>JAGDYQ010000120.1:1338057-1700546 GCA_021962125.1 Bulinus truncatus
AAATTTCTCATCGGAAAAGAGAAGAGGTTTCTTCTTCCATATTTCAGCCAAGAGGAAGATCCTTGTTTACTGTAATGACATCCTTTGGGATTTCTGCTCCAAATGGGCTACAAGACTACCATTCCAAAAACTGGCGTCTTTTTATAGACAGTTCCATCAGGCTGAAATGTGTTCTGATACACAATGGTAAACGTTATGCATCTCTTCCTATTGCTCACTCAACAACACCTAAAGAAGAGTATGAGAATATCAAAACAGTATTGCAGAAAGTCTGTTATTATGAGCATCAGTGGTCAATTTGTGTTGATCTAAAATGGTAAACTTCTTGCTTGGGTAGCAGTCAGGATATACATGATACCTCAGTTTCATGTCCCTTTGGGATAGCAGGGCAAGGCAAGATCATTGGACAAGAGTGACATGGCCTGCAAGGAAACCATGGATCAAGGGGAAGAAAATATCATCAACAAGCCACTGGTTGACAAAATAAGATCATTCTCCCACCGCTTCATATCAAATTAGGCTTTAATGAAACAACTTGTTAAGGATTTGGGATTTTTGACGCCCTCAGATTCGAAAAACTCATCAACGATCAAAATTTTACAGATTTCACGGATCATCCTTGAAGCTTCTTCATGGAACAGTTTTGTTTCAGTTGTCAGGAAATTTCTTAGGTAATAACAAAGCAGAGAATTACGAAAACCTGGTACAAGATATGCTCGCTAACTTCAGAAACATTGGAGCAAATATGGGCATCAAGGTACATTACCTGCACAGTCATTTAGACAAATTTCCAGGTAACCTTGGGGACTTCAGTGAGGAACAAGGCGAGAGGTTCCATCAGAATATGAGGGTGATGGAGGAGTAGATATCAAAAGAAGATGGGACATATTTATGATGGCTGACTACTGTTGGAGCCTCCAGCGCAATGGCCCCAACGACACACACACAAAAGGAAGTCGAGCAAACAGCCATTTGCTAATGCATTACCATAGACAATTAAAATATTTGTTAATTAATTAATTAGACACAATTGGTTTTCGAAATGAAGATGTTTTCTTCTATAACACTATTACACATATTTTTGAACAAATTCTCTGCATGACTTATTAACAGTTTCACTACTATTTGTTAGTATGCTAGTTTAACTCATGCAATTCTTGACGATTTTCAAACACGGTGCATACATTATTTAACAATTTTGATTATTCCCGTAAAATAGAGCAATCTTAGCAAAAGCACTTACATATTCTAAATCATGGTTGACTTTGTATAAAATGATTAAAATATCACTGGCAACGAAATCACTGTTTACCAGTGTTATCACTGTATACAATTATCATTGCGTAAGCCGCAGCTACAGAAGTAAATTAATTCTACACTTCATCTGACCCGGTAGTATTAATGGCTTAAGAGGAAATCTTTTTTCAAATAACAAAAAAATCGAAACTAAAAATGTATTGCTTGTCATTTCTCCCTATTTTATCACTGGCATATGCACCAGATAAAAGAATAAACTCTTCACTTTGATTCTACGGAAGTTTAGAAAAATGATCGATTATGTTTGTAGTGAGCTGCACGACTTTTAAAAAATCAATCATTTTTTTATATTGTAAAAACATCATTGCTTACAAATATGATGCATTTTGAAATAGTTTTCTTTGAAATTTGTTTACATATTTATAAAGTCTAGTTTTTTAAATGTTGTTTATTAAAGTAATATTTTATGTAATGCAAATATTGTTGACAATACACATAAGAAATGTTGAAAGAAGGTGTAAGAAAATATTTAAAAAAAAAAAGTTTAAACTTGTTAGCGGGGGGGGGGAGGGGTGAGGGGGGGGGGAAGATATCTTTTAAAACGGGTTATTTGAAATTTGTATAACTTAATCAAACTGTTCCTGGTCTAAACTAAAAAAATCTTTAAAAGTACCAGAGATGATAATAAACAAAATGAAACATTGAATGAAAGGCTGAAGAACAACATACGTTGCCGTGACAGGAAATAATTTTTAAACTGGGTCTTGGAAAACACAACGAATTTGTAAATTTGAAGTATTTTTTGGTTACCTCTTTAAACTAAACTTTAAGTAATTGTTCATGGTTTAATAGAATTCCGTTGGTGTGTCAACAGATTATTGTCACAAATATCAAAGTAGGAATAATGTGACACAATCCAAGAGAATTACATACACTACTGGTTATAGAAGATTAAATATTTAATCTGGAAAGGAGATAAAACCATACAAAAAAACACAGTAAACAACTTGTATATAAGCTACCTTGTAAACCAAAAGATATGTATCCACTACCAAAAAGAGCACAACATGTATAAAAACTAATACACATACCACAAGATGTATATCAGCTACCACAATTATCAATACATGTATATCAATCACCACACAGACCTATTGATGTATATCAGCTACCACAATTATCAATACATGTATATCAACTACCACACATACCACAAGATGCATATCAGCTACCACAATTATCAATACATATATATCAATTACCACACATACCACAATATATATATATCAGCTACCACAATTATCATACATGTATATCAATTACCACACACACCACTGCACGCATATCAGCTATCACAAAGACAACTAAATCTATTTCAACTACCACACACAATAAAATATGGATACGATACAGCTTTACCAAAAATCCACACCTCCACACTGTGGCCACATAGATACACGTATTTCATAAATCATCGAATCCACATTATGGCCACACATAAACATGTAACCTTCAAACCACGCCTCCACAAAGAGATAAGAAAGATGTATTTAACAACCCAACCCGTGGCCACACAGGTTCTTCTATATGAACAACCCAACCTCCACATGTGACCACACAGATTCATGTATATCAACAACCCAACCTCCACATGTGGCCACCCAGGTTCATTATATCAACAACCCAACCTCCACATGTGGCCACACAGATTCATCTATATGAACAACCCAACCTCCACATGTGACCACACAGATTCATGTATATCAATAACACAACCTCCACATGTGGCCACCCAGGTTCATTATATCAACAACCCAACCTCCACATGTGGCCACACAGATTATATTTACCTGAAGTCTTGGTACCGACCACATCTCCGGGTATTTCATGTCTCCACAGAACTGTGGCGATGTGGCTGTAGGTCAAGGCCATGAGGATCATGGGGATCAGGTAGAACAACACAGTCACGATGACCTGATAGATCCCTTGATTCAAGTCGTCCCAGGTAGGTCTGGGGATTAAAAAAATGGGATCAGTGGGATTATGTTATGGTGAATAAAGAAACAATGTTGACCTGAATCCCCACAGCGAGATTGCAGCCGAGTTACATAAATATTGTTTCAAGACAAAGACAATATTTTTGGTTGCTGTCTGTCCAACGCCTGTACAGTGTCTTCCCTGCATTTGCAGCCTTTTTATATTTATTAATCTCCTTCTATTTTATCCTAAATGAAGGCTATTAACGTACAAAAAAAAGAAAGAAATTCAGAATGTGAACAAAAAAAGAAAGAAATTCAGAATGTGAACAAAAAAAAGAAAGAAATTCAGAATGTGAACAAAAAAAGAAAGAAATTCAGAATGTGAACAAAAAAAGAAAGAAATTCAGAATGTGAACAAAAATAGGAAAGAAATTCAGAATGTGAATAATAAAAAGAAAGAAATTCAGAATGTGAACAAAAAAAGAAGGAAATTCAGAATGTGAACAAAAAATAAATGCCCATCAAAGATTTTATTTAAAAAGTTACAAAAAAAAACACATTCAGTGGATGGAACCAAATCTATTTAGACTTAGAATCTATTCAGCTGAATATATCTACTTACATTTTTTTTACATCAGATCTATAGATTCACAGAGTAAAATAGGATAAATAAATTACATCTGCATGCGGAGGTTAGAACATGACAGCAAAAAATCTAACATAGTGCTCTGGGGCAACTCTTGATTGTACATTTGTCTCTTTTTTTCCTGCCTCTCCCTAAATACTGCAGCCTGGATATTTCCCCAACCAGTACTTTACAAGAGATATTTCTTGTCTTCTTTCTCTTCATATTTTTGTTCAATAGATGTGTTTGTAACTAATTTATCCTTTGTCTGTCATTCGTAATAATTTATGTAATTTTTAATGTAATTAGAAAGAATATAAAATGTGCATACTTTTGTTTTAAATGTAATAAGTATGTGATTGAATTTTCGGAATATATATATATATATATATATATATATATATATATATATATATATATATATATATATAAAGGGTGTTATTAAAATTGTAATGTTATTCCCTGGGGCATGGTCATATGCCGAAATGTGACAATCTTGAAGAAATTAAAAAGCATAACATCATTTATTAATTTCCTCTCAAAATAGAGAGAAAAAAATATTAAACGGAGAGAAATCAAATTCAGTGAATAGTCCATGGAATTAATTCTCGTCTGCTAATACAATTGATTTATATGAATATTAAAAATAAAATAACCAGTCACTATTTTCCTGGTTACCCCAGTAGTTGATGTTACAGTTTACACAATCCAGGCCTGTCAACATATGACCTGGCATGCGGGCACGACAAAATTAATGTGGTGTGGGAGTTGTGTTTCCCTGCTTGGATTGTACACCAATATTGAGGATGAAATGTAGAAGATTGAACTATTTTATATTTGGTAGTATTTAGTGATAACTCCAAGTAGTATAGGCGTTTGACTATTAACCTGATGGTTGCGGGTTTGACCCTCACTATTTGAAGCTGCATATGTTTCAACTTTACCCAAAGAGGAGAAAATAGACGATTGGAGGTGTTAAGTTAATATGTGAAACTAGAATGGTTTAACTCTATAGACTGAGTTAGCTCTCTAAAAATATATCAGTATGACTTTATTTTTTTTTATTTTTATATTCTTTCCATCTATGACCAATCTGGGTTTACCAAACATATACCCAGATATAACCAAATTGTCAATTTGTGTTAAGATTTAACAAATTTATATTTACATTCTACTGTTATTATTATTTTTGAGCAGTATACAATAGAGTGTTTCAAAGGATAATGGTGAAAAAAAATTGTTTAATTCACTTTCGCAATAATCATTCGCATAATCATTCATAATAAAATGACTACAAGCTTAAATATATATATAACATCAGTATATATAAATCGTGTATATTATTAGTCCAATACTTTATAAAAATATATAGATATTTGTTCGTTTGTGCTTTGTATATGGCTATAAAACATCAATCAATTTTTCTCTAAGAGTTAGACCGGCAAAACTCACGCCTCGTCCCTGCTTACGATTATGCCAAAATAAGGAGACCTTTTGAGCAGTCTGTTAATGTCAATCTTTTTGACTGAAATTTTTACTGGTTACCTAATACACCAGTCCTCATCGATTAATGCACTATGCGGTTAAATTTGAAAAAAAATTTTTTTGAAACACTCTAGTATACAAGTGGACACATTTTTTTGTTTTTTAATATTTTTTTTTTGTAATCAGCTACTGGTAGACCAGGCATCATATATATATATATATATATATATATATATATATATATATACATATATATCAGTTATGTACCAATTGTCAGTATAATAAAACAAGTAATTTAAGTCTTTTCCGTTTTGGACAAAGGACATTTTAGAGCATTTTCGTGTACGCAGTGGCTACGGTTACGCCGGACGAAATCCGTATTTTTTTTTCCGGGTGACAGCCATAGATTTTGCTGGGTTTTGATAAATAGAGAGGGAAGTAATCATGTTGAATAACTGTTACAAAAATAAATAATGATTAAGCCCCTTTTATTAGCTTTTATTATTTATATTTAAAAAATAAGCAAAAACGGTACTTAAAACGCCCCCTTTTTCAGCCCTCAGAGGTCAGATCGCAAAATGGACCAAGGTGTTTTCTTGGCAGGCCAAGACCTACATAATGATATATACATCATGGGTCTATGACCTATGGTTGCTGAGATCTAGGGTGATGACGGACAGACAGACAGACAAAACGGGGACAATAGAGCATTTTTTTTTTCGAAAATGCTCTAAAAAAAGTATTTCTTTGTTTCGTTACAGATGCAGTAGGGCCAGAATAATGTTGGTAAATGCAATAAATTCACAGAGAAACCATTATTGTGAAAACCAAAAGTAACAATAAATATGAAATATTTCATTTTGCATTTCTTCATGCCCGCCGCAATGCAACGGGCGGGGGGTGGGGGTGGGGCGGGGGGCGATACTAACACCTGCTCAGGTCTCCATCATCATAATTAAATTTTGCTGGGTGAAAAGGTTTCAGAGGACCCCCCCCCCCAATAGTCAGGGGCCCTAGATTTGTTGACTGCGGCCCCGCACTATTACAACTTAAGTACCACTATTGCATTTCTATTTAGTTGTTTTGTTTTAAACAAGCACAGGCATGTTTATGCCAGTCACCGACATCCATTGTGCTCGCAACAAGATTGTATCTCCAACTACACTAAAATGTGCACCCACACCCAGACAGCCTAGCCCTAGGGGACGAGTCATCCAAATACTGCAACTGTTCTGATAAATTTTATGACTCTGTAGTGCATGTTTATGTGTCTGAATATATAACTATAACAAATACAGAAATCGATTAATAATGGACATTTTTCCCGGAAAGATTCTCACTACATGTTTACATACTTACATCTTTACATGTTTACATCTTTACATTTTTACATCTTTAAATTATTACATCTTTACATCTTTACATGTTTACATCTTTCAAATTAATTCTGGAGGGTTTAACTGAATTCTGTTTTTGTAATTTCGTCTTTCCATCTACTAGCCTGTCAGTCTGTCTATTTCCTTTAATGTTGTCAAACATACAGACATCCAACAGACTTGAGAAAGTTAAAATGCCAAGTCATGCACGTTCAAATCAATTTGACGAATTTATCACTTCAATCTTATTTCTTTGTCCAGACGTACACATTTTTTTATATTTTTTTTTAGTTTCCAAACTCAAATTTAAATTTACATCAGAATTAGTTGACGAGAATAATAAACTACAAATATTGTTCTCAATAAACACAGTTTTGTTTAAACCCACAATATTGTGTATACCATCCAGACTGGAAGTCCAGTATTTTGTTTACATTGTCCTACAAATACATGTTTAGAATTCTAAAGTTTAAAATATAATGTCAATTATTTTTTTTTTAAATTTTGAAGGTAAAATATGAACTGCGTGAAAATAATATTGAAAATGCTATTCGAGACATGGCCTAGATTATATTTATATAGTTGAGAAATTCATAGGTCTTAATGTAGATTGACTTACAAACATATTGACAAACGAAACTCTATGTTTAAGGTAGATTGACCTACAAACATATTGACAAACGAAACTCTATGTTTAAGGTAGATTGACTTACAAACATATTGACAAACGACACTATGTTTAAGGTAGATTGACTTACAAACATATTGACAAACGAAACTCTATGTTTAAGGTAGATCTACTCACCCACATTTCGTCAATAAAACAGTTTTAATTCTTTCTGGGAATGAGTACGGCGATGTGTCGGCCGAAACGAGTTCAGGGATGGCCGACAGGCAGGATACGATCCATATGGCCACGATGATCTTTCTGGCCCTGGGCAGTGTACTCTTGAACCGCAGGGGGTAGCATATGGCCCACCACCTCTCTACAGAGATGGCGCTGAGTGTCAGGACAGACACTGTCACTGAAGTTGACTGAAATACAAATGAAACATGGCAATATTAGGACAGACACTGTGACTGAAGTTGACTGAGATACAAACGATACATGGCAATATTAGGACAGACAATGTGACTGAAGTTGACTGAAATACAAATGATAGATGAAAATGTTAGGACAGACAATGTGACTGAAGTTGACTGAAATACAAATGATAGATGAAAATGTTAGGACAGACAATGTGACTGAAGTTGACTGAAATACAAATGATACATGGAAATATTAGGACAGACATTGTGACTGAAGTTGACTGAAATACAAATGATAGATGGAAATGTTAGGACAGACAATGTGACTGAAGTTGACTGAAATACAAATGATACATGGCAATATTAGGACAGACATTGTGACTGAAGTTGACTGAAATACAAATGAAACATGGCAATATTAGGACAGACATTGTGACTGAAGTTGACTAAAATACAAATGATAGATGGAAATGTTAGGACAGACAATGTGACTGAAGTTGACTGAAATACAAATGATACATGGCAATATTAGGACAGACAATGTGACTGAAATACAAATGATAGATGAAAATGTTAGGACAGACAATGTGACTGAAGTTGACTGAAATACAAATGATACATGGCAATATTAGGACAGACATTGTGACTGAAGTTGACTGAAATACAAATGATAGATGAAAATGTTAGGACAGACAATGTGACTGAAGTTGACTGAAATACAAATGATAGATGGAAATGTTAGGACAGACAATGTGACTGAAGTTACTGAAATACAAATGATACATGGCAATATTAGGACAGACATTGTGACTGAAGTTGACTGAAATACAAATGATAGATGAAAATGTTAGGACAGACAATGTGACTGAAGTTGACTGAAATACAAATGATAGATGGCAATATTAGGACAGACATTGTGACTGAAGTTGACTAAAATACAAATGATAGATGGAAATGTTAGGACAGACAATGTGACTGAAGTTGACTGAAATACAAATGATACATGGCAATATTAGGACAGACAATGTGACTGAAGGTGACTGAAATACAAATGATAGATGAAAATGTTAGGACAGACAATGTGACTGAAGTTGACTGAAATACAAATGATACATGGCAATATTAGGACAGACATTGTGACTGAAGTTGACTGAAATACAAATGATAGATGAAAATGTTAGGACAGACAATGTGACTGAAGTTGACTGAAATACAAATGATAGATGGAAATGTTAGGACAGACAATGTGACTGAAGTTACTGAAATACAAATGATACATGGCAATATTAGGACAGACATTGTGACTGAAGTTGACTGAAATACAAATGATAGATGAAAATGTTAGGACAGACAATGTGACTTAAGTTGACTGAAATACAAATGATACATGGCAATATTAGGACAGACATTGTGACTGAAGTTGACTGAAATACAAATGATAGATGGTAATGTTAGGACAGACAATGTTACTGAAGTTACTGAAATACAAATGATACATGGCAATATTAGGACAGACATTGTGACTGAAGTTGACTGAAATACAAATGATAGATGGAAATGTTAGGACAGACAATGTGACTGAAGTTGACTGAAATACAAATAACAACAGATCTCTGAATAAATCAACACAATTGTTATAAAAAAAAAAGTTAGTTTGTTGATGTAAAACCGAAGTACAAAAGTAATATGACGTAGAGGAGTGAATGAAATATGATAACATTAAGAAATATGACTTATTTAGCTTATTATCAATGCACATGACACATGGAATATGATTGGACTGGCTAGACAATATGACTTTGATAGAATATTTGCAAGAAGCTTATTAAAAAATATTTCGGGATATTATTATAAGAAAATCAAAGGTGTAAGATTAGATATTTTACAATTGTTTTCTTGTTTTCAGAGTTTATTGTTTATGTATTAAAATGTCTGACATCTGACAGTAATACTTCAGTGTTATGTCCTAAAATGTCTGACATCTGACAGTAATAATTTAATGTTATGTATTAAAATGTCTGACATCTGGCAGTATTACGTTGTGTTTATGTCCTAAAATGTCTGACTTCTGGCAGTAATACTTTGGTATTTATACCCATATATGTCTCATATGTGACAGAAATACCTGAATGTACTTCCCATATACTAAAATGTCTGACAATTATACTTTAGGGTTTATCCACTAAAATGTCTCATATGCAGTGCTCGATTTAAGAAAAAACCAGTGCCGGGGCTGAAAACAAAAATTCTGCAAAGCCGGGGATAAATGTCTATGGTTTCATCCCTTGCGGTGATATATTAGCTAAAGCAGGGCCGGGGATGACAGGTCTCAGTGCCGGGGTTATCCTCGGCATCCCCGGCGGTAAGTCGAGCCCTGCTCATATGTGATAGAAATACCTGAATGCTAATGTACTAAAATGTCTGACAATAATACTTTAGTGTTTATGTACTCAAATGTTCCCCTCAAATCATACATACATATAATTGTTAAGTTATATTATGGAAGACTATAGAATTAGACTATTGTATTACTACACTATTGTATTAGACTATTGTATTAGACTATTGTATTGACTATTGTACTAGACTATTGTATTACGCTATTGTCATACGCTATTGTATTAGACTATTGTACTAGACTATTATATTAGACTATTGTGCTAGACTATTGTACTAGACTATTGTACTAGACTATTGTACTAGACTATTGTACTAGACTATTGTACTAGACTATTGTATTAGACTATTGTACTAGACCATTGTCTTGGACTATTGTACTAGACTATTGTACTAGACTATTGTACTAGACTATTGTACTAGACTATTGTACTAGACTATTGTACTAGACTATTGTGCTAGACTATTGTATCTATTTCACTGTAGAAATAATGTAAAATCAAACTGACTAAACTGAACTAAACATTGAGATATTATAGAAGTCTATGTTATGGAATGTATAATTCATAATAAACACTTGAAGGAATAAAAAAATAAAACAAATATTTAACACCTAATCATGCCAGCCATTGAAAGATGAAACCCAATAGCTGCTAAGCGCCAAGTTACCAAACGACCCAGATTACTGACCAATGGTGGGGGGGGGGCGGGGAATGGCTTAATATATGTAAGATGTCAAAGTACGAGGTCAAGTTGAGTCGATCTATTCCCCAAGATTCTATGTTAGTCTTAGCTTTTTGTTGTATATTTGAACTCCAATGAAAAGTTTTAATTATCACTTGAGCCAAACTGCTCCTAGTTTTTTATTTTGACATTAAGAAGAATTTGAAAAGACGGAAAATTAAACTTAAAAAAAAAATAAAGTTAATAGAAGAAACAAACAATGTGCATTAAAAAGAGTGCTGTAAATATATGGACTAAATATTCTCATTAGCACTTCATTTATTTTTCAGCTGTGATCTCCCTTGAATCTGAAATGGCCAGTAGATAATTTACTAAAGCGTCAAATTTCAAAGTTAAACTTTAAGTTAATTGATTACATTTACTTGTCTGGGCCTCAGAAATAAACTAATTTCTGGATGGATATATCTTGATAAGTCTTTACAGTATAAATGGGTCTAAATAAAGTTTACCTCAATACTTATGAGTTGATGGACTAGATCAGCTATACAGACAGTATACAGCAGATATACAGACATTATATAGCAGATATACAGACATTATACAGCAGATATACAGACATTATATAGCAGATATGCAGACAATATACAGCAGATATACAGACCTCATATAGCAGATATACAGTCATTATACAACAGATATACAGACATTATATAGCAGATATACAGACATTATATAGCAGATATACAGACATAATATAACAGATATACAGACATTATACAACAGATATACAGGCATGGCTGCGCCGTACTATATAATACATCTGCAGTCTCTGATTGTCAAATATAGTCTGTTAATTTTTCTAAAGACTATTTCGTTAAACAAGAAAACAAAATCCTCTTTACAAAACACATAAAATAAAAGCATTCATTCTGAATAGAAATAAAAATGTTGTAAATATAATGTATAGAATAGAAATAAAAATGTTGTAAATATAATGTATAGAATAACATTGCTTGGGAGTTGTCGAAGATATTTAATAAAAAAAACTTTAACAAAGTAGTTCAAAGGGGAGTAACTCTGATTGATACCTGAATACTTCATTCATTTGAAGCTTTCAATTCTTGACATTATGTGAATGGCAGATCATGCACATTTCTTGTTTCTTTTTAATGAGAATTAATAAAAGGAAGGATTTTATTTTATTTTCAGATATGGAAATAAAATGTATGTTCTATTTTTGGTTCCATTTTTAGTTTTGATCAGCTATGAATGAAGTTCAATATTTCTAAAAGAGTTATCGTTCATAGCATTGCGGGTTTTGATGGCGCGAAAACAAAAAAAGAAAAATTTTGAGATAATACAAGTTATAATATGACGAAACATAATGATAAACATAATGATACACATAATGATAAACATAATGATAAACATAATGATAAACATAATGATAAACATAATGATAAACATAATGATAAACATAATGATAAACATAATGATAAACATAATGTTAAATCAGTTGAAACATCCGGTACAACATTCTAGGTCAGACTTGGAGTATTTAGACCGGCGAGTCAAATTTGGCCCGTCTGGTTGTTTGAGACGGCCTGGTTGTTTGAGACGGCCTGGTTGTTTGAGATGGCCTGGTTGTTTGAGCCGGCCTGCGCTCCATTCATTCACATTGTCATTCTCAGAAATTAATGTAAGTTAGTTTATATAAACACTTTATCCACGTCCGGCTCTGATGGTCTGCGCTCCATTCATTCACATTGACATTCTCAGAAATTAATGTAAGTTAGTTTATATAAACACTTTATCCACGTCCGGCTCTGATGGTCTGCGCTCCATTCATTCACATTGACATTCTCAGAAATTAATGTAAGTTAGTTTATATAAACACTTTATCCACGCCCGGCTCTGATGGTCTGCGCTCCATTCATTCACATTGGCATTCTCAGAAATTAATGTAAGTTAGTTTATATAAACACTTTATCCACGTCCGGCTCTGATGGTCTGCGCTCCATTCATTCACATTGACATTCTCAGAAATTAATGTAGGTTAGTTTATAAAAACACTTTATCCACGTCCAGCTCTGATGGTCTGCGCTCCATTCATTCACATTGGCATTCTCAGAAATTAATGTAAGTTAGTTTATATAAACACTTTATCCACGTCCGGCTCTGATGGTCTGCGCTCCATTCATTCACATTGACATTCTCAGAAATTAATGTAAGTTAGTTTATATAAACACTTTATCCACGTCCGGCTCTGATGGTCTGCGCTCCACTCATACACATTCTTGTGGGTAGCAGAGCAAAATTAAAAGTTTTAATTAAAGGATAAATAATCTAATATAATAATAGCGGTCTCGCGTCTGCTTTATATCGAAAGTAGAAATCAAGAATTCAAAATGGCTTCTTCCCGGCGTCTCGATTTGATAGGTTTTTGAATAGTTTCTGCGGTTTTCAAACAAGAAACCCAAAGGCCGAAATTTGAAATAACTCTAATTAAAAAAACCTAGCCTATTGATCAAAACCTAATAGAATATAAATATATGCAAAGGTTTTTGCAGGGTACTTCTAGTGTATATATATATTTACAACTTTATATCTCAATATGTTAGACAAATAAAAGTTTGTAAATCTGCTAAGTTAAAGAGGAAGTCTATATTGCAAGTTATTTACACTTTATCTTTATTTCTTTGAATGTGAGTGCAAAATATAACTGTTGTCATAGTGGGTCGCTAAGCGTAATAGTTTGAGATTCACTCCCCTATTACAAACGTTATATCTTGGTGACAAAATAATCACTCCCTGTGGTGGTGTCACTAGTAGTCAATCCCAAGTACAAACATTTGTAAGTACCAACATTTTTAAGTACCAACATTTGTAAGTACCAACATTTGTAAGTACCACCATTTGCTTTGTAAACTATTTGAACTGCTGGAAAAGCAGACTGTAGAGTTGAGTAAAATTTATATTGCAGGTATTACATTAAAATGTACTGTTGAGTCTAAAATTAAAATTTAATAAATTAGATTTTTTTTTCATTTGTAAAAAGTCTTATGACTTAAGTCTCATTTCAAATCAATGTGTATGTTAAGAAAAAGTTATACACCATAACATACTGCCCACCATAGCATACTTCCTACCATAGCATACTTCCCACCATAGGATACTTCCCACCACAGCATACTTCCCACCATAGCATACTTCCCACCATAACATACTTCCCACCATAGCATACTTCTCACCATAACATACTTCCCACCATAGCATACTTCCCACCATAGCATACTTCCCACCATAACATACTTCCCACCATAACAGACTTCCCACCATAGCATACTCCCCACCTTAGCATACTTCCCACCATAGCATACTTCCCACCACAGCATACTTCCCACCATAGCTTACTTCTCACCATAGCATACTTTCCACCATAGCATACTTCCCACCATAGCATACTTCTCACCATAGCATACTTCTCACCATAGCATACTTTCCACCATAGCATACTTCCTACCATAGCATACTTACCACCATAGCATACTCCCCACCATAGCATACTTCCTACCATAGCATACTTCCCACCATAGGATACTTCCCACCACAGCATACTTCCCACCATAGCATACTTCCTACCATAGCATACTTCCCACCATAACATACTTCCCACCATAGCATACTTCTCACCATAACATACTTCCCACCATAGCATACTTCCCACCATAGCATACTTCCCACCATAACATACTTCCCACCATAACAGACTTCCCACCATAGCATACTCCCCACCTTAGCATACTTCCCACCATAGCATACTTCCCACCACCTGAGCATACTTCCCACCATAGCTTACTTCTCACCATAGCATACTTCTCCACCATAGCATACTTCCCACCATAGCATACTTCTCACCATAGGCATACTTCTCACCATAGCAGTACTTTCCACCATAGCATACTTCCTACCATAGCATACTTACCACCATAGCATACTCCCCACCATAGCATACTTCCTACCATAGCATACTTACCACCATAGCATACTCCCCACCATAGCATACTTCTCACCATAACATACTTCCCACCATAGCATACTCCCCACCATAGCATACTCCCCACCATAGCATACTTACCATTATAGCATACTTCCTACCATAGCATACTTCCCACCATAGGATACTTCCCACCACAGCATACTTCCCACCATAGCATACTTCCTACCATAGCATACTTCCCACCATAACATACTTCCCACCATAGCATACTTCTCACCATAACATACTTCCCACCATAGCATACTTCCCACCATAGCATACTTCCCACCATAACATACTTCCCACCATAACAGACTTCCCACCATAGCATACTCCCCACCTTAGCATACTTCCCACCATAGCATACTTCCCACCACAGCATACTTCCCACCATAGCTTACTTCTCACCATAGCATACTTTCCACCATAGCATACTTCCCACCATAGCATACTTCTCACCATAGCATACTTCTCACCATAGCATACTTTCCACCATAGCATACTTCCTACCATAGCATACTTACCACCATAGCATACTCCCCACCATAGCATACTTCCTACCATAGCATACTTACCACCATAGCATACTCCCCACCATAGCATACTTCTCACCATAACATACTTCCCACCATAGCATACTCCCCACCATAGCATACTCCCCACCATAGCATACTTACCATTATAGCATACTTCCCACCATAGCATACTTACCACCATAACATAAAAACATTTCCCTGACAATGGAAAAGAGATATAGAAAAATCAACATCTTGTTGTAAAACAAAAACATCACATCAATCTGTTTATATTTTAAAATATTTTATAATGCAGTGCGTTACAAACTAGTTAAACCCTAACATAACTCTCCTAGTCACAACAAACGTATATTGACCGGGTACAGCTGTTTTAACTGGGTAAGGGCCAGGGAACTGTGTCAACCTGAGGTTATAAAATGGGAAACAAAGATTAGCGGTTAAAGAGCCAAACTGGAGGCACCTAATAAGCTCAGTTATACAGGGGGGCTCAAAGCTAACTGTCTGGGGGGGGGGGCACACAGTGGCAGCCAGAGAAACTCAAGTCAGGAACTGGTGCTTTTATTTCTGTGGTGTTTGCTGAATGGATTTGCTCGCCAACATTAAACTGATTTCTCAAGTTTGTGTTGACTTGTGTCTACCAGGTCGCTGGGGGAATGTCCAGACTGGATGGCCGTAATGTGGATTTACTGTTCGGACAAACAGATTCCCAGCAGATGGACTGTATGCACTGGAGACGATCATTGGGTCTTTACATGGACTTACACTTTAGATTTACACATTAATAGTTTTATTACATCTCACATATTAGACGTGCGCATTTTAAAATATTATATTGCAAACATTGTTTTACACATCTATATCTACGTGATATTTCACAGATTTACACACCTGTACATTAGTGATATTTCACACAAAAAAATTATTAAAAAATTGCAGAAGTTTCATTCATTTTATGTTGTTGTTGTTTTTTAATATTTCGGCGTTCTATGTTTTGACCTGTCCGTTTTGGCGCGCGTACTCTGTAATGGCCAACACAGGGATGACCTATAGAAATATACATTTCAGGCTGTTTGATCCTGCCCTTCAGGCTGTTTGATCCTGCCCTTCAGGCTGTTTGATCTAGCCCTTTAGGCTGTTTGATCTTGCCCTTCAGCCTGTTTGATCCTGCACTTCAGGCTGTTTGATCCTGCCCTTCAGGCTGTTTGATCCTGCCCTTCAGGCTGTTTGGTCCTGCCCTTCAGGCTGTTTGGTCCTGCCCTTCAGGCTGTTTGATCCTGCACTTCAGGCTGTTTGATCCTGCCTTTCAGGCTGTTTGATCCTGCCCTTCAGGCTGTTTGGTCCTGCCCTTTATGCTGTTTGGTCCTGCCCTTCAGGCTGTTTGATCCTGCCCTTCAGGCGGCTTGATCCCGCGGGTCAACAGGTTTGCTTATCCCTCCACTAAATATAGGGAGCACAACCTGTTTACAAAGAACGTTCCATTATAAATCAAGCAGGCCACCAGACTTATTTATATCAATACTTCAATATAATATAAAATTTATTTACTTTAATAGAATATAGAATGTATTTACTTTAATAGAATATAGAATTTATTTACTTTAATAGAATATAGAATTTAATTTTTTACGGTCTCCATTTTACTAATGCAGTGTTTCCCGAACTTATAACATCTATGTACCCCTATTGTTATTTCCGTAATTCTATGTACCCCTGGTTAAAACTAAATCGCCTATTGTTTTTAAATTGTTTCCCCTCATTTCATTGTTTTTTTGCTTTAGCCGTGCATGTTTACTCGATGTTTTCATTCCAGTGTAGCGCCTACCCCGCCAACAAACCCTTTGGGTAGCACACTTTGGGAAGCACTGTGCTAGAGAATATCTAAATAAATGAGCACTACCAGTACTCAATACAAACACAGCTGATAAATGAGCACTACTCAATACAAACACAGCTGATAAATTAGCACTACTCAATACAAACACAGTTGATAAATTAGCACTACTCAATACAAACACAGCTGATAAATTAGCACTACTCAATACAAACACAGCTGATAAATGAGCACTACTCAATACAAACACAGCTGATAAATTAGCACTACTCAATACAAGCACAGCTGATAAATGAGCACTACTCAATACAAACACAGCTGATAAATTAGCACTACTCAATACAAACACAGCTGATAAATTAGCACTACTCAATACAAACACAGCTGATAAATTAGCACTACTCAATACAAACACAGCTGATAAATTAGCACTACTCAATACAAACACAGCTGATAAATTAGCACTACCAGTACTCAATACAAACACAGCTGATAAATTAGCACTACCAGTACTCAATACAAACACAGCTGATAAATTAGCACTACCAGTACTCAATACACAGCTGATATATTTCAGAATGGGGCAGCTAGACATATGGCCATTTTAGCTATGCATTTAAAAGGGGGTTAAAAAGTTTGAAGACCGTTCATCAGTTCTATAGAAAGTAATTGTATTTAATATCTGAACCCAATTACATTCACTAATTAAAATAGACGTCTTCATCACCAGCACTGCTAGCTTTTATTTAATTTATTTTTGTAATTCTAGTCCACCCAGTAGAGATGGAACTTGGCGTATGTCTGGACAGATCAGTCCAGATGTCGGACTACCAACCTAGTGGCCTAATTGTTCCAGGAGCTGCTCCACTGATTGCGTCTTCACGCAGACCTTTGTGTTAACTATCGATATTTTCAGTATCGATTATATAAACTTAACGTAGCTAAGCTGAGTATCAGATTTATATGTTTTGGGCTGAGTATCAGAGTTATATGTGTGGGGTTAAATGTTAGATGTATATGTGTAGGGCTAAATATTAGAACTATGTAGGGGGGGGGGGTAAGCATCATTTAATATTACAACAAAAATACGCATTAGTATATATAATAAATTATGAAAATTTTTAAGCTGAGATTTAATTTAAACATTGGCCATAAAAGAAAACAACGTTTATGTGTAGCAATTAAAATATGCTTCATTTAGCTGAAATAACTCCGTGTAAATAGCTTATTGAATTATTTTCAAACTGAGATCATCTCTACATGACTTTTTATTTTAGCGTTGTAAATCTTACATTATGGCTACATAGCTAGAATATTACAACAGTTACATACAATTCATACTTATAACTCAATGAACTATTTTCTTCACATTAATGTCTTGTATGTCGAGTCAATACATCGTGAATCAAGGTAACAAAGATTGTTGCACTCAATAAAGGATATATTATATTCGCAAGATATTTTCTATTTGATGATTTCTCATCAATATCTTCGATTAGATTGATCGTCAGAACCCGTTTAATCGGAAGTTTAAAAATACGGTTTAAAGGATTATGAAGGGATAAAATGAGAACGATACATGAATAAATTAATATTAAGATGGTAATTAAATAGATAGATAATGAATAAATAGATTTACAGACGATAATTAAATAGATGGATATGAATAAATAAATATAAAGATGATAATTAAACAGATAGATAGATAATGAATAAATATATATAAAGATAATACTTAAACAGATAGATAATGAATAAATAGATATATAGTTGATTATTAAACAGATGGATATGAATACATAGTTATAAAGATGATGTTTAAATAGATAGATAGATGGGTTATAAATATGTGAAAGTTAGATCAAAAGTAGATGTGCTTTTTTTTTTAAGTTTAAGGCAAATAAAATTGTGCAAAGTTACCTAAGCTAATTGAAACATAAGAAGCTAATGTGGTTCTCCTGCTAGCTAATGTATTCCTTATCCATTTAAACCCGTGTCCCTATGTAATCCTAATTCCATTATACAATGTACACACAAAAGAGCCACATAATTAACCCGATTTTTTTAAACCTAACTTTCATTTTATCCTAATTAATCTATTTCAACATACACAGGCCGGTCTGTGGAAGAATGGACGACATCTGCCAACTGAGTCCTTTTCCAAGTGGGTCCTTTATTAAGTGCGTAATGTAGACCTTGGTGCCAGCTGGCTATCAGCACACCTAAAATGTTTTATAGCAGAAAATCCCTCTTTACTGTCAATTTAGTTCCTATGTATAACTGAGTTTCTGGATCTCTCATTAATTGGCTCACAGTGTAAAAAAAATTACTTTTGGGATATTGTGCGTATTTTTTTAAGCCATGTTATGTTTAAATTGTTGTGATCTAAACATATCATGCCATAGCAAAAGAATTGTAGAATGAATGAAATACGTTTAAAAAAACATTGCTTGCAGAAGTAGTGAAATAGAGATATAAAAGATGTGAACATTTGTATTTATAAATATATATATATATATATATATATATATAGATCTATATAAGACAACTTGTAGATGTGATCCAATAGATCTAAATAAGACAACTTGTAGATGGGATCCAATAGATCTATATAAAACAACTTGTAGATGTGGTCCAATAGATCTAAATAAGACAACTTGTAGATGGGATCCAATAGATCTATATAAGAAAACTTGTAGGTGTGATTCAATAGATCTATATAAGACAACTTGTAGATGGGATCCAATAGATCTAAATAAAACAACTTGTAGATGGGATCCAATAGATCTATATAAAACAACTTGTAGATGTGGTCCAATAGATCTAAATAAGACAACTTGTAGATGGGATCCAATAGATCTATATAAGAAAACTTGTAGGTGTGATTCAATAGATCTATATAAGATAACTTGTAGATGGGATCCAATAGATCTAAATAAAACAACTGTGAGGTGTGATCCAATAGATCCATGTCTTGTTATAATATGTGTATTGATTTATTTAAGTACCTAATCGTGTGATGGTGAATTATGTCAACAACCAAAATGGATGAAAGCTGCCAAGTTAAAAATTGTCGATCAGAGTTCACTTATCTTCCGCATGACCTGTGTTGGTAGACGAAACTTGTTTCAATCTTTGCAGACATGTGCTTTAAGTTCCCTAACCCTTTTTTAATACATGGTGTAATGTGAAGGCTTAATATATGGTGTAATGTGAAGATTCAATACATAGTGCACTATGCAATTTCAATAAATGTGTACTATGCTAAACACATGGTGTACATTGTTTGCTTAATGCATGGTTACAATATTCGCTTAATGCATGGTGTACAATGTTCGCTTAATGCATGGTGTACAATGTTTGCTTAATGCATGGTGTACAATGGTTGCTTAATGCATGGTGTACAATGGTTGCTTAATGCATGGTGTACAATGGTTGCTTAATGCATGATGTACAATGTTTTTTAATGCATGATGTACAATGTTTGCTTAAATACGGTGTACAATGTTTGCTTTAACATGGTATACAATGTTTGCTTAAATATGGTGTACAATGTTTGCTGAATGCATGGTGTACAATGGTTGCTTAATGCATGGTGTACAATGGTTGCTTAAAGCATGGTGTACAATGGTTGCTTTATACGTGATGTACAATGTTTGCTTTATACGTGATGTACAATGTTTGCTTTATACGTGATGTACAATGTTTGCTTAACTATGGTGTACAATGTTTGTTCAATACATGGTCTACAATGTTTAATACTTGATGAACTATTTCTCCTTTTCCTTTTTTTCAACGTTTCTGTACTGTGACATCAATTCTCCATGCATGGGTGTTACCTTCATTTATTTCTTCCAGTCTGGTGCTTGCAATATTTAACAACGTCTAAACCAGACATTGGCATAGTAAGGCCCACTGGCTATGTACTGCCCCATGGCTATGTACGCCCACTGGCTATGTACGCCCACTGGCTATGTACGCCCGCTGGCTATGTACGCCCGCTGGCTATGCACGCACACTGGCTATGTACGGCCCATTGGCTATGTACGGCCCACTGGCTATTTACGCCCACTGGCTATTTACGCCCACTGGCTATGTACGCTCACTGGCTATGTACGGCCCACTGGCTATGTACGCCCACTGGCTATGTACGCCCACTGGCTATGTACGGCCCACTGGCTATGTACGGCCCACTGGCTATGTACGGCCACTGGCTATGAACGGCCCACTGGCTATGTACGGCCTACTGGCTATGTGCGACCCACAGGATATTTACGCCCACTGGCTATGTACGGCCCACTGGCTATGTACGACCCACTGGCTATGACTGGCTATGTACGGCCCACTGGCTATGTACGCCCACTGGCTATGTACGCCCACTGGCTATGTGCGGCCCACTGGCTATGTACGTCCACTGGCTATGTACGGCCCACTGGCTATGACTGGCTATGTACGGCCCACTGGCTATGTACGGCCCACTGGCTATGACTGGCTAGGTACGGCCCACTGGCTGTGTACGCCCACTGACTATGTACACCCACTGACTATGTACGGCCCACTGGCTATGTACGGCCCACTGGATATGTACGGCCCACTGGCTATGTACGGCCCACTGGCTATGTACGGCTCACTGGCTATGTACGCCCACTGGCTATGTACGGTCCACTGGCTATGTACGGCCACTGGCTATGTACGGCCCACTGGCTATGTACGGCCTACTGGCTATGTGCGGCCCACTGGATATGTACGACCCACTGGATATGTACGCCCCACTGGCTATGTACGGCCCACTGGCTATGTACGGCCCACTGGCTATGTACGGCCCACTGGCTATGTACGGCCCACTGACTATGTACGGCCCACTGGCTATGTACGCCCCACTGACTATGTACGGCCCACTGGCTATGACTGACTATGTACGGCCCACTGACTATGTACGGCCCACTGGCTATGTGCGACCCACTGGCTATGTACGTCCCACTGACTATGTACGGCCCACTGACTATGTACGGCCCACTGACTATGTACGGCCCACTGGCTATGTACGGCCCACTGGATATGTACGGCCCACTGGCTATGTACGGCCCACTGGCTATGTACGGCTCACTGGCTATGTACGCCCACTGGCTATGTACGGCCCACTGGCTATGTACGGCCACTGGCTATGTACGGCCCACTGGCTATGTACGGCCTACTGGCTATGTGCGACCCACTGGATATGTACGACCCACTGGATATGTACGCCCCACTGGCTATGTACGGCCCACTGGCTATGTACGGCCCACTGGCTATGTACGCCCCACTGGCTATGTACGGCCCACTGGCTATGTACGGCCCACTGACTATGTACGGCCCACTGGCTATGTACGCCCCACTGACTATGTACGGCCCACTGGCTATGACTGGCTATGTACGGCCCACTGACTATGTACGGCCCACTGACTATGTACGGCCCACTGGCTATGTGCGACCCACTGGCTATGTACGTCCCACTGACTATGTACGGCCCACTGACCATGTACGGCCCGCTGACTATGTACGGCCTACTGGCTATGTGCGACCCACTGGATATGTACGGCCTACTGGCTATGTGCGACCCACTGACTATGTACGGCCCACTGGCTATGACTGGCTATGTACGGCCCACTGGCTATGTACGCCCCACTGGCTATGTACGCCCCACTGGCTATGTACGCCCCACTGGCTATGACTGGCTATGTACGGCCCACTGGCTATGTACGGCCCGCCATGCTGTTTAATCCTGCCCTCGTCCTGCTCCGCCAAGTCCGCCCACACTAGTGATGTTTTTGTTTTTAGTATTTCATTAACACTCCATCCATCTGTCCTTGGTCCATCCCTTCAGTCAAATTAAAGAACACAGTCTATTATTGTAACATGCATTGTAACACGATTAAAATGTCTCATTTTTTGAAAATATCAAAGCGTATATGTGTTTGTTTATATGTATGTGCGTGTGTGTGTGCATGTGTGTGCGTGCGTGTGTGTGTGTAAGCTATGTAAGTAACGTTTCATCATCTACAAACCAACTTCATCCATGCGTGTTTGAAACATCTCAGTCTCAGAGTTTATACAGAAATGTTTACTTTTAATCATCCCAGCGGTTTAAAACCCAACTGTCGTTCTGGTGAAAAGTTCAGATTTGAACATCTGTCCAGGGATATTTGTAATCTGTCAGAATATGTTCAAAATAATCAAAAGCTGGGCTTTAAAATAACATGAACTTAAAATATGTTCAGTGTTTATCTATGTCAATGACGTCAGTGGACGAATCACGCATTAGTTGCAGTATCTACAGGGACTCGTCAAATCAATGTCGACCGCTGTATATATATATATATATATATATATATATATATATATATATATATAGAGAGAGAGAGAGAGAGAGAGAGAGAGAGAGAGAGAGAGAACTCAACAGTGATACTTACGTGAGTTTATTGAAAAGTTCAATCAAAATATTTTAACTCTTACAGAAGATATCAAAATATATTCAAATGTATGCGTAGATATTTTTAGTCATTACTTTTTACTAATGTGGAACCTGCTAAGGTTAAGACTCTAGACAACCTTTTAATCAAAACATAATTTTATAAAACCAAGACATTTCCCAACACTTGTTATTTTCAAATTTAGACATTTCCCAACACTTGTTATTTTCAAATTTAGAAATTTCCAAATACTTGTTGCTTCCAAAAATAAACAATTCCTAATACTTGTTTTTTTTTTCCAAAATTAGACATTTCCGAATATATCGTGCAATCAGTTGACTACGAGTATATTGTGCAATCACACATTTCCAAATATTTTTTTTTATTTCTAAAAGAAGATGCTTCCAAAATTTGAAATAACGCTAGTCATTTGAGTCATTTGAGACGGGGACGGATGGTCTTATGGTAAAAAGTTCAATTTCCAGAGAGGACCGAATTGATATTTCAGGTCATGGTTAAAGTCCCCTCTATATCTCCAGTGGTGCCTGGCAGGCAACTGCACCACCAGCTATGGTGGGGATGAAAGAAGGGCATCATAAAAACAGTCCTATTAATGGTTTGTAGAATCTTAAAGATGTCATCTCATTCTTACATGGCCTTCCCAATCACAGTCATTTGATATAAATATTTGTTTATACATTGCGATAATTGAACAATCTTAGTATTTCTTTTATTTTCTAATGAGGTGGTGAAAAAAACGTTTTAGTCGCTTCTTCTTCAATAAACTTTCTATACATAAAGATATTCTTAGAATTCTGATATTAAAAAAAATTATTATTTTTGTTTAAATATGGCGATTGATTGTCAAAGTTTAAACGTCTTTATATGACACCATTTAAACCTCTTTATATGACACCATTTAAACCTCTTTATAGGACACCATGTAAACCTCTTTATAGGACACCATGTAAACCTCTTTATATGACACCATTTAAACCTTTATATGACACCACTTAAACCTCTTTATATGACACCATTTAAACCTCATTATATGACACCATTTAAACCACTTTATATGATACCATTTAAACCTCTTTATAGGACACCATTTAAACCTCTCTATCTAAACACAAAACTCGTGTAGATGTTTTCGTTACCTGGAGAAATAAGGTAAACATCGCCTATGTGTCAGATACCTGTAGGAAAAGGTTCAATCATTTATTCGTGCTATTTACCTGAAGGAACAAGATGGTCTTGCAGGCCTCCGTCCCCAGGAACCAGGTCTCCGTGATGTCCTGTACCAATGTGGGGGGCAGGCAGATCAAGATGACCATAAAGTCGCCCACGGCCAAGTTGACGATGAATACGTTGGTCACTGTCCGCATGTTCGGGTTCCGGCAAACGGCAAAACAGACGAGGGCATTGCCCACCAGGCCAACCACAAAGGTGATGGCGTAGATGACCACAAAGACCCACTCGAAAGCCCTGGGCTGGATGTGCTCAATCACGCCGTCCCAGTACTGCTCCTCACCCTCACAGTACTCGTTCCAGCAGTCCGTTGTGCTGGACACGTTGGATGACGTCAAGTTCTTCGCAATGGACGAGTTGTTCATTTTATACCAGGTGGGTGGACTTTCGATATTAGCTCAAATATATCCTGGACAATTATCTAACTATCCCACTTCAAAGATTGAACTTATCCCATATAAAGATGGCAACTATATATAGGATAAGGATGAAGTTTATCCAAGAGAACAGTCCAAGTTATCCAGGAAAATGCTGCAAGTTTTCCCAAGAGAATAGTTTAGCTCATAAAGGACATTTCTTTTCTTTTGTTATTATTAAATGTCACATTATTCAAACCTATCCTTAAAGTTTTGCTACAAAATTACACTTTTACAAAAAAATCGATGATTTACAATAGTCGTTTAGTCTAATTTATAGAAGTATATATCTATTTATGTTAAATCTTATGAAAACATTTTCCTACATATTTTATGTTATTTTTCAAGGAAAAATGAAAATGTTAATCTTTCTGAGAATGTCTGAAGTTTAAATCTATCCGCAGCCTATGTAGTCAGACACGACACAGTACAGTTTGTGTACAGTTAATCCCATCGTCTTCAGTATCTTTCATGTCGAGATTATCTAAGCTCAGAAATAGGTTCCCTGTGTCTGCAGTTTAACTTGCTCTGGAAATCTAATTGAAAGGCGCCTGTGAAACAAAATGAAATAAAGAAATCAAATGAAAACCAATTCAATAAAACTAAATGTTATAGACAATTGTCTGTTTAGTATCAAAATAGTATGAATTGTAAATGTATTTACTTCTAAAGCGATTGGGAACAATTACTCAACATATATCAATCAATACAAATGTTCAGTATTACCTTAGTCATGAACATATTTATATTTTAAAGTTACGTCTAAGTCAGGAAATAAAAATATGATAAAAACAAACTGATATTCTGCGTCCATGCAATTCAACGCCTTCATAACAAAACAACTGATATTCTGCGTCCATGCGATTCAACGCCTTCATAACAAAACAACTGATATTCTGCGTCCATGCAATTCAACGCCTTCATAACAAAACAACTGATATTCTGCGTCCATGCAATTCAACGCATTCATAACAAAACAACTGATATTCTGCGTCCATGCAATTCAACGCCTTCATACAAAACAACTGATATTCTGCGCCCATGCAATTCAACGCCTTCATAACAAAACAACTGATATTCTGCGTCCATGCAATTCAACGCATTCATAACAAAACAACTGATATTCTGCGTCCATGCAATTCAACGCATTCATAACAAAACAACTGATATTCTGCGTCCATGTAATTCAACGCCTTCATACAAAACAACTGATATTCTGCGCCCATGCAATTCAACGCCTTCATAACAAAACAACTGATATTCTGCGTCCATGCAATTCAACGCCTTCATACAAAACAACTGATATTCTGCGCCCATGCAATTCAACGCCTTCATAACAAAACAACTGATATTCTGCGTCCATGCAATTCAACGCCTTCATAATAAAACAATGTCCCATGTGACATGGCTGTTGAGTTGAACTAAGAGACTTCCAGATAGTCGTTACATGTCAGAGGAAGAGATATTAATTAGATTGGGTCAGATATAAGATTAACTGAAGGTGTTTCACAGTTTAATTAATACATAGGATTAATAGATAGTGCATCTAAAGTTCATATGCAGTGCATCTAAAGGTCATATACAGTGCATCTAAAGGTCATATATAGGGCATCTAAAGGTCATATACAGGGCATCACAGGTCACGTGTAGTTATTTTTGTTTCCCAAAAATAATGATTAAGTAAATTAAATATTCAAGAAAAGTGGATAGATTTGAGATTCTCTCTGACTGCGCATGTCATAAACTGCCAGATTAATTAAAAAAAAAACGTTGAGATTTACTAAGAAATCCGCCTGATAAATAAATTGGAAAAGAAATGTAAAAATTTACCCCCAATTAAAAACGTTATGTACAAATTGGTATGTACATAATAAACATTGAACCTCGATAGACTGGTATACTTTAAAACAACATCTATGATAAAACAATAACTCGCTTCATGGGCTTCATAGGTGGAGGAAGATGGGGAGCATGGGGGGGGGGGCACCTGAGCCCTCCCCAAGAACTAGGTAAGGGGAGGGGCTTAAGATGAATACATAAATCATGTATGATAATTATCAATTTCATGGCAATGCGAATCTTTAACAACGCACCTGTTCATCACCGTTTATAGCTATAATCTAAATATTCATCACCGTTTATAGCTATAAACTAAATATTCATCACCGTTTATAGCTATAAACTAAAATAAATGTTCATAACTATTCATAGATATAAACTAAATATTCTTCACTATGTATAGATATAGACTAGGAGATCATCACTATGTATAGATATAACTAAATGTTCTTCACCATGTTTAGATGTGAACTAATGGGGAAAGTTTGTATTTCATTTGAGACCTGACCTTTGACGTCTGTAGACAAACCCAGCTCACGTTGATAAACAGAATGATCGGAGTTGGTTGTGAGGGGGTTTTATTTCATGGATAGCCTCCAAACCTCGTCTGACCTCGCCAACATGCAAGTTTTCATTGAATGTTTACGTAGTTGTGTGGAGTAATTCATGTGTTTGTGGGGTGGGGGGGGGGTAGCTATCTTACTTAAAATGTGTTTGTGTGTGAGGGAAGAAAATCTTACTTTAAATGTGTTTGTGTATAAGGGGAGACTATCTTACTTAAAATGTGTTTGCCTGTGGTGCTATCTTACTGTTCATGTGTTTGTGCTATTGATTATATTCATGAGTGCATCTCAAAGTCTGAAATATATGTAAAGTGATATCTGTATACTTGTTGTTTATTTGGCTTCAGAGTTTGGGCATTAATGGTTTAAATTTCCAGTTGTTTGGTCTAAAAGTTTTGTTTGTTGTTGACAGGTGATGATCGACATGGCAGACTAGAATTACATCGTACAACATTTGTTGGAAGAACTAGCAATACAAGTATCAGTTCCACTAACCATTATTTGAGTCAGCAGTTCCCCAACTGAAATGTTCCCTGTACTGGGGTGATAAGTTGGAGTACGTTCACTAACCACAAGTCTCTGTTTCATTTACCAGGGGGCTTCAAAGATATTTCTAAGGGACAGAACTCAATTTTTAAGGGGGCCCTACGCAATGGTATTTTTGAGGGCTCTTCGCAAAGGTAATTTTGGGCCCTAGAAAAAAACACTGTACATTCAAATGATTAATTCTCATTAATCCTTGAACGTTCGGGCACCCTCTGACCTCTCTAACTGTCAAGTGATTAAAACCTGGGGCCCATTGACAGGTGTTCGGATTGTCGTACATCGGAAAAAGAAAAGGCAAGTGAAATGTTTCCACAGTGGGCCCTATTAGCATTGTATGCACCCCCCACGAACCCTAGTTCGCCTATCAATCAGAAACTGTTCTGGTTGGATATAATAGTAATTATAAATATTCCTTGCGCAACATTCATTTGTAAATTAACATAACTCAAAAAGGCTCAGTTATGGATTTACTATTTTTATAAGCTTAGTTTAAAAAAAGTGATAACCTGTGATGTAAACAACAAACATTATAATGCATTCACTTCTCATTGCTTTCATCGTGTATCTCAAAAAACAACTGTTGAACAACGGTGATGTAAATACTCCAACATTTGAGCTCATTGCATTGTGTCTTTACCTTCTCACCTTTGTTAAAAATGTTCTTGGCTCACCCCCAGACCTCCAGGATAGTAAACACCAGTAGCACTATGATGGGTCTGTACATTATGAGATGTCTGAGATGTACTACTGAGATATAGACCTACATCTAATGTACACAAACAGTTCATAGAACAGCCGAGATTTGCTGATAAACATACTGACTTCAATATGTAATGTTTACATCAAGATCTCAATATGTAATGTTTACATCAAGACCTCAATGTGTAATGTTTACATCAAGATCTCAATATGTAATGTTTACATCAAGATCTCAATATGTAATGTTTACATAAGTATTTAGTCTACATACTCAAATTCAACCACACATATACATCGAAATGCCCTTAAAACAAATAGCTTCGATTCAGACCAAAATTTGTTTAATTAAAAAATTGTTCTAGACTACGAACATTTTTTCTGAATTCGAACGTCCGGCTCATTGTTTCACTCTTCATTTTGATTTCATTACCTCGTCCGATTCTTACGACACTTATGAAGTGAAATCCCCTCGGGGAAATTTTTAACTTTTTTTTCAGAAGATATCTTCTCCTTTTTTTTCTTTTAATATATTGGTATGCATATATATGTAAATGCCATTCAAACATTGTACATTGCCTTTAAACTTTACAGAATTTTCTAGACTAATTATTTGAAAGATAAGCCACCACTAAATCTGTGACTCCACTTTAAGTCATTAGTAGATATGTGACTCCACTTCAAGCCACCACTAAATCTGTGACTCCACTTCATGCCACCACTAAATCTGTGACTCCACTTCAAGCCACCACTAAATCTGTGACTCCACTTCAAGCCACCACTAAATCTGTGACTCTACTTTAAGGCACCACTAAATCATTGACTCTACTCCTGCAACTGTCAAGCCACAGATTTCTGTCATAACTCCAGTTTTATCTATATAAGGGGGGCTTCAGTTAAGATATTAGAGCCCAAATGTTTGACTAGCGTGAGCTGGACATGGGTAAACGAAGCGACTGTGATCGGCTGTAAGTGGGTTAACTGTTCACTGCTGCCAGAGAACGTGCCTGGAGCGAGTCTCTGGCTCAAACATGTAATAACTCTGTGTGAGGGCGAGATCGTTTTGTGTCGGCGTTAAACCCAGCGCTAGTTACTGTGAAAATATCTGTTGATCTTGTCTCTAGCTGTAAGCAATCCCGGGGGCCGCAGCAGAGAATGGGTTAATAAAGAGAGTAGAGAGGTCAGATATGATCTTATTAGCGAGCGACAAACAGCCAGACAGACAGACAAACTGATCTTTGAGATGTTGTTTTTCACACAGGCCATTCCATCATGCACTATCTTCTAGCCCCCCCCCCCCACACACACCCTTGAGTTCAATCTGTTCATCGACTGTCTACACCAAGTTCGCTTAATGCGATAAACTTCACGATTTTAAAAAAAAACCATGTGTATATTGAATTTCTATTTTTTGTGCCATAAATTAATAACTAGTTTGTACTTTTTTACAAGTTTTTTTTTCCTATTATGTTAAATAAAATTCAAGTATGGTTCGTATAACGTAAGACTAGTTTAGTAAATGAAGTTTATTTCTAAAAAAAGATGTTTGCAAGTTGTAGTGATTCTAGTAAATATAAACAGATAAACACAACACTACAATATTGTTTCTAAGTGAGCTAATTTTTGTAAACTAAATACGTCGCAAACTAACATCTTCATCTGTCTGTTTCTGTACACACATACACAATGACACCAACTCGTTTACTGACTTCGCTAGAAATGCTTTAAAACATGTTCATACCCCAGTAAACTGATTTCACTACTATATTATATGTTCATACTTCAATACTATATAAATAACATGTTTATACTTCAGTAGACTGACTTCACTAGACTATCTTGTCTCTGTGGTCCAGACATCCACTCCAATAAATGTTACAAGTTTTGAAGTTTTAAACATGACGTGGTCTAGTCCATTTAATTCTTAGATACTTCATGGTTGGTTTTAGAATATCTCTCTCTCTCCCCCCTCTCTCTCTCTCTCTCTCTCTCTCTCTCTCTCTCTCTCTCTCTCCCTCTCCCTCTCAATTTCTTCTTTTTTTTACCTTCTCTAAACCTCTCGCATCATATTCAGGACTGTCTCATAATGTCTATCAAATATTGTTTCAGAGGATTTTTGAAACCCTTTTCTTAGTTCAATGAACACTTTATTCAATTACAGAAATACATAAAATACCCATTTATAACAATACAGTGTGTACAAATGTAAATATAACAAAGAGTTAAATCTCTACAAATTTTATGAAGCAAAAACTTCCATGAAAATCGATCTTTTGAGTAAAGTCAAAAATAGAAAATGTAACCTTCACTATGTACTTTATACGACAAGACTTACTCGAAAACATCTCAACTTTAGATGATTTACTCATGACCTGTGATTTACTCATGACCTGTGATTTACTCATGACCTGAGACTTTATACAAACAACTTGTAGCCTAAACTGAGTACTCAGATAGAAGACTGCAAAATGGAACATGCCTGTTAAAATCGGTAAGGATAATTCTTGACCTTTGACACCATGTCGCAGCAAGTTGAAAATACAAAAACTGAAAGATATTTCAAGGGTAGAAGTAAAACAGATTGAAATGTTGAGCATTTATTGACCAATTAAAAATGTATTTCTACGTCTCTAGTCGTTTACTTTCTTATTATAGCCCAGCTCTGTTACATGTTCATTTCATTATTGCTAGCGTTTATGTGATTGTTATAATTAGAGAGTAATTATTGTGCAAGTTATTTCCAGAGGCTACACTAAAGAAGTGGGTTGTTTTATTTTACCCTCTTTATCATCAGACTGAAAAGTTACATTGACAGACTAGAGCGAAAAGTAAAATTTTCTAACTAGACAAATCAAATAATCGAACTGGACCAAAATTTACAATTTCTAGATTAGGCAATAAAGTAACATTCACAGACTAGACAATTAAGTTACATTGTTAGACTAGACAAAAAGATTATATTCTCAGACAAGACAGGAAAGTTACATTATGAGGCTAGACATAAAACTAACTTCTCAGACCAGTCCTTAAAGTTACATGGACAGATTAGACACAAAGTTACATTGACAGACTAGACACAATGATACATTATCAGACTAGACACAAAGTTACATTGACAGACTAGACACAAAGTTACATTGACAGACTAGACACAATGATACATTATCAGACTAGACACAAAGTTACATTGACAGACTAGACACAAAGTTACATTGACAGACTGGACACAAAGTTACATTGACAGACTAGACACAAAGTTACATTGACAGACTAGACACAAAGTTACATTGACAGACTAGACACAATGATACATTATCAGACTAGACACAAAGTTACATTATCAGACTAGACGCAAAGTTACATTGACAGACTAGACACAATGATACATTATCAGACTCTAGACACAAAGTTATATTGACAGACTAGACACAATGTTACATTATCAGACTCTAGACACAAAGTTACATTGACAGTTTAGACACAATGATACATTATCAGACTCTAGACACAAAGTTACATTGACAGACTAGACACAATGATACATTATCAGACTCTAGACACAAAGTTACATTGACAGATTAGACACAATGATACATTATCAGACTAGACACAAAGTTACATTGACAGACTAGAGTTGACTAGACCACACATTTGTCTGAGTCGCGGGCCACATTATTTTGTCTCGTAAATTTGAAAGGTGGGTCGGACCAATAGCAGATGTATGGAGTGTTTACATGAACCCATATTAATTTAATTTTAAACGTCAAAATATTCATTGCTAGTGGTGAGATTCATTCTGAAACGATTGGCGTGCCGGAGTAAATTGTATGACGAGCGGTACTTTGCCCGCGGGCTGTAGTTCGGCTGGACTAGACCAGAATTTACATTATCAGACTAGAGTCTAGTCACTTGACCATTAAGTTAAATTATAATACTAGACAATAAAGATACATTTAAATAAAATTGAACTTTTCATTTTTCCCCGTGTGACTTTAACACGAAACAAATGTTTAAATAATAAAATCTGAATGCCGGTGTCAGTTTAATGATCGCCACCATACCTGACTTTTAGGATTGGGTACCAGGGCAACCAACTGATTTTAACTCTCTCCTGGTCATTACAATAGAGTCAAATAGCCAACAGATATATCTCTCGCCCCCAACAAATAACACCAACCCTGATTCCCGCGTACTGTAAGGTGCTGCTATTTTTGCCCAGATGGACGAAATAGCAAAAGAGATTTAGTTAAAACAGGTCTTGATTTTGGAAAAAGTAATAGTGAATTACCTCATTTAGGTTATTGGGAACTTTATGGTTTACATGAGGAAGAGTTATTCTCTGAACACTAAAAGGTGTGATCACTAGTAGTGACAGTTTGTTGGGTTATTTCTAGAACATGGACATAAATGTTGATGAATGATAGCCAAGCAGGATCAACTCGCTAGAGTTTGGAGAAAAAAAAAGATGTGATATGTAGAGTTTACTAGATACGAGATGTAGAGTTTACTAGATGTGAGTTGTCAGTTGTAGAGTTTACTAGATGTGAGATGTAGAGTTTACTAGATGTGAGTTGTAGAGTTTACTAGATGTGAGTTTTGAGTTGTAGAGTTTACTAGATGTGAGTTGTGAGTTGTAGAGTTTACTAGATGTAAGATGTAGAGTTTACTAGATGTAAGATGTAGAGTTTACTAGATGTAAGATGTAGAGTTTACTAGATGTGAGATGTAGAGTTTACTAGTTGTGAGATTAGAGTTTACTAGATGTGAGATGAAATGTAGAGTTTACTAGATGTGAGATGTAGAGTTTACTAGTTGTGGGATTAGAGTTTACTAGATGTGAGATGTAGAGTTTACTAGTTGTGGGATTAGAGTTTACTAGATGTGAGATGTAGAGTTTACTAGTTGTGAGATTAAATGTAGAGTCTACTAGATGTGAGATGTAGAGTTTACTAGATGTGAGATGTAGAGTTTACTAGTTGTGGGATTAGAGTTTACTAGATGTGAGATGTAGAGTTTACTAGTTGTGAGATTAAATGTAGAGTCTACTAGATGTGAGATGTAGAGTTTACTAGTTGTGAGATGTAGAGTCTACTAGTTGTGAGATTAGACTTTACTAGATGTGAGAAGTAGAGTTTACTAGATGTGGGATGTAGAATTAACTAGATATGAGATGTAGTGTTTACTAGATGTGAGATGTGGAATCATGTTAATTACTTAAACTATTCAGTATTATGCTGTAGTAAGGCAGTCAATGCAAATTTATTTATGTGTGTTTTTTTCAGGCAGATATGTTGTATATTCTATAAACGTAATTGCATGTATAATACGTGATATATGTTTGCTGCACAATAAGTGATATCTGCTTGCTGTACAATAAGTGATATCTGTTTGCTGTACAATAAGTGATATCTGTTTGCTTTACAATAAGTGATATCTGTTTGCTGTACAATAACTGATATCTGTTTGCTGTACAATAAGTGATATCTGTTTGCTGTACAATAAGTGATATCTGTTTGCTGTACAATAACTGATATCTGTTGCTGTACAATAAGTGATATCTGTTTGCTGTACAATAAGTGATATCTATTTGCTGTACAATAAGTGATATATGTTTGCTGTACAATAAGTGATATCTGTTTGATGTACAAAAGTTATTTATTCAAAATGACAAATGAGTTTAATTATGATCATACAATTTCTCTATCCAATGACAGCGCAATTAAATTTGAGAAGTGTAGTTAACTCACTTTTGACTGAGTTGGTCTGGCCTAGCTAAAGAAGATGGCTTTTGGGTTTGATTAGAATAATATTAAACACACGATTGTTGCAAAGAAAAATTTCAACAACAAAAACAATATAGACACAAGGCAGCCACTGAGTTCAATTTTTTAACTAATTTTTTCTTCATTTCAAGATATTTCTAAATTTTACTTTTTTTTTTATAATTTTACACCCCCTTACTTTTTTCATAAATAAAGAAAGATTAAAGAAAAATTTAAATAACTATTTTGTTTGCTTCATAATCGTGAGTCTTTTTATACGCTTTTATTACAGTGACTCTCTGATGGTAGATGGATGTTTTGTTTTATTTTTTGTTTTGTTTTTTTTTTTAAATTTGAAATCAATTATCACCAAATTCTTTAAACTCTTAAACCCAATCGATTTGAAATTTTGAACTGTTGAGTACTCTTGAGTACTATTTTAAAAATTTCATGTCGATATTAATTAAATTCATTTAGAGCCGAAGAATATTTACTTGTATTTATAACTATACTTGTATTAGTGTGTTTATATAAAGAGGGAATTAGCGGAAAGAGATTATAGAGTCCCAAGTATTGTGCGGATTCAGATTTTGTGCTGATTTCTGAAGTTATTGTTTTTTAGTCTGGTGCATTATTTTTAATATTGTATATAAACTTTACCAATAAAAGCAAGTGAAATTATTTTAAAAATATAAAGCAAAAGGTAATATAAAACAACAGACAGTCCCATAATGTACACTGGTTATTAGTTTATATTAACAATACAAACAAAACAATGATGAATACACTAAAAACTATAGACTAAATATTTTTAAAATTATAAAAATAGAATATTATTAAAATGGCTTAGATCATGTTAATATTTGTATAATGTTGTTTTTTTTAAATAAAAGCGTGGGCGTCAGAAACAAATGAAATAGTTAATCCATAATAGCTCTCACGCTTTTTAGTCAATAAAAATGTCATAAATATTTGTATTTTCTGAGCCATTTCACTTTTTTTTAATATAATTTAAACTATTTCTAACGTAATGTTGAGTTTTTAATTTCTTTTTTCCTTGATTATGGTAATATTTTGGTTTCCGTTGACTACATTAGTGGTACTTTCATACAGAATCTGTAGGCCTGTACGTTCTACATTCTCTAAACTTTGTATGCCATTTAAAATTGTACTAGTTGTACCCTACAAAACCTTTGCATAGAGTTATGTCACTATTAGGCTTGATCGGTAGGCTAGGTTATTCTTGGTTTTGGGCAGATCGGATTTTTTCATGATTGTATTTTAACCTGGAATACTGTTATATTAATTCTTTACTTTCGATTTAACGCAGAGCCCACATCGCTATTATTTTATTGTATGATTATTGATATTAATCTTTCCTCCTTTTTTAAAAACATTTTTTTTTTCAAATATGTATTATTATTTTTTATATCATAACTCATCATGGAATTTCGAGATTTCATTAAAATTCATTTAGAAGTTATTATTAAAAGTATTTTTATATAGTTTTAAGAACATCAGGAAACAGTTTGAAATGGCTGTGAATATTTAATTTTCATGTGGAAAAATGACGAATCACAATGTATTATTTCTATGACCTTGAAGAAATGTAATTATTAAAATGAAAGCGTTTAGTCAATTTTAACTACAAATTATAAATAATTGATCTTGCAAACAAAAATCAGTTAAAAAGAAACATATGTTCATTAAATCTTACAACATTGTAATTGGCTAAAGTTTGTCACAATATCCAACTTGAAATTAAAATATAAATCACAAAATTCAAAATTTAAACTTTCAGGGTCTACTTCAAAATATATATATATATATATATATATATATATATATATATATATATATATATATATCCACATAGTATATCATTATATAGATCGTTAATATTTTGCTTGTTAATTTCGTGTTAATTGTAGAATTTTTTTTTCTATTATGATGGAATACTAACTATCAATATTTCCATTTCATGTATTCACAATGACTTCTTTTTTATGAGCTATGTACATTATATTAAATTTTTGAATACTTTGACACAGCAATATTCAATGACCTTCTGTTGGTAGACCAATATGACACTGCAATATTCAATGACCTACTGTTGGTAGGCCGATAGGACACTGCAATATTCAATGACCTACTGTTGGTAGGCCGATAGGACACTGCAATATTCAATGACCTACTGTTGGTAGGCCGATAGGACACTGCAATATTCAATGACCTACTGTTGGTAGGCCGATAGGACACTGCAATATTCAATGACCTACTGTTGGTAGGCCGATAGGACACTGCAATATTCAATGACCTACTGTTGGTAGGCCGATAGGACACTGCAATATTCAATGACCTACTGTTGGTAGGCCGATAGGACACTGCAATATTCAATGACCTACTGTTGGTAGGCCGATAGGACACTGCAATATTCAATGACCTACTGTTGGTAGGCCAATAGGACACTGCAATATTCAATGGCCTACTGTTGGTAGGCCAATAGGACACTGCAATATTCAATGGCCTACTGTTGGTAGGCCAATAGGACACTGCAATATTCAATGACCTACTGTTGGTAGGCCAATAGGACACTGCAATATTCAATGACCTACTGATGGTAGGCCAATAGGACACTGCAATATTCAATGACCTACTGTTGGTAGGCCAATAGGACACTGCAATATTCAATGACCTACTGTTGGTAGGCCAATAGGACACTGCAATATTCAATGACCTACTGTTGGTAGGCCAATAGGACACTGCAATATTCAATGACCTACTGTTGGTAGGCCAATAGGACACTGCAATATTCAATGACCTACTGTTGGTAGGCCAATAGGACACTGCAATATTCAATGACCTACTGTTGGTAGGCCAATAGGACACTGCAATATTCAATGACCTACTGTTGGTAGGCCAGTAGGACACTGCAATATTTAAAAAAAAATCACTCGGACAGCCAGTAATTTCCAAAACCTTTGCAATAGAAAAAATGAATTTCTCTATTTTCTATGAGCTGTCCAAGCTTATATTTCCATTCGAGAACCTTCCGTCCCCCCTTATATCTCCTGCTGGGTGTTAGCTAACACGAAGAGGAAAAAAAGAGATATACCAATAATGGGCAAACTGGTATTCGTCAAACATTTCAATCAAACCTATCGCGGCCGACGACTTAAAAGATTTGCCCACCCATACGTTATACAAAAGCGGATGTCTTATATGACGTCATAGTGTGCTATATAACTCTGTATACGCCTCATTCCACTGGTGTGTAGCACTCATCAGTATGTAAGATGACGTGAGACTGGTAGCACTCATCAGGATGTGAGATGACGTGAGATTGGCTACTTATTTATTTACGAAGACCTTCTTCCTCCAAATGTAATGGGCAATCCACTTATGTCCATGGTACATCAGTTTTTCTCGGTCACTCACTATTACCCTGCTTGATATTCAGAGATATAGAGTTGTGATGATATAGTGGTTTCTAAGGTAACTATAAAGTAATCATTCAATGTCTTCACTGGCCGTATATTTAGTGAATAATACAGACATATATATATATATATATATATATATATATATATATAGTGGTGAATAATACAGACATGCGTTAAGTGAATAATACAGACATACATTTAGTGGCTCAGAGAAAGATGTATACATTTATAATGACGGAAATAGGTTTCTTTCAAAATGATTGTTTCATTGAAATATATAGGAGAGAGATCAGACTTTGTCATCTGTATTCCAGAAATTTGGACAATATTTCAACATTATTTAAAATCACCAGCGACGAATGCCAAAATAAATTAAAGAAAATAAAACAATTTTTTACTTATAATCAACGAAAACCGAAACCGACTAAAAAAAAGACAACGGTCTAAGAACTCTGTAATACAAGACAACTGTCTAAGAACTCTGCCTGTTATACAAGACAACGGTCTAAGAACTCTGTAATACAAGACAACGGTCTATGAACTCTGTAATACAAGACAACGGTCTAAGAACCCTGCCTGTTACTAAGTTTGTATTAGACGAACACAACAAAAACACAATGCCGCCAATTATGACTTTCTGATCTCATGATTATACAGACTCATACACCATCTGGTCAGTTGACAACACAGCAAATACAAAGTAGACTGGAGTGTCAATTGAAATGTCTATACATTGAAACAACTCACAGTTTAACTCTTGCATAAACTCCATGCACATTGAAAAGATCAAATCCACAAGACGTTTTTTACAAAAATTCGATTTGCATTTTTTATTTATTTGTTGTTTTTTTTTTTTTAATTTAAACATGTGGACATTTTGTTGGTATAATGTGTTGCTCTCAGACATATTACAATGGCACATTAAATAATATCATAAACAATGGCACATTAAATAATATCATAAATAATGGCACTTTAAATAATATCATAAACAATGACACATTAAATTATATCATAAATAATGGCACATTAAATAATATCATAAACAATGGCACATTAAATAATATCATAAACAATGGCACATTAAATAATATCATAAACAATGGCACATTAAATAATATCTTAAACAATGGCACATTAAATAATATCATAAACAATGGCACATTAAATAATATCATAAACACATCATGTTCTAGGTTGTACTGTTAATTTTTTTTGTTTCAAAACAAATACGTAAATGAGTTCTTTATCAAGTTTTCAACATGTACTTTTCTTAATATTTCACATTATTAGTTATGTCAGTTTAGGTCGGCTATTGTTGCTATCATGAACAACCATCTAAACACTTCAGTATACAACCATATATCACTACCTACTACCAGATATCTAGTCAATATGGTCTTCCCACGTTGTCTATTATATATCAATAAATACTACAAGATATCTAGTCAATATGGTCTTTCCACATTGTATATTATATATCACTACTTACTACAAGATATCCAGTCACTATGGTCTTTCCACGTAGTATATTATATATCACTACCTACTACAAGATATCTAGTCAATTTCGTCTATCATTAGATCAAACTTGGTTTCCCTGCCGTCTGTCTAATAGATTTATCTACACACTGGTCATAAATTGAGACTTTGATTGACCATCGTCTTGGACAGGTCTTGCGGTGAATGTCCAAACAGTGAACGTCAACCAGACTGAAGTAGAGACAGATTGATGGGAGAGGGGAGGGAAAATAGAGACAGACTTTTCTAAACGTGGGGGAGTAACTGAAACTATTTTGTCAGTTTTGATACTAGAAATAACTTGAGGGCTTAGGGAGTTGGTCAGTTGGGAGTGAAGGAGAGACGCAGCCATTTGATCATACACAAGTGAGGAGATTACTATGGACAGATTAGATTTCTTTTAAAAGACAGTTTCACGCAAATGTTGCAATTGAGCGAACCATAAGTCAACAGCACCATTGATAAGTACTCAACCTATACATGTGCAGAGCGGTGTTCATAAAAACATTTTTTTTTCCTTTTTCGTGATGCTTGTGAATTATTCTAATTGTTTTGATAAGAGAACAATACCAGCTAAATTTCAGATGGACTGAATGGCAATGCCATGTGTTTTTGTTTTTCCATAAAAGTATTTTGTAACATGTAAGATTTCTGAGACATGTTTCTTTCAGAAAGTATATTCCCAGATATTCCCAGATGTTCCTAGATGCATATGAATGTAAACAATAATCACTGAATCTGTCTCAGCATAACAATATCTCAAATCCACAACAGGTACAATTGCGTAGGGCAATGAATTTCTAACCCTATCTGTAAGGTGATAATGTCTAGTGTGAGATGGTTGTGTATAGTTTGTTACATTATAAATTAGACGCAGGTAGACAACAGAAAAAATAAACAAACCTTCTCCCTCATCTTCTCCACCCCTTCCCCTACTAACACATGGATACATTCCACCATCAGCAACAAAAGGTAGTCAGTGGAATGTAGAAGACATCTTGAATGTACTCAGACACTTACATATGGATGTATTCAGACACCTACATATGAATGTATTCAGACACTTACATATGGATGTATTCAGACACTTACATTTGGATGTATTCAGACACTTACATATGGATGTATTTAGACACTTGCATATGAATGTATTCAGACACTTACATATGGATGTATTCAGACACTTACATTTGGATGTATTCAGACACTTACATATGGATGTATTTAGACACTTACATATGAATGTATTCAGACACTTACATATGGATGTATTCAGACACTTACATATGGATGTATTCAGACACTTACATATGGATGTATTTAGACACTTACATATGGATGTATTTAGACACTTACATATGAATGTATTCAGACACTTACATATGAATGTATCCAGACACTTACATATGGATGTACTCAGACACTTACATATGGATGTATTTAGACACTTACATATGAAAGTAAATTCCCTGTGTCTAGGGGCTGTAGAACACCTGTATTAATAACACAGAAGTTACTTTCAAACTGAAAAAAAAATAATATGACTCAGAGCCCATCATAATATTTTTTATCCACGTGAACATTTAGTCAGTTAATACTGTGCAATATTATTATATTATCCACTCTTTTAGAAATCATCCACTGGATATAAGAAGCCTTCATAAACTTGGACAATATGTGAAATATTTTTTAACCGGTAACTTGAACTAAATTAAAATATAACCTAAAACATCTATTTCAACTGGATGAAAATATTTCTTGAAACATCAATTTGAACTAGGTCAATATATTATCTAAAACATCAATTCGAACAAGATCAAAATATTTCTTGAAACATCAACTTCAACAAGATCAAAGAATTTCTCGACAGTTTTCGGATAATGGTCGATATCCCAGGTTTCGACTAGGTCGTGAAAACTCTGAGAGAAGTGATTTATCCCCCCCCCCTTTCCCTTACCTCCCTATCGACTCCGTGCCTTCTAAAAGGCTCCACGCTGACTAAGAATCTTTTCATTTTGTTTTGATACAAGAAGCTCGATGTAATTATCTCCTCCATCAATGAAGCCTCCATAACCCATACAACCCCAACAAACACCATAAAAAACCTAGCACACCCTAACAAACACCATCAAAAACCCAGATTTTACCAACAAAAACCATCAAGCCAAAGGTTAAGAGTCAAGTCACATTAAAAAAATAAACCTAGTTCTTGATGAATAAAAACTGGAACGTAAGCCCCGTTATTTATTGAAGTCCTATCAGGTTGTAAAAGGCAAAGGAAAGTTTGTATATGGAATGGAACTACACAGACAATACGACCGTGGATAAAAACGGAATAATTTTGTCCGCAGACTTCAGCCTTCTGGCAGTAATAGTTATGAGTGTAAAACATGATATCCTTCATTTAGACTCAACATTTCGTGCTGTATTACTCTGATGGATAGCTCTAATCACATCAATACAACAGAAAAAAATGGCTATTTATGTTGAAACAAAATGAGTCATTTAGGGTCATACAAGCATGGTGTTAGACAAGGGAAGGAAATTTAGTGCATAATACTATAAAAAAAAATACAATGGCTTTTATCTTTTAAGATTATGTGAATTTAGTCAATGATGAGGAAATTATGAGTAGAATTGAAAAAAAAACATTTTCTGATTTAAAAAATAATGTTAGCGATAGATAATTGAAATTGGTTGATTAAGAAAGGTAAAATACCCTTTCATGACGGGGGGGAGGGGGAGGGGATAATACAAAGTATTTGTTAGTGGTTAGAAAAATAAAAGGAAAGTTTCACAAATTGCGTTCACTATTTGTATTGGGAATAGAAAACCTAACAGATTGTAAGTTTCAACCACAGTAAACAGACGTGTGTTATTCTCAGTTTTAAGTAAAGTATAGAGTGTAGGACCAACAAAGGCAGAACTTAATTAAAATTACCGGAAGTACCGAGTCCGTTCCGAAATGTCATATGAAACCAATCTTCAAACTGGTTCACATCCCGGAAATTTTTTTTTTCTTGTGTATCTTCTGAGTGATTGAAATATATCCCGAGGATATGGAGCAAATAGTTTTATCCAGGAGATTTTTTTTTTTTTAATATCCGTAGAAATGTTTCAGCTAACTGTACACAACACGTTCCTGCTATATTTTCCCACTATTTGTTCTCATTATACGTTCAGATATTTCGTTCTCACTATATGTTTACACTGTACATTATCACTAATGTTCAAATTACGTTCACACTATATGTTCTAACTATACGTTCATAGTATACCTTTCTAAATATAAATTCACTCTATACCTTTCTAACTATACGTTCACACTATACCTTTCTAACTATACTTTTTTTCTGTCTAGTTTTTTAGCACATCATTCAAATGTCCATCTTTATTACGTCAAGTGTGGGACATATTGTGAAGAGAATGATGCAGGTAAATATTCTCAGGTGGAATGTATCACAGGCCCAATATCTGTCTTTATTTGTTGAAGGCGGAAAACGTAGTCAGGTTTTAGGGACCCCAGAGGCATATGTTAGGGCCCAAATGTATCCATATGATAATCATTCTATACGTATGAATATTTGGCTACTAATTTATCATGTGGCGGGAGGGGGGGGTTGGCTGTTTTGGAATCCACAAGTTGTTGACTTGACTTAGTTCAGTCTAAGCACCTCTCGGTTGAAAGTTTTCGTAACATTGTGATTCTAGCTATAGGGATAACACCGGTCAAGTCTAATATGTATTCCGAAAGTTTCCGTTACTTAAAACACTTACATTGATTCTAGCTATTGAGATAACACCGGTAAAGTCTAATATGCATTCCAAAAGTTTTTGTTACTTAAAACACTTACATTGATTCTAGCTATAGGGATAACATTATATAATTATAGAATTGCAATTGTACGTCTGTTTTTCGAAACTATTAATAAAAAAGTCAAACATGTATCAATATCTACAAAACCATTTAAGTTATTTGCATGTGTATACTGAAAAATAAAAGATATGCCGTCAGTAAAAGTAAAATGTATAGTACAGAAGTACAGAAGTGTCAGGGTATTAAGTGGTACCATTGTTCTCTGCCATCATTGTCTGGGTATTACTTTCTCAATATTATTGATGAGGCATTGCAGAGCTTAAATATTATTGTTATATTATCTTGGAGGCGTGTTTGTGGTAGCTGTGGCTCTTCTTTCATTCCACTAATCAAATACCAAATAATGTGCGAAGACAGTGTTCTTTGCTGATTGAAGTTTATTACGATACAATAATATAGAAAATACGATAAAATAAGTTCACTGTACACAATGTAAAAATAATCTGTTGGATCACCACATTTCTAGTGAGAACTCCATTATGTTCTAATGATACATCTGTATTATATCCAAGTACAAATACACAAAAACTTATCTAGAAAATATATCTCCATCATGGAGGTGAACTGTTACTCTCATGATCACTCACAATAATATTTGCAATATCCTAACAAGGAAAAAAACATCGACACGTCTGTCGTATACGAGAGTGATCCTTCAACTGACAAAAACTCTCTTCCGGAAATATAAAAATTCGGATCTCAGTTAAATAAAAAGTGATCCTAATGTTTACGAAACAATTATACCTTTACACCTCCCCACCCACCAAAAATTGCAACATTTCTCTTAAAAAAAAATATTATTAATTGCACTATAGATGTGTACCATCGCTAATTTATAATAAGTAACAATCAATTTGTCCAAAAAAAAATTATTCCACTCTATGCAACTGAGTAACTATATACATCAATATATATACACTTGTGATTTCAATCCATAATATCACACTGTAATTGTGTGGGCAAATATCAATTATCTACAAAACAACATTATAAGTGCATATATTTATATCAACAAATCATGATTCAACCTAAATCCATATCTTCATAATATTCACAATAGTTATCAGTGTATCAAATTGTAAAATCTTAATTCTTTGTACATCAATCAACAATGATCCAATATCATGTTACCAAAAATTCAATTCATTATACATGCTATCATGTTCTCTGGTATAATTAGTCAATAATTCTTCAAAGGAATGTAGAGTAGATGAATAAGTGTTTTATCAATTACATTAATCAATATGTCACCTCGAAATTTGGTGAACTAATACAAGCTTGTGGTGTCCAAATAATTACAAGTACTAATGACAAATAATCATGCCACAAAAAAAAATTTCATTTCATATTACCAAAATCTATGTAAACAATCTTCCTAATATGTGCTAAGTAAATAATAAAAATAATGTACAACAACACTATATATAACAATTTGCCAGTCAATGTCAATTCATGCAATATTAAAAAAAAATTTGCAATGTCAATCTATGCCATCTCAAAAAAAATGTTCAATGCCATTATATAGAACAAATTGTACACAATGTCTTTCTATTACAACAATTTTCAAAAAAAAAATTTATTGCTAAGTCATTTATCAACATGAAGTAAAATGTGCCATATATGTATGTTTGTCATGACAATAAAAAATTTAATCATAATATGTCATGCTGAATGAATTTATAGTCTTGAGTAAGAATTACTAAAAAAAAATTCATTGTTTCACAAAATATGCTAACTCATATTACTATTTACATTTTATATATATATATAGGTGTTCTAACTAAGTCTAAAATAAATTTGATTTAACAAACAAGAAAAAAAAATTTTTGTATGTTATTATCTATTATTTAATTATTATGATGCCAGCAATAAAATATCCAATCAATTTATTCAGTTAACCTTGATAGAATATCTGGTATAAAATTGTCTGAATCTATTATATTCATCTAAGTCTTGTTTCTGTTTCATTTTGTTAAATGTATGTTTCTTATCAAATACTGTGCCTCTTGATTGTGTATGTTTTCTCAAACTGGGTTTCAAATAAGAAATATGTCTAAGTTTAAAGCAATTATTATTTGTGTGACCAAAATTCTTACAATAGTCACATTGAAGCTTATTAAAATAATTTGTGTGTTTATTTGTCCCATATTTTACTGTGTTATAATCTTGTCTTGCTCTGTATTTATTGCTATCTAAATGGTTAGACTTATTCTGTACATGTCCATTTCTATAGTCATTTTGTGATTGTTGTCTACTTCTCATGTTGCTATTGTGTGTATGTCTATTACTATATGTCTTCTGTGGTTTATGACTAATTCTAATGTTTTCCTTATAGGAATTACTAGCTTGTTTATCTTTACAGGGGCAAAATGATTGTTTGTGACCAAAATTATGGCAGCAGTAACATCTAATATGTTTAAATTTTAGGGTGCATCTATTTGTTTTATGGTCAGGTTTCTTACAACAAAAACATACTGATTTGTGTTTATCTGATACTGTTGACTCTTTTCTACTTTGTTTACTATCATGTGCAACAACTGAAAATGAGTTTATTTGTTTTACTATTGTTGCCTCTGTCTGTTTTTCAGAATTGTGCATAGTTTGCATCATAGTAGTGGTATCATTTTCTATTGGATCCCTATCAATAGATTTCAGTACTTTCTGTATATTTATTTCTTTGTCATGCAACCAAAGTGTGAATAATTCTCCAGAATTATCCGGTTTAATATCTGGAATATTTCCTATAATCAAAGGGGCTACTGGGGATGTCATTGCTATAGCCTCAATTTTTCCACTAATCCATGGGGTGTCTATGTCTATCATGGCTTTATTACACATAAGGGTCTGACCATTTCCTAACTTAATATTTTCAGAACTATCCATCATACACTCATGAGGAACAAGGGATGCATCTACAACCACGCATGTAGCACCTGTGTCTCTAAGACACATAACCGGTTTATTGTTGAGAAAGCAAGGGTAAAATACTAAATTACCATTATTACTTAACAAAGCATTTACATTATGCATTTTGTTATTTCTGTTTAAGGATCTGCCTCTATCATTACTCTGTCTAGGAGGACTATTATTTGGTGACTGTCTCTTTTGATATTGTCCCTGATATTTACCGAAAGATCTATAATGACTGTTTTTAGGATACTGTCTGTTGGGTATGTATCTGCTTTCTTGTACATGACCATTATTCACATATCTATTTCTGTTTAAGTATAGTTTGCAGTTGGCTCTAATGTGCCCTGGATTATGGCAATAGTAACAAGTCTTTTGTACTCTAGTAGGTAATCTAGCAGGTAAGCTTCTGTATCTATTATCATTATAATTGTACTGCAATTTGTTTTTGTGTCTAATGGCACTAAAAGTGTTATCATTTTTACTCTTAAACATGGGGACATCTTGATTGCAATCTTTATAATCAGATAATGTGGTAATAAGATCTTTCTTACAATTGACTTTCTTTAATTTTATGAAAGAAAATAGCTTGTTGGAGCTTATGTTCAAAATTTTGTCTACTAGCATTAGTTCAATAATTTGTTGGGGATCAGATGCATTTATGCCTGCCATTTTTATGAAGCTATTCAAGTAGGACTCTAACTTGTTTACATAGGCTGTGGGGTGTTCTGTTTCAGCCATCATTGTATTGTGGAACAGATTCCTATAGTGTTCCTCAGTTTTATTATGAAAGTCTAGAAGATGTTTAATTTCATTATATGATTTGTTTTCTGGACGTCCTAACATATGCAATACATTTAAGGCTTCGCCACAGAATGCTCCTAGTAAATGTCTAGTCCATTCAGACTCTGGTATATTATTTATTTTAAGTTGTGATTCACAATTAGCTAAAAATGTGTCTATATTTTCATCTTTGGAATTAAACTGACCTATATTTGGTCTACCACTTGTATTATTTGTTGGTAGTGTTTGTGTATGTTGCTCTAATTCTATCCTTTTCATTTCTACTTCTGCTTCTAATCTTTTCATTTCTAATCTTTCCTGCATTTCTAATTTATCTTTTTCAAGGTTTCTAAGAGCAAGTCTGTCTTCTCTATCTAGTCTTTCTTTGGCCTTAAGTTCCGCTTTCTCAATAAATTGCAGGAGTTTTTCTCCTGTTAAACCTAGTTTCTCCCCTCTTTCTTTGTAAATATCAAACAAATCTTCAGTTGGGTTTTTATTATCCATATTGCTGGTTCAGATATATCAAAATATGGAAATGAAGTGATAAAAATCACTATTCTAGTAAATTATATGATACTGATACTGTATCACTGGCAAATGAAACCTCAAGAAAAATTACTGGCACTGATCAATAACAACTGGCACTAAATAATACTAACTGGCATTGACTTAAATTAAATGGCAAAAATTATTATACAATATTGTACATTGAAGAAAGAAAAAGGGGTCAGGGTTCAGTGTCCAATAAATAATAAATGAAAAATAATTATAAAGAAATAAGTTGTACAAGACAGGACTAATGATAACAAATCGGCAAAAAAAAATTCCTAATAGAGTTTGATAGTAGACATGAGAGAAAAAAGTTAAACGAGACGAAACATTGACAAGACTGGTAGACAAAAAAATAATTTCGGACAATATTTAAACAAAGGGGTTTAAACAATAAACAAACAAGTCGCAGACAACTAAATATTTATGTGATATTGATGATCTAACTGGACCCTAAATTATACAATCCACACACAATTAAGTGTAAAAAACAATCCAGTCAGAATATCAGTAAGTTCTAACAGAAGACGTCAAATTGACTGACTCAAAACTGACTCACCACTCCACCACCCATGAATTATTATAGTAAACATATAACATAGATGGACACTGAATAATATCATAAAGGAAAAAAAATAATGGGAGAGAAAAAAAAAATATTAGATTATTAATTTTAAATCAAGTATATTTACTTGTCTTCCTTATGCTTGATACTTGTTCTTCTTGTTGTTGATCAACTCTGATGCTCCTGTTATTCAATAATGTCAATATAAGCACCAACACAGTCTTTATTGTTGTGTGTAGTCAAAGCAAGCAGCCATCTTGAATTCCTCCTTGTCTCGTGATGGTAATGAGGTCACAGCAGTCACAGGTGTTCATTGTAATAGTAGGAAAAAAACACGAATTCTGCAACAGTAGATATTTGTACACTTATCGAAGTGTAATAGAACTATTTGGCATACAGTTGCCAAGCACGACAAATGATTGAACAGTAGAGACTGTCGCAATCAATTAGAGATGTTAGTCACTAACGATCTCAGTGTCGGAATTCGTCGACTTGAAAATGTGGGTCACTGTGCTGTGGGGCTCTGTCAGGTTGATTTGACTTCTGGTGCCGCCTCTGGAAGTTGAAACTAATTGACCGGCAAGAGGGTCGTTATTTTTCTCGGGTTTTCGTAGCTTTCAGGTGAAGGTCAGGTTCAATTCGCTGCCGCATGCCACCATTGTCAGGGTATTAAGTGGTACCATTGTTCTCTGCCATCATTGTCTGGGTATTACTTTCTCAATATTATTGATGAGGCATTGCAGAGCTTAAATATTATTGTTATATTATCTTGGAGGCGTGTTTGTGGTAGCTGTGGCTCTTCTTTCATTCCACTAATCAAATACCAAATAATGTGCGAAGACAGTGTTCTTTGCTGATTGAAGTTTATTACGATACAAAAATATAGAAAATACGATAAAATAAGTTCACTGTACACATTGTAAAAATAATCTGTTGGATCACCACATTTCTAGTGAGAACTCCATTATGTTCTAATGATACATCTGTATTATATCCAAGTACAAATACACAAAAACTTATCTAGAAAATATATCTCCATCATGGAGGTGAACTGTTACTCTCATGATCACTCACAATAATATTTGCAATATCCTAACAAGGAAAAAAACATCGACACGTCTGTCGTGTACGAGAGTGATCCTTCAACTGACAAAAACTCTCTTCCGGAAATATAAAAATTCGGATCTCAGTTAAATAAAAAGTGATCCTAATGTTTACGAAACAATTATACCTTTACAAGAAGTACAGAAGTACAGAAGTACAGAAGTACAGAGGTACAGAAGTACAGAAATACAGAAGTACAGAAGAACAGAAGTACAGAAGTACAGAAATACAGAAGTACAGAGTTACAGAAGTACAGAAATACAGAAGTACAGAAGTACAGAAATACAGAAGTACAGAGGTACAGAAATACAGAAGTACAGAAATACAGAAGTACAGAAGTACAGAAATACAGAAGTACAGAAGTACAGAAGTACAGAAATACAGAAGTACAGAAGTACAGAGGTACAGAAGTACAGAAGTACAGAAGTACAGAAGTACAGAAATACAGAAGTACAGAAGTACAGAAGTACAGAAATACAGAAGTACAGAAGTACAGAGGTACAGAAGTACAGAAGTACAGAAGTACAGAAATACAGAAGTACAGAAGTACAGAGGTACAGAAGTACAGAAGTACAGAAATACAGAAGTACAGAAGTACAGAGGTACAGAAGTACAGAAGTACAGAAGTACAAAGGTACAGAAGTACAGAAGTACAGAAGTACAGAAGTACAGAGGTACTAGAAATGTACAAACCAAGATCAGTAATTACCCCCCTCCACACTCCGGTCATCAGCTTGAGTAAAACTTATAAAACTGATACTCAACGGATTGTGTCGGTTAGTAAACAATTTATGGCTGTACAGATCATCATATCATATCTAAGGAACCACTCACAATATACATGTATGGAACAATAAATCCGACTTAAGGAACCACTCACAATATACATGTATGGAACAATAAATCCGACTTTAGGAACAGCTCACAATATACATGTATGGAACAATAAATCCGACTTAAGGAACAGCTCTTAATATTTTTTGTAAAAATTAAAAACAACAAAAACATTATATAAATATTAACATGATCTAAGTCATTTTAATAATATTCTATTTTTAAATATTTTTTTTATATTTTTTAGTCTATAGTTTTTAGCGCAAAATGCATTTATCATGATTTTGTTTGTATTGTCAATATAAACTAATAACCAGTGTACATTATGTGATAACAAAAGACTAAAAGATTGTGGAACAAAATTTCAGATGTATGAAACAGTACACAAAATAACTGTATAGAATAATAGTTCATGATGTAAGGAACATCTCACAGTACGGCTGTAGGAAAAAACTGTGAGATGTAGGCCTACGGAACAGCTCACAGTACGGCTGTAGGGAAAAAACTGTGAGATGTAGGCCTACGGAACAGCTCACAGTACGGCTGTAGGGAAAAAACTGTGAGATGTAGGCCTACGGAACAGCTCACAGTACGGCTGTTGGGAAAAAACTGCGAGATGTAGGCCTACGGAACAGCTCACAGTACGGCTGTAGGGAAAAAACTGTGAGATGTAGGCCTACGGAACAGCTCACAGTACGGCTGTAGGGAAAAAACTTTGAGATGTAGGCCTACGGAACAGCTCACAGTACGGCTGTAGGGAAAAAACTGTGAGATGTAGGCCTAAGGAACATCTCACAGTACGGCTGTAGGGAAAAAACTGTGAGATGTAGGCCTACGGACCATCTCACAGTACGGCTGTAGGGAAAAAACTGTGAGATGTAGGCCTACGGAACAGCTCACAGTACGGCTGTTGGGAAAAAACTGCGAGATGTAGGCCTACGGAACAGCTCACAGTACGGCTGTAGGGAAAAAACTGTGAGATGTAGGCCTACGGAACAGCTCACAGTACGGCTGTAGGGAAAAAACTTTGAGATGTAGGCCTACGGAACAGCTCACAGTACGGCTGTAGGGAAAAAACTGTGAGATGTAGGCCTAAGGAACATCTCACAGTACGGCTGTAGGGAAAAAACTGTGAGATGTAGGCCTACGGACCATCTCACAGTACGGCTGTAGGGAAAAAACTGTGAGATGTAGGCCTACGGAACAGCTCACAGACAGCTCACAGGCAGGCCTTGTTTACAAATATACATCAGTTTTATAGCATACAAATGTACTTGTAGGGATGGATGACTAAAGTAAAACCTTCCAAATAAATAAAAAAACACATCACCATTAATACATTTAATAAGCTGCAGTTATACTAAATACTATGAGACAGATATATTGAAATGTATAACATTATTTTTTTTTGGTTTCATTTTAACTTTTGTGGGAAATACTACGCAATGTAACTCTTTATAAAGCGCATTTTAAAGTATTTGCTAAGGAAATTTATCCCCTCAAATTCTTTGTAGTCAACTTTCCTGGGGCTGATATAAATAGATCGACTTATTAGTGATGTCATTATTTTGTAACTTTTATCGCTAAATTCGGTTTTCATTGTGGTTTTTTTTACTTTTTTGATATAAAATGTTTGAGATGTGTAAGTATTATTGAATGGGACAGAGAAGAAATTGATTCCACGTAATTTTGTATTAAAATGTCAGCTATTGAGGGCATGTTGTTTGTTTTCGTGACCATTACATCATGCCTTTCAAATACTGGACGATTGATCAAGTCAGATATAAGTGGAATACGGTATGGACAGTGGCGTGGCTTGCGAGAGTTTAAAGGGACGAAATTCTTAGCGCCTAGTTGTTTTTTTTCCACCAGCCATTTTCGGCGTCTGATGTTTTTTACTGAACTTTTTAGCATTGTAATGGGCGCTACTAACGTGATATAGGACGGATGGTCGTCTGGTAAAGCGCTCGTCTGTTGACCATTGGGTACCGGGTTCGATCTCTGGTGAAGGTCAATGGATATTTCAGGTCATGGCTAAAGTCTACGCTCTATCTCCCGTGGTATCTCCATGGTCATACAACATTAGGCTATGGTAGGGATGAAAGAAGGGCACCATAAAATAACAGTTTCTTGAGTGGTTTATAGGATCTAAGAGATTTCATCCTTAGGGTGAACCACACTCTTACACTATTTATGCCACTTCTTGACTGAGAGTGGCCGAGTGGTGTAGATGCTCGACTGACGACCTGAGAATCCCGAGTTCGATCCTCGGTGAGAAACAAAGGACTTAGTCCAGGTCATTGTGAAAGTTGGTTGAAGTCCCACAAGTCCACCCAACTTTAAATGGGAACCGGACTTAAAGTTGTGGAAGTGAAGGCGGCTGAAGGTTGTGCTAACCACACAATCCCTTCTTATGCCGAGCTTACAGAAACAGTTGAATCAGATACTTCATCTGCTCCGATGGCCGTTTAGGGTTAAGGTAGCTTTACTTTTTTTTTAAACTGAGAATAAACATAGATGAACTAAACGGAAACAGACATCTGAACTAAAACAGGGTGCATGGAGGTGAAGTAGAATCTAAAACAGGGTGCATGGCGGTGAAATAGAATCTAAAACAGGGTGCATAGAAGTGAAATAGAATCTAAAACAGGGTGCATATAGGTGAAGTAGAATCTAAAACGTGGTGCTTAGAGGTAAAATAGAATCTAAAATAGGGTGCATAGAGGTGAAATAGAATCTGCAATGTTCAGTACAGAAGTAAAAGTTCATACATGTGTTCCCCATTAAATGAATTACATCGTCAGAGAAACTCGGACAACTTAAGGGAGAAAATGTTATTTATTTATTTCAAAGAACTCTTAATGATCTATCAGTCGATTAATTTATCATATAATCTAATAATCTGCTTCCAGCAAAAAGTATTTCTTTAGGGATAATTTGACGATATTTAAAGTAGCGCGATTTCATGATCGTGTCTTTGAGTAAAATAGCACACAGATGTAAAGTGTACGTCTGTTGATTCACACATGTGTATATACAAGACATTAATAACCAATGGCTTACAGTGTTATATACAAGACGTTAATAACCAATGGCTTACAGTGTTATATACAAGACGTTAATAGCCAATGGCTTACAGTGTTATATACAAGACGCTAATAACCAATGGCTTACAGTGTTATATACAAGACGTTAATAACCAATGGCTTACAGTGTTATATACAAGACATTAATAACCATTGGCTTACAGTGTTATATACAAGACGTTAATAACCAATGGCTTACAGTGTTATATACAAGACGTTAATTGCCAATGGCTTACAGTGTTATATACAAGACGTTAATAGCCTATGGCTTACAGTGTTATATACAAGACGTTAATAACCAATGGCTTACAGTGTTATATACAAGACGTTAATAACCAATGGCTTACAGTGTTATATACAAGACGTTAATAACCAATGTCTTACAGTGTTATATACAAGACTTAATAACCAATGGCTTACAGTGTTATATAAAAGACGTTAATAACCAATGGCTTACAGTGTTAAATACAAGACGTTAATAACCAATGGCTTACAGTGTTATATACAAGACGTTAATAACCAATGGCCTACAGTGCTATATACAAGACATTAATAACCAATGGCTTACAGTGTTATATACAAGACGTTAATAACCAATGGGTTACAGTGTTATATAAAAGACGTTAATAACCAATGGCTTACAGTGTTATATACAAGACGTTAATAACCAATGGCTTACAGTGTTATATACAAGACTTAATAACGTTAATAACCAATGGCCTACAGTGTTATATACAAGACGTTAATAACCAATGGCTTACAGTGTTATATACAAGACGTTAATAACCAATGGCTTACAGTGTTATATACAAGACTTAATAACCAATGGCTTACAGTGTTATATACAAGACTTAATAACCAATGGCTTACAGTGTTATATACAAGACGCTAATAACCAATGGCTTACAGTGTTATATACAAGACGCTAATAACCAATGGCTTACAGTGTTATATACAAGACTTAATAACCAATGGCTTACAGTGTTATATAAAAGAAACTCGGACAACTTAAGGGAGAAAATGTTATTTATTTATTTCAAAGAACTCTTAATGATCTATCAGTCGATTAATTTATCATTATAATCTAATATTTTTTTTTCCTTTATTACTAAACTGCACACCTCAATTAATGCATGAACTATTCATTTTTGTGACTAGCAAATGTTGTACTCAGAACTATAACCTAAATAAAACTCAGGTCGGGGGGGGGGTATAAAGTCTGTTGTTTTTATTACAATGAAAGGTGAATTTGGTGCTTACAATAATTTGATTTATTTACTTTCAGCTTCTGGTGAGGTAAAGTGCGTTTAATAACTGCATTACGTCGCAAGATAAATATCAAAATGAACAGAAAATAAACATATGTATGGATAAACAGACTCTGATCGATAGGCAAGTAGTCTATGTCTATATATATATATATATATATATATATATATATGTGTGTGTGTGTGTCTGTAAATAACAGTATATAGCAAAAAATATGAATAAATCAATAAAGAGACAATTGAATAGATAGATAGATAGATAGATAGATAGATAGATAGATAGATAGATAGATAGATAGATAGATAGATAGATAGATAGATAGATAGATAGATAGATAGATAGATAGATAGATAGATAGATAGATAGATAGATAGATAGATAGATAGATAGATAGATAGATAGATAGATAGATAGATAGGATGTCCCATCAAGAAAATATCTAAGGCCATCAATCTCATACAATCAATCCTAGAAATATCTCAATCCATCCATCTATACAATCATTCACGAGAATACCCCCCACTCATGGAAAGTGTTTGAAGACTGGTAATAAACTGTCAGGTGATGTTGACCTGAAAGCCATGCGCAAGCAACAAACTGTGTCATTAAATCTAAATGGGAAACTTATGTCCAGACTTCACTTGTTGCAGCCAAGGTGTGAACAGATGTAGAAAAGATTGCTTCAGATTTAATAGCTCTACCGTTTAAAAAAAAGTGAGAGCGAGATCATTGATCAGGATCTGATTTTTGTTGATATACAAAGCAGTTTTTTTTTTTTTTTAAAGTCAATTCACCAGCTAACAATGGACTGTTCTTTTAATGGAGACAAAGTAGGTTTAGACTGGAGACAAAATAGTTTTATCTTTAGACAGACAATTTACATTTACCCTGTAGAAGTATAGTTTTATCTTGCAGACTAATAATGTCTACCCTGAAGAATTCTATCTTACAGACTAAAAATGTCTACCCTGAAGAATTCTATCTTACAGACTAAAAATGTCTACCCTGAAGAATTCTATCTAACAGACTAAAAATGTCTACCCTGAAGAATTCTATCTTACAGCCTAAAAAATGTTTACCCTGACGAAATTCAGTTTTATTTTGCAGACTAAAAATGTTTACCCTCCAAAAATACAAAACAGTTTTATCTGGTAGAAACTCAGGTTTCACGTACATACAAGAATGGTTTCCCCTGAAGACAATAAAAGTTTACCCGTTAAAATACCGGCTAAAATACAGATTTGTCTTGTTATATATAGCCGGCCATATGCAAATTCAACTATAGTACAATTTATTTTGTAAATTTGCTAACTAATATAATATTCAAATGATATAAGGCTCAAAAACTCCATTAAATGTAAAATACAGCAGTCATACACAGAGAAATATTATACAACTAAACATCAAAAGTACATCAGTCATACACAGAGAAATACTCTATAACAAAACATCAAATGTAATTTAGGTATAGTCACAATCTGTCATTAATTCATTAACACAGAAACATTTTCCCTCCAGTTATCGTATGAATCACTTCGTCAAAGTGAAACCTGAAACAATATTCTGTCCCTCTAACCCTGTTGCGTGTGATGTTTAATCTGGATAATCTTGAGGGATTTACATGCGAGAATTTCTTACCTTAATTAAAGTAGAGAATTTCTTATCTTAATGAACTGTCAGGTCAGAGCTCTACCAATAGAACTGTCGCCTGAAATAAAAGTCTAGCCTAGGGCGTGGGCGAAATACGGCCCGTGGGCCCAGTACAGTCCGTTAGACTATCTCAGCGGGCCCGATGACCGTTACCATTCCCTCGTTCACATCAATGACGTTCACATTTAATGTTTACTATTTTATATAATCACCCCATCAGTGACGTTTACATTTAATTTTTGCTATTTTATAGAATCACCCCATCAATGACGTTCACATTTAATGTTTACTATTTTATAAAATCACCCCATCAATGACGTTCACATTTAATGTTGACTATTTTATATAATCACCCCATCAATGACGTTCACATTTAATGTTGACTATTTTATAGAATCACCCCATCAATGACGTTCACATTTAATGTTGACTATTTTATAGAATCACCCCATCAATGACGTTTATATTTAATGTTGACTATTTTATACAATCACCCCATCAATGACGTTTACATTTAATGTTTACTATTTTATATAATCATTCCATCCATCAGCTAATAATGCGGCCCATCTGTCAAATTTAATAACCCTCCTATGCGGCCCGCGGTGACAAAAGTCGACAGACCGCTGGTCTAACTTTATCATAACGAGACTTCAGATACAGAGAGCATAGCATCCAGAGTGTAGAATCAATCAGCTTGAACTATCGCCGTTGTTGGGCAGCAATCGTAAACGTTCTGACAGCATTAGCTACTTCCATTGATTTCATCCAGAATTCTGGGAAATAAAATTCTATCGTCTTGAAAGATGATGTAAAAAAGATAAGAAAATATATGCAGTTCCAAGTGAAGAAAAATGGAAGGAAAGTTGAATGTAAATATGGAAGGAAAGATGAATGTAAACATGTAAGGAATGTTGCATATAAACATGGAAGGAAAGTTGAATGTAAATATGGAAGGAAAGTTGAATGTAAATATGGAAGGAAAGTTGAATGTAAATATGGAAGGAAAGTTGAATGTAAATATGGAAGGAAAGTTGAATGTAAATATGGAAGGAAAGTTGAATGTAAATATGGAAGGAAAGTTGAATGTAAATATGGAAGGAAAGTTGAATGTAAACATGGAAGGAAAGTTGAATGTAAACATGGAAGGAATGTTGAATATAAACATGTAAGGAAAGTTGAATGTAAATATGGAAGGAAAGTTGAATGTAAATATGGAAGGAAAGTTGAATGTAAACATGGAAGGAATGTTGAATATAAACATGGAAGGAAAGTTGAATGTAAACATGGAAGGAAAGTTGAATGTAAACATGGAAGGAAAGTTGAATGTAAACATGGAAGGAATGTTGAATATAAACATGGAAGGAATGTTGAATATAAACATGGAAGGAAAGTTGAATGTAAACATGGAAGGAAAGTTGAATGTAAACATGGAAGGAAAGTTGAATATAAACATGGAAGGAAAGTTGAATGAGTTTGCAGAGAGAGGGGCGAATGGGATTTGAACCCAGCAACAAGCAAAGTGGGGTATAGCATGCCAAATGAGTTTAAAACCAATTCACTTCAGATACAATTTTACATCTTTCTCGCACATTTTTTTTACAAATTTTTTCGAATGTTGAATGTAAATATGGAAGGAAAGATGAATGTAAACATGTAAGGAATGTTGCATATAAACATGGAAGGAAAGTTAAATGTAAATATGAAGCTAACACAGGTTGTGACGTACAAAGTAATATGGAAAATCGCCAGATTTCAGTTAATATATCGCTGAAAGATATCAAAATGTCAGTCAGTAATAGAATAAATGGCATGCATGTGTCACGTCATAACTCTGCATTAGTCTTTAAAGTCAATGGAAGTAATGACATTCTTCGTAGGCGGAGACATGAATAATTATTTTGGGGCCCAAGGCAAAACAATCTATAGGGGCCTCATTAGCACCCGATCGAATAAAAATGTATACATGGTAGAACGGTACTGTAAGAACGGTTCTGTCTGTATGGATGAAATGTTTACTGGGTAGAACGGTTCTGTCTGTATGGATGAAATGTTTACTGGGGAGGGTACTGTAAGAACGGTTCTGTCTGTATGGATGAAATGTTTACTGGGGAGAACGGTACTGTAAGAACGGTTCTGTCTGTATGGATGAAATGTTTACTGGGTAGAACGGTTCTGTCTGTATGGATGAAATGTTTTATTTTATTGATCCCGTAAATCAATAATGTGACATGTCTTTGTATTGCCCTTTTCATCAGTTGAGTTTGCAGAGAGGTGAATGGGATTTGAACCCAGCAACAAGCAAAGTGGGGTATAGCATGCCAAATGAGTTTAAAACCAATTCACTTCAGACACAATTTTACATCTTCTCGCACATTTTTTTTTGTACAAATATTTTTGAAAATAAATAAATCAAATAATACTTAGTTGTAAAATAAAAGACCACATGAAATTAAGACATCTGGATGTTTGGACCACCATCACTAAACACGTTACATGATATTTAAACATCTGGATGTTTGGACCACCATCACTAAACACGTTACATGATATTTAAACATCTGGATGTTTGGACCACCATCACTAAACACGTAACATGATATTTAAACATCTAGATGTGTGGACCACCATCACTAAACTCGTTACATGATATTTAAACATCTGGATGTTTGGACCACGATCACTAAACACGTTACATGATATTTAAACATCTGGATGTTTGGACCACCATCACTAAACACGTTACATGATATTTAAACATCTGGATGTTTGGACCACCATCACTAAACACGTTACATGATATTTAAACATCTGGATGTTTGGACCACCATCACTAAACACGTTACATGATATTTAAACATCTGGATGTTTGGACCACCATCACTAAACACGTTACATGATATTTAAACATCTGGATGTTTGGACCACCATCACTAAACACGTTACATGATATTTAAACACCTGGATGTTTGGACCACCAACTTATAATTCATAGAAATAATAATCAATCTTTTAAAATTAACACATTACTTTTGTTGTATTAATATATCATTATGTGCATAATAGTGTACGTAGAGACTACGGTCTGAATACATTGCACTAAACATCAGATAACTGGAAGTGTTGTATTAACTATGGTCTGAATGTATTACACTAAACATCAGATATCCTATAACTGGAAGTGTTGTATTAAATACGGTCTGAATACATTGCACTTAACATCAGATAACTGGAAGTGTTGTATTAACTATGGTCTGAATGTATTACACTAAACATCAGATATCCTATAACTGGAAGTGTTGTATTAAATACGGTCTGAATACATTGCACTAAACATCAGATAACTGGAAGTGTTGTATTAACTATGGTGTGAATGTATTACACTTAACATCAGATAACTGGAAGTGTTGTATTTACTATGGTCTGAATGTATTACACTTAACATCAGATAACTGGAAGTGTTGTATTTACTATGGTCTGAATGTATTACACTTAACATCAGATAACTGGAAGTGTTGTATTAACTATGGTCTGAATGTATTACACTAAACATCAGATATCCTATAACTGGAAGTGTTGTATTAAATACGGTCTGAATACATTGCACTTAACATCAGATAACTGGAAGTGTTGTATTAACTATGGTCTGAATGTATTACACTAAACATCAGATATCCTATAACTGGAAGTGTTGTATTAAATACGGTCTGAATACATTGCACTAAACATCAGATAACTGGAAGTGTTGTATTAACTATGGTGTGAATGTATTACACTTAACATCAGATAACTGGAAGTGTTGTATTTACTATGGTCTGAATGTATTACACTTAACATCAGATAACTGGAAGTGTTGTATTTACTATGGTCTGAATGTATTACACTTAACATCAGATAACTGGAAGTGTTGTATTTACTATGGTCTGAATGTATTACACTTAACATCAGATAACTGGAAGTGTTGTATTTTTAACGAGTCTCCTTATATACACAATTAATCCCCAGCCAAGGTGAGATGGGGGTGTGCTAATTTCTCATAAAAGATGAAACTGTTAATGATCGATTATATGATGCCTCAATACCCCCCCCCGGGCAAGACAGCACTGATTAACTAATGAAGTGATTAACGCAACATTAAGTATAGTTATGGAATTAGTCTTGTCTAACTGGAGTAATTTCATAAGTCAGACTTATTGAATTTTTTTATTATAGATTGGTAATCGAAAAATTGGTAACAGTGCAGTCTTTAGAAAATAGTTGCTCAAACTCTGTGAAGCTAAAATTAATGAAACTGGCTTAATTAGTTATGGGAAGATTTTCAGATTTTTTTTTGTTTGATAGACACGCAGAAAAGTAGATGAACCGACAGACCGATGGACAGACATGTAGATGGACCAACAGGTAGATGGACAGACAGACCGATGGACAGACAGGTACATGAACAGACAAGTAGATGAACAGACAAGTAGATGAACAGACAGACCGATGGACAAACAAGTAGATGGACAGACAAGAAGATAGACAGACAGACCGATGGACAAACAGGTAGATGGACAGACAGATGGGTTGAAATGCTTGGCTTGAAAGGTAGGTTTGCACTCACTGACGTAAATAATTAGACCAACAACTAAATTATGTAACAGATGATCCATCTGTCGGCTTTCGTCAGTAGAATCTAACCGGCCATTCTTAAATAATTAAGTCAAGACGTTGTCATTCACAGAAGTCAAGACGTTGTCATTCACAGAAGTCAAGACGTTGTCATTCACAGAAGCCAAGACGTTGTCATTCACAGAAGCCAAGACGTTGTCATTCACAGAAGTCAAGACGTTGTCATTCACAGAAGTCAAGACGTTGTCATTCACAGAAGCCAAGACGTTGTCATTCACAGAAGAAATACATTTCAAGCTTGCTAGCTATTGTATTTAACTGTAAAATGAAGTTTATAATTTGTAACCATATAATAATTATTTTTTTTTTATTTTCTATATATTATTTATCACAATGTTTAAATGGCTATCCACAAAATCATCGTGTTTTCTGGAACCGATATTTCTATTTAGGACTAAAGTGTTGTAATTCCGTCTTGTACCTGTGTCTCTTTGATGAATGGCGGTACAGGGAACACTTAGTCTGCAGGACTTTGTTCCTTCTGGTGTTCCCTGTAAATATTTTCAGAGAGGTGCTGAGCATTCTGGGAACAGCAGATGTGAAAACGTTGTTGCTGTAGCCTACCTCGTCTCCTGTTTTCCCCCCTCCCCAACTCCTACCCTCCACGATCCATTATCACAGGTAGAAACAGTGAAGTCAGTACAACAGACCAGCTAGTGCAAGGAATGGTCTTGTCATTACCATGAATATGAAGGGGGGAGGGTGGATAGCTTTGATGGGTATCATTTTCTGTCAAAACTTATGAACACAAAAAAGGAAGAAGGGGGGAGGGGTGAATGTTGAACATAATGAACAGTTGCAACATATGTGTGTAGGTAAGACATGGCCTGAGGGGTACAGTGATAGGTAGATACACGAGAAGTAAAGATATGACGTAGTAAGAGAGTGTATAGTGGTATGATACAATCAGACAGGGTATAGTGGTATGATACAGACAGGGTATAGTGGTGTGATACAATCAGACATGGTATAGTGGTATGATACAATCAGACAGGGTATAGTGGTATGATACAATCAGACAGGGTATAGTGGTATGACGCGGTAAGAGAGTGTATAGTGGTATGATACAATCAGACAGGGTATAGTGGTATGATACAATCAGACCTGGTATTTTGTTATGGTAAATTAAGACAGGGTATATAGTTATTACTCGGTAAGACATAGTAGATTGGGTTAATACTTTTTAAAGACAGGCTATGTAAGACAGTTTACTCTTGTCTTTTTAAAGACAGGCTATGTAAGACAGTTTACTCTTGTCTTTTTAAAGACAGGCTATGTAAGACAGTTTACTCTTGTCTTTTTAAAGACAGGCTATGTAAGACAGTTTACTCTTGTCTTTTTAAAGACAGGCTATGTAAGACAGTTTACTCTTGTCTTTTTAAAGACAGGCTATGTAAGACAGTTTACTCTTGTATGCTATAATGTACAGAATGTTGTTTAGGAAGAGGTCTCCATGGAAGATTAAGGAAATGAAAGACAAAATAATTTGAAAAAAAAAATGGAAAACTGAATTTTCACACCCCATCCTTTTCCAGCCGTCAAATGTACCTTCTTGTTTTGAAAAATAGATTTCTACAATAATAATATACACTTGTTTAAATGTAGTACTTGATTGATGTTCAACTCACTTCAGTCAAATATTTTTAATGACGTGTTTTATTTAGATTACTTCATTCGTTTGATTAGTAAAATTAAATTAGGTGAAAGAACATATCGACAAAACATTGCCATGCAAAAGACCAACCTGTTTCTGATGTTGACAGCCTGAATCAAAACTTGAATATCTCCAAAACTTTTTTAAAAGTGACCACACACACACACACGTAAAAACTGCGAATCACTTGTGATGTCTGTCCAACAAGATATCATTGAACTGGGAACAAAAGATAATTCAGGTCTTCAATGTACACTAGCCACGGTAGCCTAATTATGGACACCGGTCACTTCCTCTCAATGTACACTAGCCACGGTAGCCTAATTATGGACACCGGTCACTTCCTCTCAATGTACACTAGCCACGGTAGCCTAATTATGGACACCGGTCACTTCCTCTCAGTGTATACTAGCCACGGTAGCCTAATTATGGACACCGGTCAATTCCTCTCAATGTACACTAGCCACGGTAGCCTAATTATGGACACCGGTCACTTCCTCTCAGTGTACACTAGCCACGGTAGCCTAATTATGGACACCGGTCAATTCCTCTCAATGTACACTAGCCACGGTAGCCTAATTATGGACACCGGTCACTTCCTCTCAGTGTATACTAGCCACGGTAGCCTAATTATGGACACCGGTCACTTCCTCTCAATGTATACTAGGCACGGTAGCCTAATTATAAACACCGGTCAATTCCTCTCAGTGTATACTAGCCACGGTAGCCTAATTATGGACACCGGTCACTTCCTCTCAATGTACACTAGCCACGGTATTTTTCGTGTGGACCAAACTGAGTCGAAAGATAACAGCGCTCACTTTCGTCACTGTTCAACGACCACGGTGCCACACAACATGTGGTGGTGGGGAGGTGCGCGGTGCAGGGTGAACTCAGCGATAATCTCCCCCTAGTCTCACCCGCTGATTGGCCGCCATCTCCCCTAACCCCGTCCCTCCCACCGCTACTTCTAAGTAATTTCTTAGGAAGCTAATTCATCCAGACTGACTGCTGCCCTGGTACTCATCAACTGAGCAGCAGCCCCCCCCCCCACCCCCATTCTTACCCTGAGGACTTTGGTCCCTATTTAATTGTCTCTTAACGTATCAAAAATGTCGAGTTTCCTTTTTGGATTTTTTTTTACAAAAATCTCTTCTTTGCCCTAAAAAGTTTGTTGTTTTTATTAACTCTATTTTTAGTTCAAATGATTTCATTTTATTAACTATGTGTCCGACGTTATGACAAGAATCATTATTTCGGTTGTTTGATATGGTTGGTGCAATATTTGCAACTTTTAAATGATAACTACCAGTTTCAACTTTAACATGTTTTATAGCTAGCGATGTGCTTAAAGCAATATTTACAGCAAATTATTTTTGAAGATTAAAAAATGTTTAAAAAATGCATCCTAATGTAATGAATGCCTTGTATTCATACGGTGGCTTAAGGGTCATGTCACAAGGCTTATTCTCTAACCCCATCCCCCCCTTCTTCCCAAGAAAATAAACAACTTTAAAGTCTCTGTTTATGACCTAAAAAAAACTCTTAATAGCAGGTCTGGTAATAAACAATTTCAAACTGACAGAAAACATTTCTTACTCAAAGACTTAATCAATTTAACGGACCTGGGCTATAAAACTGTTTGTGATTAGGTGTCAGCACATTACTGTAAGACAAATTATATTAGACTGATCTAGAATATGGAAGAGACACACTAAAACTATATATATGAAATATCCTGGCTTAGATTATACATATTAACAGACTCACACAAACAATATAAATGTGATAAACTCAGACTATACTTATTAACAGAATCACCCAGACATATAAATGTGATAAACTCACTTAGACTATACATATTAACAGAATCACCCAGACATATAAATGTGATAAACTCACTTAGACTATACATATTAACAGAATCACCCAGACATATAAATGTGATAAACTCACTTAGACTATACATATTAACAGAATCACCCAGACAATATAAATGTGATAAACTCACTTAGACTATACATATTAACAGAATCACCCAGACAATATAAATGTGATAAACTCACTTAGACTATACATATTAACAGAATCACCCAGACATATACATGTGATAAACTCACTTAGACTATACATATTAACAGAATCACCCAGACAATATAAATGTGATAAACTCAGACTATACATATTAACAGAATCACCCAGACAATATAAATGTGATAAACTCACTTAGACTATACATTAGGGTGCATCACCAAAAAAAAATTTTAATAATTGATCTGTCTGCTATTTAAATTTGTTCCATTGATCAAAAAAAGCATTGTGTAGAAAAATAAAAAATATTTGACAATATTTAGAGGTCCCCCGGACTTCAACAAAGTTTGCATAATTAAGCATAAACTAGATAAAACCCTCCTTCTTGTAAAGTCTTACAGACTTACATACAAAAAGTGAAGTGCTATATAAATTGTTTTATAGTCTTTGGTTTTATAATGTTTGGTAGCTATGATTGATTTTGATAAGCAGTTGTGCTAGAAATAAAATTTAAAATTCACATTTTATTAGCAAAAACAACACTTTTTCTTACCGCATATTGATGACCAAGTCAAGCATTTTAATTTCTTTATTTACATTATTTTAATTTTTGATACACACGACCTATAACTTCAGAACATGGAAATGATATGAAAAACAACAATAAAATGTTTACACCTTCTAAGGAAATGCTGGCTGACCCTGGCATCACTTCAACCGTTGCATATCCAGTTATTACTGCGTCTCCTGCCTCGCGAACAAATAAACCACAGACTCTTCTGAAAACTGAATTGTTTGGCATTGGCCCTGCAATCTGTGTTGATGATGCTATAATTACTGGAATTCTTCGACTACCAACTTGTTTACAAGTTTTGAGGTGCTTGATGTATCACTGCAGTATAGCAGCACACAGTGAGCGTCCAGGTTCTCTTGGTGCACCTTCTCGATTTACAACTGCCAAAATTATGCTGAATCAAGTTACTGCTTTCTACGAAAAAGCAAACATTCCAATGGTGACAGAGAGGAGAGCTTGTGAGAAGATTGTTCAGCTTCTTGATAAATACAATAAACTTCGTTCAATTGATAAAAGTCGCCGAAACACACCAGCCACCAAACGTAAACTGGAACAAATGAAATCTATGTTGGCAACAACTTTTCAACTGTGGCCACCAAATGTCGAGACTATTATCAAGAATGCAGAAGATCTAGCATTCTTGAGGTCTATGAAAGGAGACAGGTCTTCAGCTTTGGATCATTTGACAAAACACTTGCAAAAAAAAGTCGCTCGACGCCATTCACGAGATGTCGCAACATTGGAACGTCAGAAACGCGCAAGAGAAGAAAATGCAGCATGTTCAACGATATTAGTGCCTTCCAGCGAGGGTAGCAGTGACGAACCCGATGATTCTACTTCTAAATCTGAAGATAATATGGAGTTTGTTGATAACTGTTTGGATGATATAATGCCATTGCAAAAGCGAAGAAAGCCAACAGGAGCTTTGGTATTTGTACCTCCAGATGTTTTAAACCGACCAAATCTTGTGTCACTAGCGACAAGATTAAAGATTACACCAACACAGCAGACAGCTTTCACACAGGGCCTTATTAGCGAGTCTGGGGGTGATGTATCATGGTGGCTTCATCCTATGCCACTACAGATCGTTCACGTCGCAAAGTTGTAAGTGAGATATCTACAAAGATCCACGACTCCTGGGAACCACCCAAACTCTGCACTCTCCACTGGGATGGCAAACTGACACCTTCTCTAAAAAATCATCGTGTCACTGAAGAACGCATAACAGTTGTTGTCGGTGATGCAAAACAGTTGAAACTTCTAGGAGTGCCAAATTATGCCAAGGCAACAAAGAAACCCGTTGGTGAAATAATTGCAGAATTAACCATGAAGCTAATGACAGAGTGGCATTGTAATGCTTGTATCGTTAATATGACATTCGACACAACAAGATCAAACACTGGTCATCAGACTGCTGCCTGCATTGCCATAAAAAATATGCTGCAACGTGCTCTTCTGTGGTCAGGTTGTCGCCATCACATTGGTGAAGTTATCCTCTAGCATGTGTTTGCAGACATGAAAATAGAAGTTTCCAAATCCCCGGATATAACTTTGTTCAGCAAGCTGCGAAGTAATTGGAAGTTGGTGGCCCATGATTGGTCTCACGTTTGTAGTTAGTTTACGTTAGCTGATCATGATCTGAAGGCTCAAGAGCGACTGACGATAATGAGAGATGCGGTAATTGCACATGCCAACTCTAGTAAACAAACCGGATTCTTGCGAGACGACTACCACGAATTCCTTAAGCTGTCCCTTGTTTACCTGAATGCTACAAATAAGGAGGTTAACTTTAAAAGACCAGGTGCCCTGCACAAAGCACGATGGATGGCAAAGCTGATATATTGCCTCAAGATTGCACTGTGTGAGAAACAAATTCAATTATTGCCTCCAGGTACTATTACCACACGTGATCAAGTGCCAAAGATTCGTGCATTTGCTACATTTGTAACACATGTTTATGTCGTCTGGTGGCTCACTTGCAACAAGAGTGTGGATGTACCATGGAATGATCTACAGCTCTACAAGCGATTACAACGATGTCAACAGAGACATATCCAAGTCAGCAATCCGTGCCCTGAATAGGCATCTGTGGTACCTCACTGCTGAAATGATTCCACTTGCTCTGTTAAGCAATGAAATACCTGTGTTGGAAAAGCGAGCTCTAGCATATGCTCTGCTAAGGCTTCGACCAGTGGTTGCCCTCCAAACTCCACAGAATCGATTTGGAAATGGTTGGGGAAAACCACGATTCCATTCAATTGATTCTAAAACTCGGTTGTGTGATCTGGCCGGAGTTGACTCGTGGTTTACTATATACAGACTTCAACTGGACACAGGATTCCTCCAACTGCCTGTTGATGATTGGTGCCAAACAGCTTCTTACATTGCCAGTGCAGAAAATGTTGCTGTTATTAACGTTGTTAACGATTGTGCCGAGAGAGGAGTGAAACTGGCATCTGACTTTGTTGAAGCAGCGCGAACGGATGAACATTTTCAAAACATTCTTTAAGTGGTAGAAATGGACCGCAAAAACATCTCAAATGTGCGTAAACCTTACAAACGTGCAACAAAGTGAAACTGAATTAAATGCAACAGTAATAAATAATTTAATACTTTAATGTAATTTTTATATAGGCCAGAATAAACTTTTTTTTTCTTTACATGTTTTGTGATGTCTTGGGCGGGGGGGGGGGGAGGGGCGACTCTGGTTTGAAAACTATTCTACACAAGTAATTATTAATGATATTGGAACAAATTAGAAACATAGACAGCTCAAAAACAAACAATCAATTTTTTCCTCTATTGTGGTGATGCACCCTACTATACATATTAACAGAATCACCCAGACATATAAATGTGATAAACTCACTTAGACTACACATATTAACAGAATCACCCGGATAATATAAATGTGATAAACTCACTTAGACTATACATATTAACAGACTCACCCAGACAATATAAATGTGATAAACTCACTTAGACTATACATATTAACAGAATCACCCAGACAATATAAATGTGATAAACTCACTTAAACTATACATATTAACTGACTCACCCAGACAATATTATATGGAATAGACGTGCCCAGACCAGTGGCGTATTTAGCATCAGTGACGCCCGGGAGATACTAGAAATGCCGCCCCATTGACGTAGTAAAGTGTTTAAAATGCCACCCTTGTTGGTAGCCAGGTAAATGTCGTTCATGTTTACCGTCATCCTCCCTCAACTAGTTATCCAACTGGCACTTACTAATACATAGAAATAGAGTTAGGCTAACAAAATATATGAAATATGCTCTTCCATTCTATGCATATGACTGAGAGAGCTGATACGATCCTTGGGGGGAGGGGGGGGAGCCTCACGTACGAATAAGGGTGGGGGGGGCGCTCGAATACTTAAACGGGGCAGTGGAACTCAGACAAAACTAAAAGACAAGAATATTACTATAACAGCACAATTCAAAGAAGAATTCATGAACTACGTATAATTTCCATTATTTGAAAAGTTTTTTTAACATCTCCAATGTCCTAATATAAACACCGCTCTACGTTGTATTATTGAGTAAATATGTTAGAAATCTAATTTTTTTTCTGAATGTCTTCTTTGGTGAATTTCACAATTGCTGAAAGCGTGACTAAGTTATCTTTCATTCTAAATATTATTGACCAAAATTTCTTTAATTGAAAAGGCGTTGTCCTGTGTCTGGAAGATGAGGGCGGTGTACATGAGGTCTATGTCACTGCATTCTGGTTCCTCATATAGTAAACAGTAATTTAAAGGGCCGCCACCTTAACCAATTTTCAAGGAATTGGTGAGTAAAATAAAATTATACCCTGGCTTAATAAAATAACATAATACCCTGGCTTAATAACATAATACCCTGGCTTAATAACATAATACCCTGGCTTAATAAAATAACAGAATACCCTGGCTTAATAACATAATACCCTGGCTTAATAACATAATACCCTTGCTTAATAAAATAACATAATACCCTGGCTTAATAAAATAACATAATACCCTGGCTTAATAACATAATACCCTGGCTTAATAACATAATACCCTGGCTTAATAACCCAATACCCCGGCTTAATAAAGTAACATAATACCCCGGCTTAATAAAATTCGCAAAAATGTATCGGAGAGACGCTAGAGGCTTTAAGAACTGCATTTGGCCACCCCTGCCTTATGTAATATATCAGCACCCCTGCCCTATGTAATATATCATCACCCCTGTCAATGTAATATATCAGCACCCCTGCCCTATGTAATATATCATCACCCCTGCCTATCATCATCTACTACAAATAGAGCGCCAACACTGAGAGTGGTATTAGTTGTTTTGTTTGAATATTTAAAAGAATGAGTTGGTAAATATTATTTCGACTTATGACACAGAACGTCTTAACAAGTGAAATATAAGAGGAAGCTCAATATTCCAGTTTCTTATATTTCATTGTCAGCATTGATCAACATACCTAGGTGTGCTGTGTTCACTTTGTTAACTATACAAACTACATGTATAGGAATCTCTAGCATTGCAAGGTGAATTAAAAAATATATAATCAAAAAAATAAAATGAAGAATATAGCAGTAGTGTTGTTTTGGTCCAGTTCATATTTTAGTTTCAGTTTTTATTTCGTTTTTTCTGTAATAATTTTAGTTTTCGTCTAGTTTTAGTCTTGCTTATAATTTTAGTTTTAGTTTTAGTTCTCGTTGACGAAAAGTCAACATTTTCGTTAACGAAGGTTTTAGTTTTAGTTTTTGTGAACGAAAGCAACACTATAATTTAGTTTCAGTTTTTATTTCTTTTTTTCTGTAATAATTTCAGTTTTCGTCTAGTTTTAGTCTTGCTTCTAATTTTAGTTTTAGTTTTAGTTCTCGTTGACGAAAAGTCAACATTTTCGTCAACGAAGGTTTTAGTTTTAGTTTTCGTGAACGAAAACAACACTATATAGCAGTGTATTTGATAGATGTTTGAATGACCATATAAGACAGCAGTGTATTTGATAGGTGTATAAATGACCATATAAGACATCAGTGTATTTGATAGATGTAGGAATGACCATATAAGACAGCAGTGTATTTGATAGATTTTTGAATGACCATATCAGACCAATATGTCCGGGTGAAACGACACAGTAAAATAAATACCAAATAAAAAAAATCATTATTCATGTATGAATTTCACAAATCACAATACATACTAATTTGTTCCGAACCTGTTCAAGTTTCTCAAGTACAACTTATAATGCAATAGAATGAATTTATTTCTACACTACCTACACTACTTGTGACTGTAGATTACTATGGTCAGGATTCACCTCCAGTTTTAGGCATGGTCACACACCTAAACAATATATTCATTTACATTCTAGACAGATCAGTTACAATCTCATGTTTTGACCTGTAAAGGTTCTGTGCCAGCACATTCAATGCATGACACATTTTATGGAAACAAAAGGGGAATAATTCAGACCACAAAACAAGGGGGATAATCAGAGAAAAGATAACGTGTTACTGTAATTATCAACATTGAAATCTTGTATCTACAAAAGAAGATTAGTCAATCTTATCCTAAGTTTAGGGACATATTTTACAATTTAGTGCAGTCACATTTATTTAATAAGTAATTAAAATAACTGCAGTATATGTTATAGTGGAGATGAAAGAATGGCACTGCTACAACCACCCCATTAGTGGTATAAAGGATGTAAGAGAAAAAAAAAATAAACATATATTGAGCGAAATCACTTTCAGGGGAGCGTTTATTGTGCAAAACACAACTCTCCATAGAATTGTATGTAAAATCGAATATTATAAATACACATATTACTCATAGAGTTATTATAATTGTATAAGTAGGTTACTTGGCTACTTTAGACAATAGAAATCAGATACGTACTATGTCAGAATTTTCATTATTCAATAGGAAGCAACTGATACTTTTATGGTCCTAATAGTTTCCAGGACTATAAACAGATATCGGATATTTTGAATGTAATTCTCGGTTAAAAATAGGATAAACTGTCAACAACTTAAGCTTAAAAAAAATTACAACACTTATTTTGAAAAAAAATATCATTTGTATTTAGCCAATCAATTGTAATTTTTACTTCCATATCTTTGAATTTACAAAATTCAGCAAGTGACTTTCTTCACGATTGTTCTTTTTTTTTAATATCTTCTGTTTCATTCATTCACGTGTGTCAGTCAGGACTAGGGCACCAAGTGTTTGGTGAGCACCACAAAGTCCTAAAGTAAAAAGTGTATATTGTCCAGGTAGCCGCGCGTAGTCGACATGTAGCATATCGCAAATGTAATTATATTGAATCGCAGATTATATAACCTTGGTCCCACAACCTGGTGGTCAAATACATACCACCCAGTATTTTTTTTTTTTTTGTGGCCTTTTTTGGCTATTTTTCTTTGAGGTTTTTTGTGCTATTTTTTTTTTACTTAAGATATGTTTGTGCTACGTAACGCACTAATGCGTAGCCACAAACCCACTTCCGTTTTAGTCTGCTAGTGAAAACAATTGTGAATAGTGCTAATTTGTCAACGTGACATTCAGTGACTGTACATTTGAATAACGGCTTAGAACTACTTTACATTTGAAAGATTTGAAGAAGCTGCAAAAGGAATAACAAACACCAGGTGTGGATTATAAGTTAACTTTGACCCGTAATCGTAAACGAAAGACAGTGGTCATTGATGGTGTTGCACCTGAGGTATTTCTGAATGCCAGAGACACATTTCGTATATCTGCTTTCTACGTCATTGTTGACAAACTTGAGACAGAGATGAGTAGACAAGGACAGGTGTATAATGATATATCTGTTCGATTATCTTGTTTGATCGATGTATCACAAACAACCCAGTGTTTTGAAGGATTAATAACTGATTATCCTGAAGATCTGAACAATAATTTATATACTGAACATCAACAGTTCCACTCATATATACTGAACTACAACAGTTCCACTCATATATACTGAACTACAACAGTTCCACTCATATATACTGAACATCAACAGTTCCACTCATATATACTGAACTACAACAGTTCCACTCATATATACTGAACTACAACAGTTCCACTCATATTTACTGAACTACAACAGTTCCACTCATATATACTGAACTTCAACAGTTCCACTCATATATACTGAACTACAACAGTTCCACTCATATATACTGAACATCAACAGTTCCACTCATATATACTGAACTACAACAGTTCCACTCATATATACTGAACTACAACAGTTCCACTCATATATACTGAACTACAACAGTTCCACTCATATTTACTGAACTACAACAGTTCCACTCATATATACTGAACTTCAACAGTTCCACTCATATATACTGAACTACAACAGTTCCACTCATATATACTGAACATCAACAGTTCCACTCATATATACTGAACTACAACAGTTCCACTCATATATACTGAACATCAACAGTTCCACTCATATATACTGAACTACAACAGTTCCACTCATATATACTGAACTTCAACAGTTCCACTCATATATACTGAACTACAACAGTTCCACTCATATATACTGAACTTCAACAGTTCCACTCATATATACTGAACTACAACAGTTCCACTCATATATACTGAACTACAACAGTTCCACTCATATATTCCCCACAAGTTTCTTATCTATTAAAAAAGGTCACCGTATATTTGTCGATTATTATTACAAAATGTATTAACCATTAATTTTAATACAGTAATAACTTATTGTAGGTTTTATATCGGTGATAGTAATACAAACATATGTGTTAACAACTGTTTTTCTTTGTTAGTATTTTACATAATATTGAACATACCAGCGGTCAGTCGCGGATCGGGGGCTCGGAACAGAAGGGGGCATCCGTGTGGGTTTGTGCCTAGGGCTCAGAGATGTCTAAATCCGGCACTGGTGTCAGTGTGTATGTATGTTGTATGAATGTATGTTGTATGTATTATGTTGTATATATGTATGTTTATATGTATCATGTATGGTGTATGTATTTTGTATGTTTATGTTGTATGTTTGCTGTATGTTTGTATGTTGTATGTTGTATGTATGTATCGTGTATGTTGTATGTATGTATGTTGTATGTATCATTATGTTGTATGTATCTTGTATGTTTATGTTATGTATGTTGTATGTTTATGTTATGTATGTTGTATGTGCGAAAGCTTTCATATAGCTGTGATTATTTCTTTATTTATATATATATATATATATTATATAGGGTTGCCATATTTTTTCACGGACCAACCGGGACAGTTCTGTCTTTTTTTACTTTAGGTTTAGGGATGTCGGTTCCGGGGGGGGGGGGTATGAAACAGTAATGTAAAAAAAACACTTAAAATATAGAATAGATAATCTTTGTTATTTTATTCATAATGGTACAAAAACATGGTATTTTTACAAAACAAAACAGTTTTCTTCTTGTTGTATTACTCGTATTTTTCACTTCTGTAAATTTGTTTTACTGTGTTACTTACCAAGATGTTACTGATCACACAAGAGCAGATTAATCATTCTCTGATCTAATAATTTTGCTCAATTATTTCCAAGAAACTGTGCCCTGAATCTAAACCGGGACAATTTCAACAACCGGCCGGGACACCGGGACAACCCATTATATCCGGGACTGTCCTGGCCAAACCGGGACGTATGGCAAGCCTATATATATATATATATATATATATATATATATATATATATATGAGCGCGTTAACAATCAGTCTATATACTCGAAATGGCCCCAAGGACATGAACAGATTATTGTAGCCAAAATACATTTGATAATAGGGAAACTTAATAATACATCAAATAAAGTTCATATGTTAAATAGTTCATCCCAAAGAAAATAATCCTCATTATGGTTACACAGTCTTATCAAAAATAACCCCTGAAGATTAAACTCTCAACCTAGCATCCAACTATACATAATTTGCGCACACAATACCATATCATTGATAAATTTTAATTCATTCATAATATTTTAATGGACTCCTTTCCAAACAGTTCTTTATTTTATGTTTTATGATGTTCAACATGACGTATTTAAAAAATAAAAGAGAAGTGAGTGAGTGTCTGCCAGTTAAGCAAAAAGCTACATGTTTAGCAGGTGGTTTATTTACTGTTATACACATTGTAGCATAGTACAATATATCGTACTGAGAATTAACTAAGAAAATGTTGCCAACCCGGCAGTGCCGAACCTATGGATTTTGAGGCCCGGGGGAGGGGGGGGGGGCTTTGCCTCTTTGGGGGCCTCTGTATTTTGACATTCGACACCATGACATGAGATAATGTACTTAATATTTAATGTAAATATTACAGGCTGGGTCCCGGGGAGATAGAATCGTTGTGTAGATTTTATCTGACCTTCAATAAAAAAAAATTCCATCAATCCAGTTGAGGCCGCAGACGCAGAAAACATCAGGCCTCTTAAAAAAAGGAAATATCAAAGCTTTAAACATTATAGTTCTGTGAAGCCAGTGCCGAACCCAGGGATTTGGGGTTTGTCCTCTTCGGGGGCCCCTGCATTTTGACATGAGATAATGTACTTAATATTTAATGTAAAAAAAAGATTTTTGGGGCTCCTCCTCAAGCTGGGGCCCGGGGGGACTTTCGAATTTTGACCCCCCCCCCTCCACCCACCCTAGGTAAACCTCTGTGTGAAGCCCCCATCATATATATGGTATTCTGTTTACTAAAGCACAGAACATTTGTCTCTGGTATTCTGTTGTTCTAATACATGGAATATATGTGTGTGGTATTCTGTTGTATTAATGCACGGAACATTTGTCTCTGGTATTCTGTTGGAATATATTTATGTGGTATTCTGTTGTACTAATACATGGAATATATGTAAGTGGTATTCTGTTGTACTAATACATGGAATATATGTATGTGGTATTCTGTTGTAGTAATATATGGAATATATGTCTGTGGTATTCTGTTGTAGTAATACATGGAATATATGTCTGTGGTATTCTATACAAAGTGACACTTTCAGTCCAATTGAAGTTAAAAGAATAACGGTATGAATTTAATTTACAGTTTCACCACTGGTCAACTAACGCTTAATTTCGGGACCCATTTTGACTTGGAGTTCTTAAAGCACAGAGAAAAAAGTGGTAATTTGTTTAAAATCCGTTAGTTCTGCGGGTCAAGTGCAGGGGTTGTGGCATGTTGTTTTTTTTTTGTTAGAAACTTTTGTTTGAAAGGAATATGTTAGATTTTGAAGGAGTTTGGGGTGTTGGGGGGATGGGGGGTATAGCATTTTTTTGTTCCGAAAAAAGGATGTTTGTTGAAAAAAGTTTGAGAACTGCTTGCCTAAAATATTTGTTGTCGTTATGCCGTGTAGCCATTGGTCAATGTTTCCTTTTGTTTTTATTTGGTTGTTTTTCAACATTATGCCGTGTAGCCATTGGCTAATGTTTCCTTTTGTTTTTATTTGGTTGTTTTTCAACATTATGCCTTACATTATTTCACAGCTGTGTTATAATACTAAATGTCTGTACTGTAAACCTGTTTTATACAAGTCACCAAAATATTCTACCCCAGCCTTGTTTGTTTCACTTCAAGATGGAGCTAAAGAAGAAAAGAGAAAAGTGGGGGGGCGGGGGGTTGGGGGTAGGCGGCGCGTGAAGGTGAACTAAACACAACTGACGAACGTGTAGATTTGAAGAATTATGTGCGCTTTTGTTGTTATTGTTGTTTTTTTATGCTTGTAGAAGTTTAATATTTTTTGTAACGTTGTGGTTGTTAATATCCTAAGTAGAGTTTTGTGTTTTAAAACTGCGGTAGAGTGTACTGTTTAATACCTTGGGTAGAGTGTACTGTTTAATACCTTGGGTAGAGTGTACTGTTTAATACCTTGGGTAGAGTGTACTGTTTAATACCTTGGGTAGAGGGTACTGTTTAATACCTTGGGTAGAGTTTTGTTGTTAATACTTTGGGTAGAGTTTTGTTGTTAATACTTTGGGTAGAGTGTACTGTTTAATACCTTGGGTAGAGTTTTGTGTTTTAAAGCTGCGGTAGAGTGTACTGTTTAATACCTTGGGTAGAGTTTTGTGTTTTAAAGCTGCGGTAGAGTGTACTGTTTAATACCTTGGGTGGAGTTTTGATGTTAATACTTTGGGTAGAGTGTTGCGTTTAAAACTTATGGAAAAAAAGATTTACCGTGGTACCTCAAGATACGAATTTAATTCGTACCATAACGATGCTCGTAAGTTAATTTGCTCGCATCTCAAATCATTTTCCCAAGTGAAATAGCATTAATCCGTTACAGCCCCCCCCCCTAAATGCCAACCCAGTTGTTTTTGTTACTTGTTTTTTTGAATAAGGAAAATGTATTTGTAAGTGACAAATATTGTATAAATACATAATACAATAGAATTTAAAGAAATAAACTGGTTTTATTAAGTGTATTTACTTGGACATTAGCCGACTTGATCTTACGGAAGATGCTGGCTGAGGTTTATGGTGGAGGGGTTTAGAAATTATTGTAACGCCCTTGGCTGGTGTAATACCCTTTATTGTCTCATTCTGTTTTAGCACAGTAAATATTATTGAAGTATACACCCGTACTACCTCGCCAAGTTAGCCACTCACACACAGTGCTCATCTTTTTCTATGATTTCACCCTTCTTCTGAACACTGACTTTTCGACTCACTTTCTTCGGACCCATGGTTATAAAAAGAAATGTTATAAAGTACTGTAAATGAATAAAAAGCACAAAACGCCAGCACAACTTATCAAATAAACTTGGACAGTGGGGCCAACACACTGACTGGGGCCGGGCAAATGTGAGACGCACGAGGCACAGTAAACTGGGTCGTGGGCAGTCGGCTGACCCACTGGTATCTCAAATTTGTCTTGTAATTCAAAGCAAAACATCGCTCGTTCGAAAGCTCGTGTCTAATAAATCTCGTATGTGAGGTCACTAGTATGTCGAGGTACAACTGTATTACTGTTTGTGTCAAAATGGCTCATTTAAAATAACGGTATGCTTTAAGTAGCATAAACATAGCTCTTTGTGTAGAGAAGATCCGCATAGTTGAAAGAAATCCTTATTTACAAAACGGTTACCTTAAAGACAGGTTTAGATCTTATCTTTGTAGTCAAGCGGAGCTGTCACGTGTCTAAAAGATGGGGCTGCAATGTTGAAACGAAGTCAAGTGATACAATACAAACACGGTCAGTAGAAAGTTTGTATTTGAGATAACAGAACAAGTGTCATGTGATACAATACAAACACGGTCAGTAGAAAGTTTGTATTTGAGATAACAGAACAAGTGTCATGTGATAACTATTTGTTAATTATTTATTGTTATTTATTTTTGTAAACGTTCAACATGTCCTGATGTACCTGGGGGGGGGGCTTAAAACAACTTTTATCCGCTTTCAAACAAACGCGCTAATACATAAACTGTTTTCACAGAACATCTTTGAACGTCTAAAACATTGTTCATACATTGTAACAACTTGACATAAATACAAAACTTTATAGAATCTGTTTGGAAACACGAGACACGTAGTCTCCTAACTTTGACAGAAGGGGCCTCACCAAGAACAGACTGACAGAATGGGCCGCACCAAGAACAGACTGACAGAATGGGCCGCACCAAGAACAGACTGACAGAAGGGGCCGCACCATGAACAGACTGACAGAATGGGCCGCACCATGAACAGACTGACAGAATGGGCCGCACCAAGAGCAGACTGATGGAATGTTTAAATGAAGTAAAACAATTCATGTAACTTACATGTGAACGAACGGGGGCGGGGTAGATACGCAGATCGGAGCCAACGGCCCTACGAGCCGTATTCTGATGGCGAACAGTAGTTAACCTATGTCTGGTTTAGTGGCTTGTATAAATTTCTTCACATATAAAGACCTCAAATAATGTATGTGTAAGCTTGTGTGTGTGTAAGAAAGAGACAGAGTCTCGTGTAAATATGTGTGTCTTTGGGTTTGGGTGTGCTTGCGCATCGAAGTAAATATCCGTTGTAATAAGTGTTTGTTGGTGTGTGTGTGTGTGTGTGTTTGTTACCATCTTTGCTTACTTGTTTGTTAGCATCTTAGTCTACTTGCTTGTTAGCATCTTGGACTACTTGTTTGTTAGCATCTTGGACTACTTGTTTGTTAGCATCTTGGACTACTTGTTTGTTAGCATCTTGGACTACTTGTTTGTTAGCATCTTGAACTACTTGTTTGTTAGCATCTTGGACTACTTCTGAAATAAATCACAAACAACAATCTATTGACATGTTCTCCTCAATGAATAACAAACAATATTTACAAGTTGTTGACACTAATCATCTTTGTATAGTGCACGATCGACATTTGCATAGTATGTAAGGCCAATTTTTTTTCAGCTCATCAACAACTCTTTAAACACAAAAAAAAAAATTTTTAGAAGGGAAAAAAAACGTCTTTCTGGCAACTAGCGAGCACAGAACAAAAGAGAAATGGAAGAAATGTTAAAAGAATTGTTGAAAGAAAGATATAGTTAATGAAAACTCAGATTATGTAAAAATATCAGCAGGTGAGCTTCTTTTGGCTTTCTTGCCAGGAAGTTGATTAAAGAAGAGTACATGAATCTATGACGTCACGACCATCCTCATCATCATTATGAACATGTCAGTCAATTTGGTAACTACGATAATCGTTGTTATATGTTGGGTGGAATGCCTCTAATCTAATGGTGTGGGTAGAATGTATGGTTCAAGCTAGATAATAAGTTGTTTTTGTTTACAAAATATCGACTCGGCGTTATCGTAGTATTACGCAAACAATACAGCAAAGGAAAAGTAAGATAACTTCAGTAAACAGGTATGAAAACAGAGACCTATTATAATCACTAAATCGTTCGTTGATATAAAGTGAGTGAAACAAATAAATGTGATATACTGATAATATTCATACATTTTAATGTATAATAGATTATATATAGAGCACGGAAATTCAAGTTCTATATTTTTGAAAAAATTCAAATTATTCAGTCTGTCTGAACCAACCCAGACCATACTGTGAAGGCATTTCTCTTATTGATACACACAAGTAGAAACATGGTTTTAGCACTTACCCAGTGTGTGTACCACCCAGACTGACCAGAACAGCAAGGTGGGTACATTTACTCTGACTGACCAGAACAGAAGGGTGTGTGTACTACCCAGACTGACAAGAACAGAATTGTGTGTGTACAACTACTCTGACTGACCAGGCCAGCAGGGTGTGTGTACTACCCAGACTGACCAGGCCAGCAGGGTGTGTGTACAGCTACTCTGACTGACCAGACCAGCAGGGTGTGTGTACTACCCAGACTGACCAGGCCAGCAGGGTGTGTGTACAACTTTTCTGACTGACCAGACCAGCAGTATGTGTGTACTATCCAGACTGACCAGACCAGCAGGGTGTGTGTACTACCCAGACTGACCAGACCAGCAGGGTGTGTGTACTACCCAGACTGACCAGATCTGCAGGGTGTGTGTACTACACAGACTGACAAGACCAGCAGGGTGTGTATACTAACCAGACTGACCAGACCAGCAGGGTGTCGTGTGCCTACGTCTCTGCCAAAATGACAGTGTGCTTGGTTGTGTCATAGAGGAAGGAGGTTGTGTGTCGACAACATCCGTTACCTCTGCCAGCTCTGAATACCATGGCTTAATCTCATTAACCATAGTAACACCACTGTCACAGAAAACTTATTATTATCAGACCCAGGTGACATCGATGATCTCCTCCTGCAAGGCATATTATGGTATTCTTCTGTCCCAGGTAATGTACTCCTAGTATACCTCTAACAGTATAGTTTGAGAGGGGTTTAAACGTTCAAAGTGTACCTGGGGGCTTAGAAAAGCCTTTAATCCGCTTTCAAACAAATGCGCAAATACATAAACTGTTTTCACAGAACATCTTTGAACGTCTAAAACATTTTTCACACATTTTAACAACTTAAAAAATTGATATGATGTTAATGTTATATTGGCCTTTTAGTACATGTTCCAATTAAATATGATTTCAAATTGGCCATCCAGTACATATTCCAATCCAATATGATGTTATATTGGCCTTTCAGTACATATTCCAATCAAATATGATGTTATATTGGCCTTTCCAGTACATATTCCAATCAAATATGATGTTATATTGGCCTCTTTTTGCTTTGAAATTCTCTGCCAAGGGCAACAAAAGCCAAGGAACGAGTCTGATCTTATCTGTGAAATGATAAATGAGATTTTAAATGATCTGTGCGCAGATACGTGATATAATCCTCAGAATTGAGCCTATGGTAAAGATGAGTCATTGTACTGCGGCTGAGTCATTGTGCTGGGGCTAAAAGAATTTCACTTATGAAAAAAATCAATACAATCTCAGAGATAGTGGCGATAGCCTCCATCTTCTTGGGAACCTTTGATTCACTGCCTTCTACTCTCTCTAACGAAATTATAGAAGCTGGAAACCTCCTGCGTACACATAAGACAGTGTCATACCATTGGTTGGCTATAGTCACGTGAATTGAAGAAACTGGTTTCAACAAGTTGATGTGGACGCAGAATTCAGCCCAGCCGCCAAAAAAAGCTGAAAATTGAATTTTATGAGACGAGTAAATCAGTTTAAATTCTCCACTCTCTGTTAAAAGTTGAAGCCCATTGGTCGAATTTAGAATTAGAGTCGAGACTATTGGTGGAAGTGTGTCTGGTGATGAATTCTGGTCTTGAAACTAATCGCCATTGTAGCACTGAGCCAGGTTATGTACACATCTTGTCAGTTTCTCTAATGTAGCATATGAAACACATATGGTTTGATATATGATTTATGTGATTTTCATATAGTATAGTTTTTTTCTAACTAATGAGAAAGCACAACATGAAATCCATTGTGTGAAAAACAAAATTATAAATCCTTTATTAATTTATATCACATTTGTGAGCACTGTATTTATTTATTTATTTTTACTGAAAGTTCATCTCTAAAACTGGTTTCAGCTTAATTAAGATGTATTATCAGCAGTTAAGATGTATTATCAGCAGTTAAGATGTATTATCAGCAGTTTAGATGTATTATCAGCAGTTAAAATGTATTGTCAGCAGTTTAGATGTATTATCAGCAGTTAACATGTATTATCAGCAGTTAAGATGTATTATCAGCAGTTAGCTAAACACCTCCTCTAATGCATCTCTGATAATTGTAAACTGATTTTTTTAAAAGAAAAAATTGACGCCATTTCCTTCTGATAATATTTTTTTTTATTTTATGTATTAAGAATTTTCCGGAGATTTCTGACTCACAAATTTTTTTTATTTATAGCAGAAAACACTGGCAGTGGTCGTGTAGTTAATAATGACCCCTAGCATTAGGAGAGTTTAGCTTACATACAGTGTAACACAATAGATGTATTAGTAGTATTGTGGTCTACACTGTTGAATATCTTAGTAACACTGTGCTCATTTAGAATTGTTCAATGTGTGTGTATCAATGTGCACATTTAGCATTGTTGAATGTGTGTGTAACACTGTGCTCATTTAGAAGTGTTGAATGTGTGTGTATCAATGTGCTCATTTAGAATTGTTGAATGTGTGTGTAACACTGTGCTCATTTAGAATTGTTCAGTGTGTGTGTAGCACTGTGCTCATTAAGAATTGTTCAATGTGTGTTTAACACTGTGCTCATTTAGAATTGTTTAATGTGTGTGTAACACTGTGCTCATTTAGAATTGTTCAATGTGTGTGTAACACTGTGCTCATTTAGAATTGTTGAATGTGTGTGTAACACTGTGCTCATTTAGAATTGTTGAATGTGTGTGTAACACTGTGCTCATTTAGAATTGTTAAATGTGTGTGTAACACTGTGCTCATTTAGAAGTGTTGAATGTGTGTATAATACTGTGCTCATTTAGAATTGTTCAATGTGTGTGTAACACTGTGCTCATTTAGAAGTGTTGAATGTGTGTGTATCAATGTGCTCATTTAGAATTGTTGAATGTGTGTGTAACACTGTCATCATTTAGAATTGTTTAATATGTGTGTAACACTGTGCTCATTTAGAATTGTTCAATATGTGTGTAACACTGTGCTCATTTAGAATTGTTGAAAGTGTGTGTAACACTGTGCTCTTTAGGAATTGTTCAATGTGTGTGTAACACTGTGCAGATAGATCTGTTAAATATATAAACATTTTTGTTGAAATGTGCACAACCGTACATAGATGGTATGTAGGAAGTAGATAGATAGATAGATAGATAGATAGATAGATAGATAGATAGATAGATAGATAGATAGATAGATAGATAGATAGATAGATAGATAGATAGATAGATAGATAGATAGATAGATAGATAGATAGATAGATAGATAGATAGATAGATAGATAGATAGATAGATAGATAGATAGATAGATAGTCCAGACCAAATAGCCCTAAGTTTTTTTTTCTTTTTCGTGCAGACAGTTGAGGTTAGATTTAGACACAGCACCGATGTTGGACCTCTTGGGAAATCCAGATTTTTCTAAACTGTCCACAGTACAAAGAGCGATTGGCAACCTTGACAATGTGAATCAGGGTGGACAGACAACAGACAGACAGACCTGCGGACGGACTCCAGGGATGGCAGTGGCACCAGGAAGTGGCCCTAGATAAGGAATTTCTTTTTTTATCGAACTGTCATGTCTGTGATAAAAGTTTTATTAGAAGGTAGGATAATTAGGAAAATATGTTGTATATATACTCTGTTTAGACATTTTAAGGTATGATCATTCGGAATATTGTATATACTCTGTTTAAACATTTTAAGGTATGATCATTAGGAAAATATATTGTATATACTCTGTTTAGAATTTGAAGTTTATTTCTATATGATTGTTTGACAGAATAGTGGTCTAATTATTTGACAGAACACTGGTCTAATTGTTTGACAGAACACTGGTCTAATTGTTTGACAGAACACTGGTCTAATTGTTTGACAGAAAACTGATGTTGTTGTTTCCCATAAAAGTGATATAACTGTTTTACACTTTACCTATTTAAGATTATGTTTCATGTCTGTCGATTCATTCAAACTCTCATTATTAACTTTGTTTTTGAATACCATGTTGATTTAGTTATATGTCACAGTACTCGTTCATTAACATCAAAACCTATATAAATAATAGCGGTGTGGGTTCTGCGTTAAATCGAAAGTAAAGAATTAATTCAACAGTATTCCAGTTTAAAATAGTCAAACGTAAACAATAGTAATAAAAATCATGAAAAAATTGGATCTGTCCGTAACCAAAAGTAACCTAGCCTAATGATGAAACCTAAGGGATGCAAAGGTTTTGCAGGGTACAGCTAGAATTATAATAATTGTATTACCCATGTTATCTATACGTTATCGAAGATGTATTGATACCAACAGCTCTTGTAACGCATTTTTATAAAAAATTATATCATATTAATATATGACGACTAATATAAAATTGTTCAGAATATATTATTCGATTTTGTCTTCTTCATATATCACAAATTACATGTAAAAGAATTGTTGTCCTTGCCTATTAAATGATATTTCCCTACAGTGCATAGGTTGATATAGAAAATACCAATTATTATTTTCAAATCTTTACTTTTAGCATCAAGACGTGGAAAACGTTTAAAATGTTTGATATTAGTATTCGCAATAACCACATTCATCTGTTTAACTTCATATTCAGTAATAAAGTGTCATAGAAACTGCTGTCATTTTATATTACTGTAAGAGTCAAGATAATAAATTGAAAAGTTGGTTTGCTGTCTAGAATTGCAATTAAACTGTAAGTCACTTTTTAAAGTGAACAAGTTTTTAAATGTAGTCTCTCATCATGTTCTCATTGTACTGTCTTTATAAGTGATGTTCAAACGGCGACATATCTGGATGAAAGCGTTCCGCTTGCTCCTCCATAGAATGTCCCCATAAACGTGTCGAGGTGGGCATCAAGCAATGTGAACCTTAAAGAACATCCGGTACCCCATTTCGTTGACACTTGCGAACAAGGATTTTGACCAGTTTTACATAATTGTCTCCCTTGTGGTTACCAAGGAAACCTTGCAATTTTTCAAGTAAACTGAACCAACCCACTTTCACTTTCTCTGTGAGTGGCTGAAGATATTCTACAGACTCCATCATCTTCTGTGAGGACTGACTAAAATGACAGATTAGATTTTAGCCTCAGAGTAGATTGGCTGAAGGTATGTGCATCATGCTGGACACTCTGTACATAGACTCGTGATAAATTGTTTCATGTCCTGATTGATACGGGTAGGTGGCAATAGCACCCTTGGTGGGAGAACCACCAGCGACTCCAACTTTTCAATTGCTTGAACTCTTTCGTCCAGAAGGCTACACTGCTTCAGTTTAGTAAGGATCTCATCATTGGACTTTGAGGTGCCCATATTTCTTATCAACCCTTCGAGTTCCTTTTGACTGGGGTAGAATCTCTCTGTTTGTCCCCTAGTGGCACTATATATTACATCTATAGGTTATCTATCTATCTGATACATGTTTTTGTTCAAATCTGGGTGTTACACTGTCTTCTGGTGATGACTGCTTCATTTCAGGAGGTGCAGGCATGGGGAAATAAGTTAAGTACTGGAGCTATTGAAGATGGGATATCAAGATACGCCACTGAAGAAGATTCTTACCACTTCGACGTTTGGAGGGATTAGCCAGAAGTTGCGGTTAGTGGAGTGGTCAGCAGACGATAACAAATATCTTGGGGAAACAAGTTTCATGGCTCTTATTTCACCTTATTTCCCTCAAAAAATACAGAACAGACAGACGTCTAGAACATTCTACCTGCCTCTAGACACAGTGTAAATGATCTGGACTTTTGAAGTTTCTAAAACAGTCTAGAATATATTCAACTGACATCCAAACATATGATGTGATTGTTAGTTAAAATATATGATTTCAAAATATCGACATCCTGGTACCAAAACCAAAGTCTATGAGTTTAAATCAGTGTTTGTTTAAATCAGTGTTTGTTTAAATCAGTTTTTGTTTAAATCAGTGTTTATTTAAACCATTGTTTGTTTAAATCAGTGTTTGTTTAAATCAATGTTTGTTTAAACCAGTGTTTGTTTAAATCAGTGTTTGTTTAAATCAGTGTTTGTTTAAATCAGTGTTTGTTTAAATCAGTGTTTGTTTAAATCAGTGTTTATTTAAATCAGTGTTTGTTTAAATCAGTGTTAGTTTAAATCAGTGTTAGTTTAAATCAGTGTTTGTTTAAATCTATGTTTGTTTAAATCAGTGTTTATTTAAATCAGTGTTTGTTTAAATCAGTGTTAGTTTAAATCAGTGTTTGTTTAAATCTATGTTTGTTTAAATCAGTGTTTATTTAAATCAGTGTTTGTTTAAATCAGTGTTTGTTTAAATCTGTGTTTATTTAAACCGGTGTTTGTTTAAATCAGTGTTTGTTTAAATCAGTGTTTATTTAAACCAGTGTTTGTTTAAATCAGTGTTAGTTTAAATCAGTGTTAGTTTAAATCAGTGTTTGTTTAAATCTGTGTTTGTTTAAATCAGTGTTTATTTAAACCGGTGTTTGTTTAAATCAGTGTTTGTTTAAATCAGTGTTTATTTAAACCAGTGTTTGTTTAAACCAGTGTTTGTTTAAATCGGTGTTTGTTTAAATCAGTGTTTGTTTAAATCAGTGTTTGTTTAAATCAGTGTTTGTTTAAATCAGTGTTTGTTTAAATCAGTGTTTGTTTAAATCAGCGTTTGTTTAAATCAGTGTTTGTTTAAATCAGTGTTTGTTGTTCTACTTAGATCTAAATACACAGAAAATAACAACATTAAAACAAAGACAAAACAAAAGCAAAAAATTACAAACTAATGAATTATACAATATTTTGTGACGGCCGATAGGTAGTCACCAACTAATCACTAGTTCAACTAACATGAATCGTTTAAACCAGTGGTCCCCAACCTTTTTTCTCGCCACGGACCGGTCAACCTTTGATAATTTCACCGCGGCGGCCCGCTGGGGGGAGGGGGCGCTCGAGCGTTGATTGCTTATATGTTTTGATTCCACAATCTAATTAAAATGTATTTAAACATATTTAAAACTGAGTATAAAACGATTAAACATTTTAATTTATTGAAACGCTAAACTAATGCGAACCCTGAGCTTGTTTCTCTGCAACGAAACGGTTTCATATGTGGAAATAGGAGAGAATGACACCCGAAGTGTATTTTTTTTATTTGGTTGCTGTCAATGCAGACCCCGCACTAAGGTGATAACTATTTTCATTTTTTTTCGTAACGAAACTGAAACCCCTTACATTCGAGGAACAATTGTATGTAGATGACAGTAAAAACATTAATTTTTTTTTTTAAATTGAAAAAAGTTCCCCCACCTTGTAATTTTTGTTTTCTCATATCGCGCAGTTTGGCGCTCGGTTTCAATTCCACACTGAATTTTTTATATGACTTTCTAGACTGTTTTTAAGCACATTCCAGTCATCTGTTTCCACTTGTTTATAAACAAGGCAGTTACTATACTCATCTTCCCTCATCTTCTAAACAAAAGAGGTATCCAAGAATTCAATCTGTTGAAAATCTAATCAATCTCACATGGATGCCGACAAATTCTTGGAAACTTCACTTTTCTGTTCAACAGCCAGAAACGGCGACTGGATCGAATCAAAATTATGATTACTGATATTGAATTGCTCTGGAGGGAAATTCAAGACTTTCCACTTTTATCCAGCACACTAATCAGAATGAAACTCAATGGTCTAATTGATTTATATGACAAAAACAAAAAGAAACCATCTGATAACACTTTCTCAGTTATTTGATGTCACCAACGTTAATGGAGAATGGAAAAGCACAGAGGATAAAGAGCTCTACCAGAGGCAAGTTAATAGTGGAGGAAAGATTGGTTATTCAATGGTCAAACAGGCCCCTTTGGAATCATTCCACCCAAGAAAACGAATCCGACTATCAAAAACTCAATCTCAAGCCAGCTTTTCTCAATCACAACCTACAAAAACACATACAACTGTCTCACAACCTACACATACAACAAATACAACTACTACACAAACACATCAAAACCTAAACAAACACACACAACAGTCTCAAAACCTACACAAACAAACACAATTGTCTCAAAAACTACACAAACACATACAACTGTCTCAAAACCTACACAAAAACATACAACTGTCTCAAAATCTTCGGATTCTGAAACCTCTGCTTCTTCACCCGAGTCGCTAACTATTTCTTAAACGTCATCTTCTGAATACAAACCGAAATACCAAAGAGCAAGCACTAGAACGGCGGGTTTACTAGTACTGAAAAACATTTCCACACATAAAGCACATGACGTTCTTGCAACATTGCTGAACAGGGTCATGATGTGCTGGTTCTAAGTCAGGCGGGTGTCTGGAAACGAGTAATCTCTGAAGGACGGAAAATGAAACCTAAAATTGTTCAAAAACTTCAAAGCAAACAACCCTATTGTCTTCAGTTTGATGGAAAAAGAGTGCAAGGGGAAGAGTATCAAGTAGGTTTGCTGAAAAAAGATGACAACCGAAATCAAACTCGGTATTCTCAAATGTGAGAGTGGTTCTGTTGCGGCCATTCACAATGAACTACATCAGCTAATTGATGAATATGATGCTTGAGAAAATATTTTTATGTTAATTCGCAACACGACCGCAGAAATACTGACCAAAAATGGGATTGTAAAGCTCATACAGGATGATGTCTTGAGCAATGGCTTTCAGTAGCTACAATATATTGACTGTCAGCACCATGTACTCGACCTTCTTCTGAAACATGGCATGAATTTTCTTATTCAAGAGCCAACGAGCAAACCAGAACTCAACTATTCCTTCATTGGCAAATTAACACAAAACTATGTCACTCTTCAAGCTGATTACCGCTTCTTGCGACAAAAGATGTTAGCACAGGCGAGAACCCACGTTGGCCTCGCATCAGCTGGAATAAATTACCAAAGTTACACCAGGCAAGATAGAACTCACGTGCAATATTTACTGTTATAGCATTATTTCTGATACCAGAGTGACGCAGCATTCTCGCTTCTGCCTGCAGCTTCATCTGCTACGAATGGGCAAATGCTTGGTTCGATTCGCAACACTACAATGAAGCGTCCTTTAATGAACTGTTTACCTCACTCATCAAGATAAAATGCAAGAAGGCAATTAAATGTTTAAAGACCCATTGGTCAGTCGAGAAGTCATTAATTGACATTCCCAGATTTAACCAAATTGCTGAACGTGCTGTGAAACTGATGGCGGAACTTCAAGCGAAATCGAGAAAATTGAATTTTTGAATCTGAAGTTCATAGGACAAAATATGTTTTGAACATTTCTTGTACATTCTGTACATATTACTAACTGTTCTATATCTTATTTGTTAATAAAAGTTAATTAGTTATTATTATTACTCTTTTGAATTAAGGTAAAAAAAAAAACATGTCCTTTTTTGAAAAAAAAAATATTTTTTCACTTTTTTTCTTCCAAAAAATGGGGAGGTGGGGGAACTTTTTTCAAAAAAATCAAAAATGCAGTTGATATTCTTAAATTACACATAAAAGTTTTTCGATTGCAAGGGGTTTCATAAAAAAATTTTTTTTGTTATCACCCTAGTGTAGACCCACTCTCGTGTGCAATCTCCTTAATCCGAGCAGTTAAACCAGACAGTCGTCCAATAATCGCAGCAGCTCTGTCTTAGCATATCCCGACACAAAAGGACCATTTTAATTGTCTTAATATATAAACATCCAGCGACTTGAACTATTCAGCTCCTGTGGTGCTGGTTGGCAAAGATAATGCACATAAAAAATCTTCACTCACATCCTCCTGATAAAGATATCGCACAGAAATACGTATTATTGCCTTTTTGTTGATATCTGTAGATTCGTCAACCTGGAGTTCTGTACCACGTTGATGTATTAATCCTCTCCAACGATTGTGTCTCATTGTCTTCGGTTATTTCCTCAATGCGACTTGCTGGCCGACAAAGCCACTAGTGCTGTATTTTAACATTAACCTCTTCTATTAGTTCACGTACAGTTAGCCACCAAATATGCTGCTCTTGGTAGATTCTCATTCAATGATGTGGTGGCCCTTAGAAATTTCTTCTGTCCTTAATGTTTCCCTTTTTTTTTTCTTTCAAAACACTTCAGGGGCGTGTCTATTAATCCAGGGCGCTTGGCGTTCAAGTGGTGAATCAGTTTTGAAGGTTTCTGTACTTCATTAGATAGCCGGTCGCCTCAAACTATACAGTGCGGAGTTGTTGTGTGGGAATCACCTGTCCCCATAAATACATTTCAAGTAGGACTCACGGTATTCTTATCAAAGTTTTATGTTTCTCTGATGTTGTTGGCTCTTATTCTGTCTATTCACTTGGCCTTTCTATTTCCCAAGGAAATTTTATAATGACTTATGTTTCGTACTCATTTTCTTTAATGTGTGGGTTAAATTTGAGAGCTCATGTGACCGAGATGTAACATGGAAATAAAACTAAACTCAGATAGTTAATGTTGACTAAAAAATAAACAAAATAATTTAAAACAAACAATACATGTACACCAAGCACTGTTAAACATGAGAAAATGCCAAAGTTAGAAGACACTGCCACTTGCAGCCTGTCACCACATTAAATAAAAAGGAAATTATTTAATGTTTCTTTGGCGACCCGGTACCGCTTGATCAACGGACCGGTGACGGTCCGCGGACCGGGAGTTGGGGACCACTGATTTAAACAACTAACATGAGTTATATAATCAACTAACATGAATCATATAATCAGATAACTTGAATCATATAATCAACTAACATGAATTATGTATATTATAATTATCTAACATGTCTTATATAATCAACTAACATGAATCATATAATCAGATAACTTGAATCATATAATCAACTAACATGAATTATATATATTATAATTATCTAACATGTCTCATATAATCAACTAACATAAATCATATATATTATTATTATCTAACATGTCTCATATAATCAACTAACATAAATCATATATATTATTATTATCTAACATGTCTCATATAATCAACTAACATAACATCACCTATTTTCTTAAAAGTTATGTTTCTATCCTGCGGTGCTCAACTTTCTGCGATTCATTAAGAAATCTGTTTTAATTTCTCAACTCACTTGTCGTTGTAGAAAACAAAATGGTGAAGAAAGAAAACCCGAAGTTAGTTAGATTGATTCTCAATGAGTCGATGATTGAGTTGCTAGCAACCCACTTCAAATCATCTCGCAACAGACTAGTGAGTTTGTGTGTGTATGTGAAGTCCCTGTAAGGATAAGATGAAATCTCTTAGATCTTTTAAACTACTAATGGGACAGCTTTTATGGTGCCATTCTTTCATCCCCACCATCGCCGATAGTGCAATGGTCATGGAGTCACCACATGAGATATAGCGGGAACTTTCAACATGACCTGAAATATCCATTGGTCCTCACCGGAGATCGAACCAGGGACCTTCAGGTCGACAGCCGAGCGTTTTTACCCATTGTCGCCAACAGCCTCTCTACATTGTGGCTACCAACTGGCCAGTTTATTTTTTTTACTGGATAACCAACTCTTAGTGAATTGAGTTTGTTGTGTGCTACAATACTGATAAACAGTTAGACAGATAAACAGTTGTTGATAAACAGTTAGTTGATAAACAGTTACACAAATAAGCATGCATGGATGCAGTTAGAGAGAATGTGGGCAAATTAGGTAGATAAACATACAGACAGGCAACCAGGCAGGTAGATAGATAGATAGATAGATAGATAGATAGATAGATAGATAGATAGATAGATAGATAGATAGATAGATAGATAGATAGATAGATAGATAGATAGATAGATAGATAGATAGATAGATAGATAGATAGATAGATAGATAGATAGATAGATAGATAGATAGATAGATAGATAGATAGATAGATAGATAGATAGATAGATAGATAGATAGATAGATAGATAGATAGATAGATAGATAGATAGATAGATAGATAGATAGATAGATAGATAGATAGATAGATAGATAGATAGATAGATAGATAGATAGATAGATAGATAGATAGATAGATAGGATAATTCATTGGAATCATATGTTGCCATCACAACTGTCATGTGACGATTCATTGGAATGGTAAATCGGAAATACTAGCTGTACCCTGCAAAGCCTTTGCATGAAGATAGACTATTGTAAAGCCAGTGCCAAACCTAGGGATTCGGGGGCCCGTGGGCTTGACCTCGTTTGGGGCCCCTGCATTTTGACTTCGATACCATGCCATGAGACTATGTACTTAATATTTAATGTAAAAATAGTTTTGGGGGCTCCCCTCAAGCTGGGCCCGGCGGGACTTTTAATTTTGGAGCAACCTCCCCCCACCCTACGTACGCCTCTGTGTTCAGCTTTGACACATATTTTCAAAAAAGTTTTTTTTTTTTTTTTAAGTTATGAAAAACCTAATTAGTTGTTGTTTCTTTTTCTTACAACATCCTAAAGGATAAATCATTTCAATAAAAAAAAATTTAAGGATATCTAATAAGTTACTTTTCATTAAAACAACCAAAAGGATAAATTCTAAAAAAAAAATTTTTTTTTTAAATTTGTCAAAGAGAGGTATTGATAGTCAGAATAAAAATAAAACCCCAAGTTGCTTAGCCATTCAGCCACCACGTCACACAATCATATTGTACCCTGCAAAGCAGTTGCATTTCATCCAGTGCCAAACCTAAGGATTTGGGGGCCAGAGGGCTTGGCCTCTTTTGGGGCCCTGCATTTTGACATTCGATACCATGACATGAAATTTTGTACTTAATATTTAATGTCAAAAATAATTGTGGGGGCTCCCCTCATGCTGGGGTCTGGGGTACCCTGCAAAGCTTTTTCACGAAGATAGACTATTGTAAAGCCAGTGCCAAACCTAGGGATTTGTGGGCCCGGGGGCTTGGCCTGCATTTTGACGTTAGATACCAAGACATTAGATTATGTACATAATATTTAATGTAAAAAAATAAGTTTGGGGGCTCTCCTCAAGCTGGGCCCTGCGGGACTTTCGATTTTGGACCACCTCCTCCACCCTAGGTACGCCTCTGTGTTCAGCTTTGATACATATTTTCAAAATAACTTTTTTTTTAAGTTATGAAATAATTAAAAATCTAATTAGTTGTTGTTTCTTTTTCTCATAAAATCCTAAAAGATAAATTATTTCAAAAAAAAAAAATTCAAAGAGATCTAATTAGTTACTTTTCATTAAAACAACTAAAAGGATACATTCTGAAAAAAAAACAATAAAAAAATGTCACTTAGAGGAATCGAACCTGGATAGTCAGCATTAAAATAAAGATAAATCCAAACAGCTTATCCATTCAGCCACCATAACACACGAAGGAAAGGAAATTTTCAATGTACTATTAAAAAAAATTGCTCGATTATTTTTTCTCTTCCGTTTATTACTATTGTTTACGTTTGACAATGTTAAAATAATATCTTGTTTTAATAAAAACTACAATAATTTGAATGATATTATGTATATTAATTATTACCTTTTAATATTTGAGACTTTTACATTTCATAATAAAAACCACAGAAACTATTTAAAACTGAAGATTTTTCAAAAAGAAATATCGAATCGAGACGCTGGTGGCTAGACGCCATTTTGAATTCTTGTTTTCCGCTTTCGATTTAACGCAGAGAGTAAAATATGTATATAGATTTTATATTTCTTTTTGGAAAGGGTGCAGCTTCGGAACCAAAATAAGAGAATTGTTACTCACTATCCGATGTATTGGACCCCACTTTAAATTATTGTCAACCATTTCATAAAGTCAGTTTCTTCCATTAATGGGTCGCTATTATACTTACGCATACATGCAGGCCCGTAGCGTGCGGGGGCCAGGGGGCCGGGCTCCCTCTGTGTTTTCTCTGGCCCCCTCTGCGTTTTGTTTGGCCCCCTCTGCTTGTTTGCTCTACTTAGTAACATTTATTTCCTGCCCCCCCCCGCTATTGGCCTGGTCCCTGCTGTAGAATGCCTGGCCCCTGCTGTAGAATTTTCACGCTAAGGGGCTGCATACATGACGGCTGTCTTAAGAGTCTACTACTAAAGAGGCCACTTTCAAAGAGACCGCTTATTTGAACTTTTTTTTTTTGCTAAAACCTAAAATGCATAACACAACTTAACAGTGTGGAAGGAAGGGGGGTAGAAACCTCCCATTTGTCAAAGATTAATTAGAATGGTGACATTGACAGCATATTGGCCTCGGAACCCCCAACGTTCTTTTACCTAGGGTCTCAAACTGTAAAAATGCATTGGGCCCCCAATTCCTATGCCTATGGTCTCAAATTGTATTTATGCGTTGGGCCTCCAACTTTTTTTGACCTACACCAGAAAAATGTTTTTATTTGTTTAGGGCCTCCAAGTTTAACTGACCATGGGCCCCCTCAGTTTTGACTCTCCTAAGACCCCTAATGCTGATTAGACTAGGGCCCAAAATGTACTATTAACAAGAGCCCCCTTAAACGTAAGAACAGCCCTGATTTGACGAATAGGTCATCGAATGGGAATCAGCTTTTACAAATAGGTCATCGAATGGGAATCAGTTTTTACAAATAGGTCATCGAATGGGAATCAGTTTTTACAAATAGGTCATCGAATGGGAATCAGTTTTTACAAATAGGTCATCGAATGGGAATCAGTTTTTACAAATAGGTCATCGAATGGAAATCGGTTTTTACAAATAGGTCACCGAATAGGAATCAGTTGTTTAAATAATATTAAGTAAATATATGTGAATCAGTTCACATATTGACAGGCTCACATCACAAACTGAAAACCGTTACTCGCTACAGAACAGGTTGTATATAAATCTCTAAACATTTTGACATGTTCACATCACAAAATGAAAACCTTTACTCGCTACAGAACAAGTTGGATATAAATCCAAATACATCTCATTCACTCGCCAGCTCTACATCAATTATCGTTGATTGCATAATTAATCTAAAGATGTAACACAACTTAGTAAAAATAAATAAAATAAAATCTAATTAGATCTTTTAAACGAGTTACACATGAATAATAAATTTAATTAAATAACAATTCAAATCTAATTTTTTGCTTAACATATTAATTTTAATCATACTCATTTCGGCTAAGTTAAATTGATTAGATACTAAGATAAAACATTTATGAATATCTTCTCAGTATGAAGAGATTTCTTTAAAAAAAAATCATGGAATTGAAAATGATCTCTCTAATTACTTAATACATCACTTTGAAATTAATCCTTGTGCAGGTAAATAGAAGTGATGTGAAATTAGAAAAAATATGGTAAAATTAAAACACTAGCCATAAAATGTTATGTTGAGTAAATTAGAAAACATAACAGATTTTATATCATTATCTTTCAGGCTCACAGACATACAGAACATGCATATCTATTTATTTAATTGTGTTCTTGAATAAAATAGTTATCAATTAAGTCACCCATTGAACAAACCATTGACTTAACGATTAGGTAATAAAGTTTCTTAGTTCGTTGTTTAATGAAATTGATTGAGTACAGATCGAGGTGTGGGTCACCTGAAATAAATCAGGTAAGTCTGGATCAAAGTATATCTTTACTCAGGGGCGTCATTTACGTATGTGGGGAACTGGGGGGGGGGGCAATAGTTGGCACCACACTGGATCAATGTGTTGTTGTTGAATTTTAAAATAAAATCATATTTCATAAACCCCCCGTGTTTTCAAATAAAACCTCTGCAACTCGTAATGAGAACCGTCAAAAAAATCTCATCAGTGAAATTGAAAACTAATGTCCGGCATTGTATTTTATTTTGTAATTCAGAAAGAAAGTCAATTGGAGCAACTGTCGTGAGGCTTTAATTATTTACAAGTTTCAGAAAAGGGAGGGGGAAGGGGGTGTTAATATGTTTCAAGCGGCGCCCTGTCTTGGCAAGAGCCCCCTAATGTATCTCTACCTAGGCCACTAAAAAAAAAAGAATGGCTCTGCTTGCAACAAACAAATACAGAACATGTCCCCGGATTAGAAATAAATGAACTGGTTAAAAATAAACATAAATGGAGTCCAAATGTTGACCCGGAAGTTATTGGTTCCTGCAAGAATTGAACAGTTTCGACACGCATCAAATCTATTTAACAAGATTTTATGTCAGTGCAGGTCTGACCTCAATTTAAATGCAGGACTTTGTTGCAATCGTGACAAACAAGTTGTTTTTTTCTTATGATGTGTTGATGTCATGAAAATAACTGGATGACATGTTGTTTTATTTTGTGTTGATGTCATGAAAATAACTGGATTACATGTTTGTTTTATTTTGTGTTGATGTCATGAAAATAACTGGACTACATGTTTGTTTTGTTTTGTGTTGATGTCATGAAAATAACTGGATGACATGTTGTTTTATTTTGTGTTGATGTCATGAAAATAACTGGATTACATGTTTGTTTTGTTTTGTGTTGATGTCATGAAAATAACTGGATTACATGTTTGTTTTATTTTGTGTTGATGTCATGAAAATAACTGGATTACATGTTGTTTTATTTTGTGTTGATGTCAAGAAAATAACTGGATTACATGTTGTTTTATTTTTGAAACCCACAGACAAAGGTTTTCTTTTACTTGTTACTTTCACAAATGTAATTTTACATATCCTATCTTTGTAAATTAGCATACCGTCTACAAAAGTTATGTAAATTAACATACAGGTATCCACATTGGCATAAAAAGCTGTGTAAACTATCATACAGTATTTTTTAAATGTATTTAAAATAAAGAGATTGTAAATTAGCTTCCAGAATTCTACGCTTTTCATTGGCTTATTTTTTTTAATGTATCTTCCATCTTAGACAAAAGGAAATCATCTGTTTTGTATGGAATCAGCTCAGCATGTCAAGATGACATTATATTTGAAATACCATATGGACAGCATTCGATATTTATTTACGAGCCAGAAATAAATTCTTTTCCGTTTTCCTTCAATATGTTTCTTTTCCCCGCCTGCTTCTAGCTTCACAAATATTGTTTCTGTCTCCTCTGTGGGTACGGCTGTTGCCTGTATAACGTCATATCAATAGTCAGATCTGTGTGAAACATATTGTCCAAGGAAGAAATAATATTATCTCATTTCAATAATGAGAAGATTGTGTAATGAGCCATTTCAATAATGAGAAGATTGTGTAATGACCCATTTCAATAATGAGAAGATTGTGTAATGACCCATCTCAATAATGAGAAGATTGTGTAATGACCCATTTCAATAATGAGAAGATTGTGTAATGACCCATCTCAATAATGAGAAGATTGTGTAATGACCCATCTCTCCACTATTGTGTAATGACCCATTTCTCCATCTTGCACAGCGGCTCTCAATTAATTTGCAACTGTACCCCAAAGAGTGCAAAAAAAGTGGAATTGTATGTCGCAGTGCACATCTGCATAACCTTTCCAGTATCCACTCTTGGTGCACGTATAACCGTTTGAGAAGCACGAATCTAGCACACAATCAGAACACATTGCAATTGCGTCAATACATCAGAAGTTCGATTAGATGCATTCAGAAAATTTAGTCAATTCAGCGCTCAACACCTTGTTAGTGCCCAACACCTTGTTAGTGCCCAACATCTTGTTAGTGCCCAACATCTTGTTAGTGCCCAATATCTTGTTAGGGCCCAACATCTTGTTAGTGCCCAACATCTTGTTAGTGCCCAACATCTTGTTAGTGCCAAACATCTTGTTAGTGCCCAACATCTTGTTAGTGCCCAACATCTTGTTAGTGCCCAACACCTTGTTAGTGTCCAACACCTTGTTAGTGACCAACATCTTGTTACTGCCCAACATCTTGTTAGTGCCCAACATCTTGTTAGTGCCCAACATCTTGTTACTGCCCAAAATCTTGTTAGTGTCCAACACCTTGTTAGTGACCAACATCTTGTTACTGCCCAACATCTTGTTAGTGCCCAACATCTTGTTAGTGCCCAACATCTTGTTAGTGTCCAACACATTGTTAGTGTGTGTGTGTGAGAGAGAGTTTCGGCCCTCCTCCCTGTCACCCTCCAACCAATCGAATTTACCTAATAACGCTAGGAATTATGCAATTACCTTTAACTACCTTGAAAACGTTAACAACTTAGTGTATTGCCAATTTTAATACTTCACAATCATTATCTATTGATGATCACTGGAGTCGCTAGGTTTCAAACCTAGATGTTCATCAGTGGACTTACAAGTTCACCAGTGGGAGTAACTAGCAGTGAGCAGTGGGGGATCGGTTCACTCAGGGCGGCATTACTTAGGCATCTTACTGGGGGTTGGGGGGGGGGGTATCCGCCGTTCTCAGTACATTTTAGCGCGGAAATAGGTAGTTACTCCGTGGTGACTCCACTGTTCACCAACACTTAGCTTCACTATATCTTAGATTAATGAATTTAATAGAGCTGATAATGTAATTAAAGTTGGACCAGCTCATTATAGATATGTACACTTAGTTGAGTATTTAAAGTTGGACCAGCACACCCTAGATATGTACAATTAGTTGAGTATTTAAAGTTGGACCAGACTATTATAGATATGTACAATTAGTTGATTATAAACACTAGGTAAAATAAAAATAACTGCATTCATCCACAGCCAGATTGGACAGAAGGTAGAACAACCAAAATGTTTCTCAGTGTTCACCTTTCCGGTTAGTCGTCCAATGAGACGATAAACTTGACCTCATCAGCAGCTTATGGAGTGGAACCAATTACCTTCAAGTGACTGGTTGTAAGTACATTGACTTTCGCCCTTCGCCGCAAACAACACTTCCTGGAACATTACCTGAACCGCATACCATTCTCCCCCCCCCTTTTCTTCCCTCCTCCCTACCATTTATTTGAGCCTCACCCCCACCTCCCCCACCCCGTGCAGGATACTGTTCTAAGAAAACAACAACATACCTCGGTACTTACTGGATGGGGAACTTGGGACGGGCAACGTTTTTCTAGATCAATGGAAATGTCAATAACCTTTTGACAACGATTTATTTTCTGCAAGTCAATGGAGCTTGAGGCGGTATGTCTGTTCAGGGAAAATAAAGTGGGTTACCTGGTGTAGAGCGGGGGAAGGGGGGAGTTCGGAAGGAAGGGGAGGGGGGCACTTTATAACATTACTTCATTACCGAAATAACGGAACTGTGCATAACATATAAACTAATTCATTAGGTCAATGGGCAGTGTAATGGTATGGAGATCAAACAGGGCCTGGTAAGTACACAGACAGCACTTACACAGCAACACACACACACACACACACTCGACAACAATCACAACACACACACAGTTATAACACACACAGTTACAACACACACACAGTTACAACACACACAGCAATCCCTGACATAGACGCACACTCTACTCACAGACATTTTTTATTGTTGTGTAGTTTTTTACTTCTTTCTTCCCATTCTCAATGTGAGTTAGAATTGTTCTCAGACTACCATTACTAGTTCAATAATGTTGGTTGTTCTCAGACTACCATTACTAGTTCAATAATGTTGGTTGTTCTCAGACTACCATTACTAGTTCAATAATGTTGGTTGTTCTCAGACTACCATTACTAGTTCATTAATGTTGGTTGTTCTCTGACTACTATTACTAGTTATTTGATGTTGGGTGTTCATTGTTTATTTGGCAATAATTAAACCACTACTTATAAGAGTGATTTATGTTTACTGTTATGTCTGTACTGGAGCTGACCATGTGGCTTGGCCCACCTGTCTCGGAAGCTTTGGGAGGGTAAGATCAATGAAAATGGCCAGAGACTGCTTGAGCTCTCGTGCCACCATGGCCTGTGCGTGACCAACACCTGGCCTTCTCATGCGGCTTAGCTACTAAGTCCGGCGAAACTGTTTCCACTGACAGGAGAAGGGGCGAAGGCGGTTCACTGGCGCCTCAAAACCAGCCGCTTCCGGCAGATGGGGCTCGTCAACCTCGGTTGGTGCTCATCTAGGAGAAGGAAAATTCTGTTTTCAAACCTCCGCTGCCTAGCGGCATACCTCCTATGAGGATAGGCTAAGGGAGTAAACCATGAAAAGAAATCCGGAGCTGGAGTCCCCAAGGCGACCAGACCTTAGTATTGGTAGTAATTAAAATATATCAAAGTATATCAAAGTATATCAAAATGTATCAAAGTATATCAAGTATATCAAATACAGCAAAGTATATCAAAATATATCAAAGTATATCAAGTATATCAAAATACATCAAAATATATCAAAGTATATCAAAAGTATATCAAAATAAGTTGATATGGTCAGACTTAGGGAATGAGTTGATATGGTCAGACTTAGGGGAAAATGAGTTGATGTGGTCAGACTTAGGGGAAAATGAGTTGATATGGTCAGACTTAATGGAAAATGAGTTGATATTGTCAGACTTAGGGGAAAATGAGTTTATTTGGTCAGACGACAGAAATGGCCCTCCTCTAATGATCACAAAAACTGTTGGGCCAAAATTATTTTGGCATCTATTGGTGTGTAGGACACTTTAATCAAATAACTTTTTTTCATGTTGGAAATCCTAAACCTTTTACAGCAGACTGTGTTTAAATATTCAGTTGTCAATAGCTAAGCATTGAAGAACCCCTGTGTCTTTTTCTTGAGTTTTAGACTGTTTGGTAATTTATATCATTCATTATTTATTTCATTTGTAACTTTTGAATTTGTTCTCTTCTATTTGATCATTGTTTTTATGGGGAAAATATGTTCGTATGTCGACCCCCTAGCGGGTGGTTATCAATTGGCCGAAAAAAATTGTTATAATTTGTTTAAATTTATAATTTACAAAAGCACACTTGGTAATTGAATATTTCTGATGGGAAATGTAATTCAATAATAAAGTTTAGCATGTGTATAGCTCAAACAAAGGCAAATTCATTACATTAACATACAAATATCTACATTTAAATAAAAATTGTTTTATTTTCAGACTGTAAAAGTTTGAGCACCAGCAATAACTGAAATAATTAATCCATATTGGAGCTAATTTCTTCAAATTTCTACATCATCCAACCCTTAGGAAATATATTTTAACTTTTATTACATTTTAATAAAAGGTCTTTTTGAAAAGTTTTATAAACTCATATATTAGTTTAAAATTTCAAATCCTTAGTTCAATTTCAGATTTTATGTAACGGTGTTTGGTTTTTTTTTTTGTAACATGCAGACGATATTTTCCTGTGACACCGTCTCGTCAACCATTACCACCGCCCACCATCATGGACTCTGTTACAGAACAACACTGGAGAGTTCCTACCTCGAGTCCGTGGGAGTCTTCTGTTTGCTGAGCCTAGTATCACTGTGCAGACGTGACGGATCTTTAAAGCGGGAAGATTACAAGACGTGTGACTGAATAGATAGAGATCCCAGCTTGCCAGTGGTCTACATTTTGATGTAATATGAAATACGGGATGGTATTGAGACAGATGTGGGCTACGGGCAAAAATAGAGAAATCTCTGGCACCAGTAAATTGGAGTTTAATCTCGATAGAACCGGAAATGGCCTGCAAGTGTTGTTACAGATAAAAGTTTTATTTTCTCGGAGTACAATTGTGAAGCCGCACTCATCCACCCCTCCACTCAGCCTAAACAATAATTTGAAACCAGAATGCCATTTAATTATGCCGCCATCTTTATAGACTAGATTTGTATATACAGAGAGTTGATGTTGAGAACATGAATAGTTCACTTAGACTAGATCTGTTAGGGTTAATGTTAACATGAATAGTTCACTTAGACTATATCTGTTAGGGTTGGTGTTGAGAAAATGAATAGTTCACTTAGACTAGATCTGTTAGGGTTGGTGTTGAGAAAATGAATAGTTCACTTAGACTAGATCTGTTAGGGTTGGTGTTGAGAAAATGAATAGTTCACTTAGACTAGATCTGTTAGGGTTGGTGTTGAGAAAATGAATAGTTCACTTAGACTAGATCTGATAGGGTTGGTGTTGAGAAATGAATAGTTCACTTAGACTAGATCTGTTAAAGTTGATGTTGCCATAGATAGATATCAGGGTGACCTTATTCACTATTGTATGAGTTTTGTAAGACTTTCAAATTAGCCAGTTTGTTTATGTACTATTATACTTAAATTAGTTTGTTAATAAAAGAATGATAAATTGAATATTTTATTTCTGCATTCTCATTGTATTATTTGTAGCCTACGACCTAAACAACTGGAATAAGGCTGTCATCTGCCCCTGAAAGTAGTTTAAACGTGAAATGTTCACACATGGAATTAACAATATAAAGTTTAGTTCTGTTTAAGTTGTCCAGTCTGTTTACTCGTGTATTTACGTACACTGAGAAAGGACATTCAAAAATTAGATTCTCTAATCAATACTTAAAAGTGTTTAAATAAATAAAGTTGGGATAAAAAGGCTAATAGAGATGTGATCTAATTTTTAATAAAAATGGGGGAAATGTGGAATAAAAAAAAAGATAACGACTAGCCTGGGAATTTAAAACATCCACAATTTAAAAACTTTCTGGTGAAATATTTAATTATTTCTTCATTTCTTCAATCAATGTTCTCTTTATTTTGACTTCTCCTGTAAATACGGTGTTAATACTAAAAGTACACGGATAGCTTTAATACGGTGTTAATACTAAAAGTACACGGATAGCTTTAATACGGTGTAAATACTAAAAGTATACAGATAGTTTTTTTTTCTTTCGGAGATCAATGTACATAATATACTAATTCAAGTTTAAAAACTAATCGATTTAATCAAACTGTTGAACTTTAAATGTCACCATGACCCGAGGTTCAATACAAGCTCGCTATTGTGACTGTACAGGTAAAATCAATAGGTTTCTTTTTCTCTCTCACTTGCTCTAAGTGTGAGTCTCTCTCTTTGTCTCTCTCTCTCTCTCTCTCTCACTCTCTTTCTTTCTCTCACTCTCCCCCTCTCACTACCAACAGTATAGTTTCTATTAACCACAGAAATAGGTCAAAGTGAGCAATCTATTCATCAGTTTATCTTGGAGAAATACTGTACAATTTAAATGACAATAATTTGAAAACAAAATTAATTCTGAATTTTAACAGATATTCACTACATTTCTCCCCCCCCCCTTTTATATAACGCATTATAAAAAAATATTTAAAAAATCTTCCCCCATCCCCAACCCTATATCCAGGGCCGTTTTAAGGTCATCGTAGGCCCTAGGCACTTTCAAAGTCGTAGGCCCTCCCCGATTTCATTTTTTAATATTTTTCAAGAATGCACCGACACTTATTTGCCAGTCTGGCTTTCGTAGGCCCTTGAAAAGTCCGTAGGCCCTAGGCACAGTGCCTACTGTGCCTATATGATAACGCGGCCCTGCCTATATTGTCATATAATATGTGACTAGTCCCTATCTGTTACTAAATATTTTCTTTCCTAATATATGATAATTTAAATTCCTTCCTTTTTTTTTAAACTTTCTCTAACTTACCACCCCCCCCCCATTTTCCTCTCCCAACCGAACATACACAAAAAGTGTCACCTCTTAATCTCCACCTGTCTGAAACTGTAAGTCCAATAGAGGGGGTGGGGTGGGGGGGGGAGTGGAGATTTAGAAAAAGGTTACATAGATCGTCTGCTTCCATTGTTGTAAGAATGTGTCAGTCTATTCATTTCAGAGCCATGTCGTCTGCTAAGCAGAACGCGGACATCACAGATTCTTGATAGTGGATGAAGTGGGGTCGACTGGAAGAATCTTCTAACAGTTGTGATTGAGTTCATGGAAGTTGGATGGCATTCTTTTGTCTGCTGGGAGAGCATCGTCTGGAGAAGTGTCTTTTCATTCAAACCTGACATCATGTTCCCGCCATTCTTTCTCATTCAATTTTCGTGACTTCCCATAATTCCGTCTGTGCAGACGGCCATTTTAAATGGCCAGACACAAAAAGGAAAGAAAAACACAGAAGAGCTTAACATTAAAATGCATTTTTTTAACAATTAAAAATAAAAATTAATTCATACTTTTTTCGGCGTACATCTGGATTGTTGGATGAATTAGTTGATGCTTTATTTAATAAACAATTAAATAACGATGATTGGAATATATTGCAGGCAGATCATTGGTGGCTTATACAAAATCAATCGTTTACAGTTCATTAAACCAAAACAAAAAGCACTATCGCTTAGAACAAATAAGATTTGTTTTTATTCATTTTGTTATTGCACCGTAGAATTAATTTAAATTGATTTGAGAGGAAACATTGTTTGAAATCTGCTATTCATTTTTTCCCAAGTGTGCATGTGTGTGTGTCTGTATGTGTGTGTGTGTGTGTGTGATTTCTACAGACTTGCTGCTCGTGTTTACACTGATGATCCAACATGTCGGGCTATGTATAAGATCTCTTTCAAATGAAGTCACTTCCTGTTTTCCAAGCACTTTTATCCTAAATTTTTTTCCCATAATTCACCGTTTTCCCCTCCCCACATTTTAAATTTATTGTGTTAATAATTAGAGCCGTTCTGAGATTTTCGTAGGCCTTAGACTTTCATATGGGGTCTCCTTCCAGAGGCCGTGATAGCATCAGATTTTATAGGATTAACTACTGACTTCGTAATAATGCTACTTGTGTAGTTTTTTTTAAACATATAACATTTAATCTTTTAGCCGTGCAAATTATATACGCATCATAAGAAATCGTTGCTTTGACATTATAATCAAAAAGGGACATGTTAATTAAGCTGAACTGTGTTAAATCGCAGAATGTAATGTCTTCTTGTGTTATAAGGCAGAATGTAATGTCTTCTTGTGTTATATCGCTAAATGTAATGTCTTATTGTGTTATTGTGTTATATCGCTAAATGTAATGTCTTCTTGTGTTATATAGCAGAATGTAATGTCTTCTTGTGTTATATAGCAGAATGTAATGTCTTCTTGTGTAACTGATCTAATTTGAGCCCCACACCTCCAGATATTTCCAAAGACTTATCGTTAAATGAATGTTGAAGGGATGATAGTATCACAAGGGATGACAGTAGCACAAGGGATGACAGTATCACAAGGGATGACAGTAGCACAAGGGATGACAGTATCACAAGGGATGACAGTAGAACAAGGGATGATAGTATCACAAGGGATGACAGTAGCACAAGGGATGACAGTAGCACAAGGGATGACAGTATCACAAGGGATGACAGTAGAACAAGGGATGACAGTATCACAAGGGATGACAGTATCACAAGGGATGACAGTATCACAAGGGATGACAGTATCACAAGGGATGGCAGTATCACAAGGGATGACAGTAGCACAAGGGATGACAGTATCACAAGGGATGACAGTATCACAAGGGATGACAGTATCACAAGGGATGACAGTAGCACAAGGGATGACAGTATCACAAGGGATGACAGTATCACAAGGGATGACAGTAGCACAAGGGATGACAGTATCACAAGGGATGACAGTATCACAAGGGATGACAGTAGCACAAGGGATGACAGTATCACAAGGGATGACAGTATCACAAGGGATGACAGTATCACAAGGGATGACAGTAGCACAAGGGATGACAGTATCACAAGGGATGACAGTATCACAAGGGATGACAGTATCACAAGGGATGACAGTATCACAAGGGATGACAGTATCACAAGGGATGACAGTATCACAAGGGATGACAGTAGCACAAGGGATGACAGTATCACAAGGGATGACAGTAGCACAAGGGATGACAGTATCACAAGGGATGACAGTATCACAAGGGATGACAGTAGCACAAGGGATGACAGTATCACAAGGGATGACAGTATCACAAGGGATGACAGTAGCACAAGGGATGACAGTATCACAAGGGATGACAGTATCACAAGGGATGACAGTAGCACAAGGGATGACAGTAGAACAAAGGATGATGACCGGGCCTGTTTCATCAATGGACGCAGACATTTTTGTTTATGTTTTACTTTAGAATTCGTACGTTCCCGTTTAAAATGTATTTCTCATATAGAGAGATGATTTCTGAAAAAAAAAAATATTGATAGTTGTAAAAATTGCAACACGTCTATTTCTGGTGCAGGCCGAGCACGTGCAATGAGCCAAGGCTGTAAGTGTAGGCAACATGTGATTGTGTTTGATCACAGGGTTGACTTTGTCAATGGCTCAAGTTTAGCTGGCTGCAACCAGACATTTTATTTGTTTAGCTTCAGTTGAATTTTTTCAGACACAAAGTTGTTGTCATCAAACATTTGAAAAAATAAAAACATGAATAACTCATCTGTACATTTAGTAACTCATCTGTACATCTAGTAACTCATCTGTACATCTAGTAACTCATCTGTACATTTAGTCTACGGGACTTTAGGAGTGTTTATAGCCACTTGTTTTGCACTAGACATATGTCAGCCAAGAAGAGAGTTAATCCTTACAGTTTTCTGTAAACAGCGACCTGTTCTACCAACAAGGGAGTTTATCCTTACAGTATTCTGTAAACAGCGACCTGTTCTACCAACAAGGGAGTTAATCCTTACAGTTTTCTGTCAACAGCGACCTGTTTTACCAACAAGAGAGTTAATCCTTACAGTATTCTGTAAACAGCGACCTGTTCTACCAACAAGGGAGTTAATCCTTACAGTTTTCTGTAAACAGCGACCTGTTCTACCAACAAGGGAGTTAATCCTTACAGTTTTCTGTAAACAGCGACATGTTCTACCAACATATATGGTTGTACAATGTGTAGGCTAACTAGATGGTAGTACAATGTGTAGGCTAACTTGATGGTTGTACAATGTGTAGGCTAACTTGATGGTTGTACAATGTGTAGGCTAACTTGATGGTTGTACAATGTGTAGGCTAACTTGATGGTAGTACAATGTGTAGGCTAACTTGATGGTAGTACAATGTGTAGGCTAACTTGATGGTAGTACAATGTGTAGGCTAACTTGATGGTTGTACAATGTGTAGGTTAACTTGATGGTAGTACAATGTGTAGGCTAACTAGATGGTTGTACAATGTGTAGGCTAACTTGATGGTTGTACAATGTGTAGGCTAACTAGATGGTTGTCAATATGTGGGACATAAGACGAAATAAATGCTCAAAGTTTAAAAGAATCTAATTTTTTGGTTTAACTTGCTGTTAATGAACAAAATATTAGCCATTCTTAGTTATTTAGAGATATTTACTAGTAAAATAAATGTTTTGGCAACTTTAATATTCTGGCAGGGCTATATCGCAAACAATCATGTCCGTCACAAGGAAGGGCAACATAACCACTATGTCACGGGCCTCGGGCTAAAATAGTTGAACAGTTTAAGGGGTCAGAGAGTTCCGAGATTTCATTGAGGCCGAATATTTGAAAACCGTAGCAATGAAAGCGTTTTTGTCTAGGGCTTGTAAAAACGTAAGTACGACTCTGCCTGAGTGCTTTATTGACAATCTCAATCTTCGGATTCAAAAGCCCATAGGGCCTGCAACAATGATGGTCCTGATTCTATACGTGTGACAACCAACGATGACGTAGCATGCCTTTGTGAAACTTCATAGTTTTAAAAAAAACAATTTGCCGGTGTGCAGGTCATGGGGGACGCAGCCACATAGGGTCGTCTAAACCGGCAAATACTCTGGCACTGCCCCTGCCCCCTGACATAGCCTTACACTTCCAGAAGTTGCCGCATAGGGTCCTCTACACCGGCAAATACTCTGGCACTGCCCCTGCCCCCTGACATAGCCTCACACTTCCAGAAGTTTCCAAAGAATTCACTTTTAATGAATGTAATCAGAACGCTAGCGTGGGTTGTTAATCAAATAGTTTCAGCTTGTTTGAGAATAAGTTGTTTTTTTTTTTTAATGTTGGCATTGTCTAGAAGTCTTAAAGCAGCTAAGAATTCATCAACAGCATTTACAATGCGACAAATTTCAATTTCTCTTGACAATTTTACCATGACATTTGTCTTCGAACCCTAGCGGGCCGTTGACAACTTCTGAAAACCCAGACCATCATTACCTACAGTTTCTAAAAACAACTTCTGAAAACCCAGATCACCATTACCTACAGTTTCCAAAAACAACTTCTGAAAACCCAGATCACAATTACCTACAGTTTCCAAAAACAACTTCTGAAAACCCAGGTCATCATTACCTACAGTTTCCTAAAACAACTTCTGAAAACCCAGATCACCATTACCTACAGTTTCCTAAAACAACTTCTGAAAACGCAGATCACCATTACCTACAGTTTCCTAAAACAACTTCTGAAAACCCAGATCACCATTACCTACAGTTTCCAAAAAAATGTATAGCTGAAGATGGAAAGTCGCAGAGTTCCTGTCTTCATTATACAAAAAGCTGCTACCTTGGGCCCCCACAGATAAGCATTCAGGGGGCCCTTGCTGTAAATTTTATTTTGCTGTAACCTAATATAATGTTACAGCTTAATTTGTTGTTAATGGAAAAAATTCTATAATTATACTTATTAGAAAAACTTTTTATTTATGTTTAAACTGAAGTGTTTAACAAATCGATCATTGTCTTTCTCGACTGAAGTGTTTAACAAATCGATCATTATCTTTCTCGACTTACAGATTAGGATTTTGAAATATAGTTTCATTTGGTGCATAACATTTTCTATTTCATTTGAATACCTTGTTGCGCGTGGTATTCAGTGTGTCATTCAATATTGTAAATATCAGTGAAGTATGTGATGGCTACCAACTACAAAACTGCCTTGAGAAAGTCATGTATTAATGGATTGAAAACGTCATCAAATTAGCCATTTAGGATTGATATTATCAGTGGCTACAGAAATGTATCAATGACTTAATTTCAGTGTGAATTAGTTATTTTTGAAATGTCATACATCATTCAATTGAGATTGAAATAAATCAGTGACTTAAAAATGGAACTAATTTATGACTTTGGAATAAATGACTTATTTAAGGAAATGAAATAAATCTGTGATTTAACAAAGAGGTTAACAAAGTAATTTCATTCTAATTCCTGCAATTATTCTGTTAGTTTAAACTAAAGCCTTTCTCTTCAATAGAACAACTGTTTAAGTTGAACTTTTCTACAAATAAGAACAAGTATTCACAGGTGAACTTTTTCTTCAATAGAACATCCGTTAACAGTTAGAGGTTTTCTTTCATCATCATCATCTTGTGTGTTTGATTCATTCAAGAAAAGAACATCACGACAACTATGTGTGTATGTCTGTCTGTGTGTTATTATATATGTGTATGTCTGTCTGTGTGTCATTATATACGTGTATGTCTGTCTGTGTGTTATTATATACGTCTATGTCTGTCTGTGTGTTATTATATACGTGTATGTCTGTCTGTGTGTTATTATATATGTGTATGTCTGTCTGTGTGTTATTATATACGTGTATGTCTGTCTGTGTGTTATTATATATGTGTATGTCTGTCTGTGTGTTATTATATATGTGTATGTCTGTTTGTGTGTTATTATATATGTGTATGTCTGTCTGTGTGTTATTATATACGTGTATGTCTGTCTGTGTGTTATTATATATGTGTATGTCTGTCTGTGTGTTATTATATACGTGTATGTCTGTCTGTGTGTTATTATATATGTGTATGTTGTGTGTGTTTTAAAAGGGGGTGGGGTGGGGGGAGTTTAGCCAACGTGTTGATAATTTGACCAGATAATTAGATAGAAAACTTTTTTATAAGAAAAAGGAAAATACAATTTTAAAAAAAAAAGATTGTAATTTCTTTTCCCTGATTATTTTGTGTGCAACCTGTGACATAATTCTGTTCGCGTCTGCTTCGTTTGTACATTGAGGGGCAGCAATAAAAGAGAAATGGATGCAGCTAATGAGAAAATCTATGAATGAAATAAAGGCAGAGCCGATCGATGGCTCTATTAGCAGACGATCATTAGCACTTCCGCCAATTTGGTCAGTGGTACATTCTATGGGTCAGAGATCAAGTAACGAATGAAACATTGGTGAGCTTGTCAATAGCAGACGTCACCGGATCCGGGTCACGTGGTGTCATACAATATTTATACTTCCAGTATACAAGTATCGGCACGTCCATAAGGAGTGAATCAAGTGACGAAGGTTTTGAGTAATTATATTTTACTTTCAAGATTTAAGCATTCATCTGGGCTGTTATTGTGGGCAGTTATTGTGGACTGTTATTGTGGACTGTTAATGTGGGCAGTTATTGTGGACTGTTAATGTGGGCTGTTATTGTGGACTGTTAAAAATATGTTGGTATATGTGAAACTGCAAATTGTTGAAAGAAAATTTTAAACATTTCAATAAGGAGTTCATGGGTGATCTTTATTCTAAAGATTATTATAATTTTTATTACTAGAATGATCTGTTGTATATGAAATCCACTGCTCAAGAAATGTTATTTAGTACACGGACAGTTTTGATGCGCACTTTATGTTCTCTTGTACACTAAATGCTCCCTTGTACACTAAATGTTCTCTTGTACACTAAATGCTCCCTTGTACACTAAATGTTCTCTTGTAAACTAATTATTCCGTTGTACACTAAATGTTCTCTTGTACACTAAATATTCCGTTGTACGCTAAATGTTCTCTTGTACACTAAATTCTCCCTTGTACACTAAATGTTCTCTTGTACATTAAATGTTCGCTTGTACACTAAATGCTCCCTTGTACACTAAATTTCCCTTGTACACTAAATGTTCTCTTGTACACTAAATGTTCTCTTGTACACTAAATGCTCCCTTGTACACTAAATTCTCCCTTGTACACTAAATGTTCTCTTGTACACTAAATGTTCTCTTGTACACTAAATGTTCTCTTGTGCACTAAATGCTCCCTTGTACACTAAATGCTCCCGTGTACACTAAATGTTCTCTTGTACACTAAATGCTCCCTTGTACACTAAATGTTCTCTTGTATACTAAATGCTCCCTTGTACACTAAATGCTCCCTTGTACACTAAATGCTCCCTTGTACACTAAATGTTCTCTTGTGCACTAAATATTCCATTGTACACTAAATACCTCTTGTACACTAAATATTCCGTTGTACACTAAATGCTCCTTTGTACACTAAATATTCCGTTGTACACTAAAAGCTCCCTTGTACACTAAATGTTCTCTTGTACACTAAATGCTCCCTTGTACACTAAATGCTCCCTTGTACACTAAATGCTCCCTTGTACACTAAATGTTCTCTTGTATACTAATTATTCCGTTGTAAACTAAATGTTCTCTTGTACACAAAATATTCCGTTGTACACTAAATGTTCTCTTGTACACTAAATGCTCCCTTGTACACTAAATGTTCTCTTGTACACAAAATATTCCGTTGTACACTAAATGCCTCTTGTACACTAAATATTCCGTTGTACACTAAATGCTCCCTTGTACACTAAATGCTCCCTTGTACACTAAATTTCCCTTGTACACTAAATGTTCTCTTGTACACTAAATGTTCTCTTGTACACTAAATGCTCCCTTGTACACTAAATTTCCCTTGTACACTAAATGCTCCCGTGTACACTAAATGTTCTCTTGTACACTAAATGCTCCCTTGTACACTAAATGTTCTCTTGTACACTAAATGCTCCCTTGTACACTAAATGCTCCCTTGTACACTAAATTCTCCCTTGTACACTAAATGTTCTCTTGTACACTAAATGTTCTCTTGTACACTAAATGTTCTCTTGTGCACTAAATGCTCCCTTGTACACTAAATGCTCCCGTGTACACTAAATGTTCTCTTGTACACTAAATGCTCCCTTGTACACTAAATGTTCTCTTGTACACTAAATGCTCCCTTGTACACTAAATGTTCTCTTGTATACTAAATGCTCCCTTGTACACTAAATGCTCCCTTGTACACTAAATTCTCCCTTATACACTAAATGTTCTCTTGTACACTAAATGCTCCCTTGTACACTAAATTCTCCCTTGTACACTAAATGTTCTCTTGTACACTAAATGTTCTCTTGTACACTAAATGTTCTCTTGTGTACTAAATGCTCCCTTGTACACTAAATGCTCCCGTGTACACTAAATGTTCTCTTGTACACTAAATGCTCCCTTGTACACTAAATGTTCTCTTGTATACTAAATGCTCCCTTGTACACTAAATGCTTCCTTGTACACTAAATGTTCTCTTGTATACTAATTATTCCGTTGTAAACTAAATGTTCTCTTGTACACAAAATATTCCGTTGTACACTAAATGTTCTCTTGTACACTAAATGCTCCCTTGTACACTAAATGTTCTCTTGTACACAAAATATTCCGTTGTACACTAAATGCCTCTTGTACACTAAATATTCCGTTGTACACTAAATGCTCCCTTGTACACTAAATGCTCCCTTGTACACTAAATTTCCCTTGTACACTAAATGTTCTCTTGTACACTAAATGTTCTCTTGTACACTAAATGCTCCCTTGTACACTAAATTTCCCTTGTACACTAAATGCTCCCGTGTACACTAAATGTTCTCTTGTACACTAAATGCTCCCTTGTACACTAAATGTTCTCTTGTACACTAAATGCTCCCTTGTACACTAAATGCTCCCTTGTACACTAAATTCTCCCTTAAACACTAAATGTTCTCTTGTACACTAAATGTTCTCTTGTACACTAAATGTTCTCTTGTGCACTAAATGCTCCCTTGTACACTAAATGCTCCCGTGTACACTAAATGTTCTCTTGTACACTAAATGCTCCCTTGTACACTAAATGTTCTCTTGTACACTAAATGCTCCCTTGTACACTAAATGTTCTCTTGTATACTAAATGCTCCCTTGTACACTAAATGCTCCCTTGTACACTAAATTCTCCCTTGTACACTAAATGTTCTCTTGTACACTAAATGTTCTCTTGTGCACTAAATGCTCCCTTGTACACTAAATGCTGCCTTGTACACTAAATGTTCTCTTGTGCACTAAATATTCCATTGTACACTAAATGCCTCTTGTACACTAAATATTCCGTTGTACACTAAATGCTCCTTTGTACACTAAATATTCCGTTGTACACTAAATGCTCCCTTGTACACTAAATGTTCTCTTGTACACTAAATGCTCCCTTGTACACTAAATGCTCCCTTGTTCACTAAATGCTCCCTTGTACACTAAATGTTCTCTTGTACACTAAATATTCCGTTGTACACTAAATGTTCTCTTGTACACTAAATGCTCCCTGGTACACTAAATTCTCCCTTGTAAACTAAATGTTCTCTTGTACACTAAATGCTCCCTTGTACACTAAATGCTCCCTTGTACACTAAATGTTCTCTTGTACACTAAATGCTCCCTTGTACACTAAACTCTCCCTTGTACACTAAATGATCCCTTGTACACTAAATGTTCTCTTGTACACTAAATGCTCCCTTGCACACTAAATGTTCTCTTGTATACTAAATGCTCCCTTGTACACTAAATGCTCCCTTGTACACTAAATTCTCCCTTGTACACTAAATGTTCTCTTGTACACTAAATGCTCCCTTGTACACTAAATTCTCCCTTGTACACTAAATGTTCTCTTGTACACTAAATGTTCTCTTGTACACTAAATGTTCTCTTGTGCACTAAATGCTCCCTTGTACACTAAATGCTCCCGTGTACACTAAATGTTCTCTTGTACACTAAATGCTCCCTTGTACACTAAATGTTCTCTTGTATACTAAATGCTCCCTTGTACACTAAATGCTCCCTTGTACACTAAATGTTCTCTTGTGCACTAAATATTCCATTGTACACTAAATACCTCTTGTACACTAAATATTCCGTTGTACACTAAATGCTCCTTTGTACACTAAATATTCCGTTGTACACTAAATGCTCCCTTGTACACTAAATGTTCTCTTGTACACTAAATGCTCCCTTGTACACTAAATACTCCCTTGTACACTAAATGCTCCCTTGTACACTAAATGTTCTCTTGTATACTAATTATTCCGTTGTAAACTAAATGTTCTCTTGTACACAAAATATTCCGTTGTACACTAAATGTTCTCTTGTACACTAAATGCTCCCTTGTACACTAAATGTTCTCTTGTACACAAAATATTCCGTTGTACACTAAATGCCTCTTGTATACTAAATATTCCGTTGTACACTAAATGCTCCCTTGTACACTAAATGCTCCCTTGTACACTAAATTTCCCTTGTACACTAAATGTTCTCTTGTACACTAAATGTTCTCTTGTACACTAAATGCTCCCTTGTACACTAAATTTCCCTTGTACACTAAATGCTCCCGTGTACACTAAATGTTCTCTTGTACACTAAATGCTCCCTTGTACACTAAATAATCTCTTGTACACTAAATGCTCCCTTGTACACTAAATGCTCCCTTGTACACTAAATTCTCCCTTGTACACTAAATGTTCTCTTGTACACTAAATGTTCTCTTGTGCACTAAATGCTCCCTTGTACACTAAATGCTGCCTTGTACACTAAATGTTCTCTTGTGCACTAAATATTCCGTTGTACACTAAATGCCTCTTGTGCACTAAATATTCCGTTGTACACTAAATGCTCCTTTGTACACTAAATATTCCGTTGTACACTAAATGCTCCCTTGTACACTAAATGTTCTCTTGTACACTAAATGCTCCCTTGTACTCTAAATGCTCCCTTGTTTACTAAATGCTCCCTTGTACACTAAATGTTCTCTTGTACACTAAATATTCCGTTGTACACTAAATGTTCTTTTGTACACTAAATGCTCCCTGGTACACTAAATTCTCCCTTGTAAACTAAATGTTCTCTTGTACACTAAATGCTCCCTTGTACACTAAATGCTCCCTTGTACACTAAATGTTCTCTTGTACACTAAATGCTCCCTTGTACACTAAATTCTCCCTTGTACACTAAATGCTCCCTTGTACACTAAATGTTCTCTTGTACACTAAATGCTCCCTTGTACACTAAATGCTCTCTTGTACACTAAATGCTCCCTTGTACACTAAATGCTCCCTTGTACACTAAATTCTCCCTTGTACACTAAATGTTCTCTTGTACACTAAATGCTCCCTTGTACACTAAATGCTCCATTGTACACTAAATGCTCCCATGTACACTAAATGTTCTCTTGTACACTAAATGCTCCCTTGTACACTAAATTCTCCCATGTACACTAAATGCTCCCTTGTACACTAAATGTTCTCTTGTACACTAAATGCTCCCTTGTACACTAAATGTTCTCTTGTATACTAAATGCTCCCTTGTACACTAAATGCTCCCTTGTACACTAAATTCTCCCTTGTACACTAAATGTTCTCTTGTACACTAAATGCTCCCTTGTACACTAAATTCTCCCTTGTACACTCAATTCTCCCTTGTACACTAAATGTTCTCTTGTACACTAAATGCTCCCTTGTACACTAAATTCTCCCTTGTACACTAAATGCTCCCTTGTACACTAAATGTTCTGTTGTACACAAAATGCTCCCTTGTACACTAAATGCTCCCTTGTACACTAAATGCTCCCTTGTACACTAAATGCTCCCTTGTACACTAACTTCTCCCTTGTACACTAAATGTTCTCTTGTACACTAAATGCTCCCTTGTACACTAAATATTCCATTGTACACTAAATGCTCCCATGTACACTAAATGTTCTCTTGTACACTAAATGCTCCCTTGTACACTAAATGCTCCCTTGTACACTAAATTCTCCCTTGTACACTAAATGTTCTCTTGTACACTAAATGTTCTCTTGTACACTAAATGTTCTCTTGTGCACTAAATGCTCCCTTGTACACTAAATGCTCCCGTGTACACTAAATGTTCTCTTGTACACTAAATGCTCCCTTGTACACTAAATGTTCTCTTGTACACTAAATGCTCCCTTGTACACTAAATGTTCTCTTGTATACTAAATGCTCCCTTGTACACTAAATGCTCCCTTGTACACTAAATTCTCCCTTGTACACTAAATGTTCTCTTGTACACTAAATGTTCTCTTGTGCACTAAATGCTCCCTTGTACACTAAATGCTCCTTTGTACAATAAATGCTCCCTTGTACACTAAATGTTCTCTTGTGCACTAAATATTCCGTTGTACACTAAATGCCTCTTGTACACTAAATATTCCGTTGTACACTAAATGCTCCTTTGTACACTAAATATTCCGTTGTACACTAAATGTTCTCTTGTACACTAAATTCTCCCTTGTACACTAAATGCTCCCTTGTACACTAAATGTTCTCTTGTACACTAAATGCTCCCTTGTACACTAAATGCTCCCTTGTACACTAAATGCTCCCTTGTACACTAAATGCTCCCTTGTACACTAAATTCTCCCTTGTACACTAAATGTTCTCTTGTACACTAAATGCTCCCTTGTACACTAAATGCTCCATTGTACACTAAATGCTCCCATGTACACTAAATGTTCTCTTGTACACTAAATGCTCCCTTGTACACTAAATTCTCCCATGTACACTAAATGCTCCCTTGTACACTAAATGTTCTCTTGTACACTAAATGCTCCCTTGTACACTAAATGTTCTCTTGTATACTAAATGCTCCCTTGTACACTAAATGCTCCCTTGTACACTAAATTCTCCCTTGTACACTAAATGTTCTCTTGTACACTAAATGCTCCCTTGTACACTAAATTCTCCCTTGTACACTCAATTCTCCCTTGTACACTAAATGTTCTCTTGTACACTAAATGCTCCCTTGTACACTAAATTCTCCCTTGTACACTAAATGCTCCCTTGTACACTAAATGTTCTGTTGTACACAAAATGCTCCCTTGTACACTAAATGCTCCCTTGTACACTAAATGCTCCCTTGTACACTAAATGCTCCCTTGTACACTAACTTCTCCCTTGTACACTAAATGTTCTCTTGTACACTAAATGCTCCCTTGTACACTAAATATTCCATTGTACACTAAATGCTCCCATGTACACTAAATGTTCTCTTGTACACTAAATGCTCCCTTGTACACTAAATGCTCCCTTGTACACTAAATTCTCCCTTGTACACTAAATGTTCTCTTGTACACTAAATGTTCTCTTGTACACTAAATGTTCTCTTGTGCACTAAATGCTCCCTTGTACACTAAATGCTCCCGTGTACACTAAATGTTCTCTTGTACACTAAATGCTCCCTTGTACACTAAATGTTCTCTTGTACACTAAATGCTCCCTTGTACACTAAATGTTCTCTTGTATACTAAATGTTCCCTTGTACACTAAATGCTCCCTTGTACACTAAATTCTCCCTTGTACACTAAATGTTCTCTTGTACACTAAATGTTCTCTTGTGCACTAAATGCTCCCTTGTACACTAAATGCTCCCTTGTACAATAAATGCTCCCTTGTACACTAAATGTTCTCTTGTGCACTAAATATTCCGTTGTACACTAAATGCCTCTTGTACACTAAATATTCCGTTGTACACTAAATGCTCCTTTGTACACTAAATATTCCGTTGTACACTAAATGTTCTCTTGTACACTAAATGCTCCCTTGTACACTAAATGCTCCCTTGTAAACTAAATGTTCTCTTGTACACTAAATGCTCCCTTGTACACTAAATGCTCCCTTGTACACTAAATGTTCTCTTGTACACTAAATGCTCCCCTGTACACTAAATTCTCGTTTGTACACTAAATGCTCCCTTGTACACTAAATGTTCTCTTGTACACTAAATGCTCCCTTGTACACAAAATTCTCCCTTGTACACTAAATGTTCTCTTGTACACTACATGCTCCATTGTACATTAAATGCTCCCTTGTACACTAAATGCTCCCTTGTACACTAAATTTTCTCTTGTACACTAAATGCTCCCTTGTACACTAAATTCTCCCTTGTACTCTAAATGTTCTCTTGTACACTAAATGCTCCCTTGTACACTAAATGCTCCCTTGTACACTAAATGTTCTCTTGTACACTAAATGCTCCCTCGTACACTAAATGCTCCCTTGTACACTAAATGCTCCCTTGTACACTAAATGTTCTCTTGTACACTAAATGCTCCCTTGCACACTAAATTCTCCCTTGTACACAAAATGTTTTCTTGTACACTAAATGCTCCCTTGTACACTAAATGCTCCCTTTTACACTAAATGTTCTCTTGTACACTAAATGCTCCCTTGTACACTAAATTCTCCCTTATACACTAAATGTTCTCTTGTACACTAAATGCTCCCTTGTACACTAAATGCTCCCTTGTACACTAAATGCTCCCTTGTACACTAAATGTTCTCTTGTACACTAAATGCTCCCTTGTATACTAAATTCTCTCTTGTACACTAAATGTTCTCTTGTACACTAAATGCGCCCTTGTACACTAAATGCTCCCTTGTACACTAAATGCTCCCTTGTACACTAAATGCTCCCTTGTACACTAAATGTTCTCTTGTAGACGAAATGCTCCCATGTACACTGAATTCTCCCTTGTACACTAAATGTTCTCTTGTATACTAAATGCTCCCTTGTACACTAAATGCTCCCTTGTACACTAAATTCTCCCTTGTACACTAAATGTTCTCTTGTACACTAAATGCTCCCTTAAACACTAAATGTTCTCTTGTAGACTAAATGCTCCCATGTACACTAAATTCTCCCTTGTACACTAAATGTTCTCTTGTACACTAAATGCTCCCTTGTACACTAAATGCTCCCTTGTACACTAAATGCTCCCTTGTACACTAAATGTTCTCTTGTACACTATTTATTCCGTTGTACACTAAATGTTCTCTTGTACACTAAATATTCCGTTGTACACTAAATGTTCTCTTGTACACTAAATGCTCCCCTGTACACTAAATTCTCCCTTGTAAACTAAATGTTCTCTTGTACACTAAATGCTCCCTATTACACTAAATGTTCTCTTGTACACTAAATGCTCCCTTGTACACTAAATGCTCCCTTGTACACTAAATGCTCCCTTGTACACTAAATGTTCTCTTGTACACTAAATGCTCCCTTGTACACTAAATGCTCCCTTGTACACTAAATGCTCCCTTGTACACTAAATGTTCTCTTGTACACTAAATGCTCCCTTGTACACTAAATGCTCCCTTGTACACTAAATGCTCCCTTGTACACTAAATGTTCTCTTGTACACTAAATGCTCCCTTGTATACTAAAATCTCCCTTGTACACTAAATGTTCTCTTGTACACTAAATGCGCCCTTGTACACTAAATGCTCCCTTGTACACTAAATGCTCCCTTGTACACTAAATGCTCCCTTGTACACTAAATATTCTCTTGTACACTAAATGCTCCCTTGTACACTAAATGCTCCCTTGTACACTAAATGCTCCCTTGTACACTAAATGCTCCCTTGTACACTAATAGTTCTCTTGTACACTAAATGCTCCCTTGTACACTAAATGTCCCTTGTACACTAAATGTTCCCTTGTTCACTAAATGTTCTCTTGTACACTAAATGCTCCCTTGTACACTAAATTTCCCTTGTACACTAAATGCTCCCTTGTACACTAAATGTTCTCTTGTACACTAAATGTTCTCTTGTACACTAAATGCTCCCTTGTACACTAAATGCTCCCTTGTACACTAAATGTTCTCTTGTACACTAAATGCTCCCTTGTACACTAAATGCTCCCTTGTACACTAAATGCTCCCTTGTACACTAAATGTTCTCTTGTACACTAAATGCTCCCTTGTACACTAAATGCTCCCTTGTACACTAAATGCTCCCTTGTACACTAAATGTTCTCTTGTACACTAAATGCTCCCTTGTACACTAAATGCTCCCTTGTACACTAAATGCTCCCTTGTACACTAAATGTTCTCTTGTACACTAAATGCTCCCTTGCACACTAAATTCTCCCTTGTACACTAAATGTTCTCTTGTACACTAAATGCTCCTTTGTACACTAAATGCTCCCTTGTACACTAAATGTTCTCTTGTACACTAAATGCTCCCTTGTACACTAAATTCTCCCTTGTACACTAAATGTTCTCTTGTACACTAAATGCTCCCTTGTACACTAAATGCTCCCTTGTACACTAAATGCTCTCTTGTACACTAAATGTTCTCTTGTACACTAAATGCTCCCTTGTATACTAAATTCTCCCTTGTACACTAAATGTTCTCTTGTACACTAAATGCGCCCTTGTACACTAAATGCTCCTTTGTACACTAAATATTCCCTTGTACATTAAATGCTCCCTTGTACACTAAATGTTCTCTTGTACACTAAATGCTCCCTTGTACACTAAATGCTCCCTTGTACACTAAATGCTCCCTTGTACACTAAATGCTCCCTTGTACACTAAATGTTCTCTTGTACACTAAATGCTCCCTTGTATACTAAATTCTCCCTTGTACACTAAATGTTCTCTTGTACACTAAATGCGCCCTTGTACACTAAATGCTCCCTTGTACACTAAATGCTCCCTTGTACACTAAATGCTCCCTTGTACACTAAATATTCTCTTGTACACTAAATGCTCCCTTGTACACTAAATGCTCCCTTGTACACTAAATGCTCCCTTGTACACTAAATGCTCCCTTGTACACTAATAGTTCTCTTGTACACTAAATGCTCCCTTGTACACTAAATGTCCCTTGTACACTAAATGTTCCCTTGTTCACTAAATGTTCTCTTGTACACTAAATGCTCCCTTGTACACTAAATTTCCCTTGTACACTAAATGCTCCCTTGTACACTAAATGTTCTCTTGTACACTAAATGTTCTCTTGTACACTAAATGCTCCCTTGTACACTAAATGCTCCCTTGTACACTAAATGCTCCCTTGTACACTAAATGCTCCCTTGTACACTAAATGTTCTCTTGTACACTAAATGCTCCCTTGTACACTAAATGCTCCCTTGTACACTAAATGCTCCCTTGTACACTAAATGTTCTCTTGTACACTAAATGCTCCCTTGCACACTAAATTCTCCCTTGTACACTAAATGTTCTCTTGTACACTAAATGCTCCTTTGTACACTAAATGCTCCCTTGTACACTAAATGTTCTCTTGTACACTAAATGCTCCCTTGTACACTAAATTCTCCCTTGTACACTAAATGTTCTCTTGTACACTAAATGCTCCCTTGTACACTAAATGCTCCCTTGTACACTAAATGCTCTCTTGTACACTAAATGTTCTCTTGTACACTAAATGCTCCCTTGTATACTAAATTCTCCCTTGTACACTAAATGTTCTCTTGTACACTAAATGCGCCCTTGTACACTAAATGCTCCTTTGTACACTAAATATTCCCTTGTACACTAAATGCTCCCTTGTACACTAAATGTTCTCTTGTACACTAAATGCTCCCTTGTACACTAAATGCTCCCTTGTACACTAAATGCTCCCTTGTACACTAAATGTTCTCTTGTACACTAATTATTCCGATGTACACTAAATGTTCTCTTGTACACTAAATATTCCGTTGTACACTAAATGTTCTCTTGTACACTAAATGCTCCCTTGTACACTTAATTCTCCCTTGTAAGCTAAATGTTCTCTTGTACACTAAATGCTCCCTATTACACTAAATGTTCTCTTGTACACTAAATGCTCCCTTGTACACTAAATGCTCCCTTGTACACTAAATTCTCCCTTGTACACTAAATGTTCTCTTGTACACTAAATGCTCCCTTGTACACTAAATGCTCCCTTGTACACTAAATACTCCCTTGTACACTAAATGTTCTCTTGTACACTAAATGCTCCCTTGTACACTAAATTCTCCCTTGTTCACTTAATGTTCTCTTGTACACTAAATGCTCCCTTGTACACTAAATTCTCCCTTGTAAACTAAAAGTTCTCTTGTACACTAAATGCTCCCTTGTACACTAAATGTTCTCTTGTACACTAAATGCTCCCTTGTACACTAAATGCTCCCTTGTACACTAAATTTTCTCTTGTACACTAAATTTTCTCTTGTACACTAAATGCTCCCTTGTACACTAAATGCTCCCTTGTACACTAAATGCTCCCTTGTACACTAAATGCTCCCTTGTACACTAAATGCTCCCTTGTACACTAAATGTTCTCTTGTACACTAAATGCTCCCTTGTACACTAAATGTTCTCTTGTACACTAAATGCTCCCTTGTACACTAAATGCTCCCTTGTACACTAAATGCCTCTTGTACACTAAATGTTCTCTTGTACACTAAATGCTCCCTTGTACACTAAATGCTCCCTTGTACACTAAATGTTCTCTGGTACACTAAATGCTCCCTTGTACACTAAATTCTCCCTTGTTCACTAAATGTTCTCTTGTACACTAAATGCTCCCTTGTACACTAAATTCTCCCTTGTAAACTAAATGTTCTCTTGTACACTAAATGCTCCCTATTACACTAAATATTCCGTTGTACACTAAATGTTCCCTTTCCTACTGAATGTTCCCTTGTACAATAAATATTCCCATGTACACTAAATTTTCATGATAATTTTTTAGTTATTAAAGTATGAACAATACAAACTATTATGTCTTATATGAATCTACGAACAATACAAACTATTATGTCTTATATTAATGTATGAACAATACAAACTATTATGTCTTATTTGAATGCAGGAACAATACAAACTATTATGTCTTATATGAATGTAGGAACAATACAAACTATTACGTCTTATATTAATGTATGAACAATACAAACTATTATGTCTTATATTAATGTATGAACAATACAAACTATTATGTCTTATATTCTTGAATGTGTGAGTGCAGATATATAAAAACTCTAACTTGCTTTAGCGAAACTTTAATGAAATTAAAAAAGTATGTTAATTTTGGTGGTCCGTGCGCTCAAAACTGATGCCGACCGCTGCTCTACGGGACACGACCGTCCCCTCACTAACAATGCTGCCACTAATGGCGGTAAATGAACCATGACACCAACGATGAGTGAAAAAAAATTCGTCAAAAACGAGACAAAACAGGCAGTTTATTTCGCAGCTACAGCTGAAGGGGGGGGGGTTAGCAACAAGGCATGTAGCCCTCCGACATGTCAAGGCCCCTTCAGAGTCAATAGAGTTCTATAATAATAAAATTCGTTTTTGATGTTTGTAACAAGGGCTTAAAAATGCCGCCCCATTCTTGTACAAAAAAATACGTGAGTTACTAAATTTACAGAGGAGTTACTAGTGCACCTATTTTCATCAGCTCTGGGGTTAAATTTTTTTTTTTTATTATTATTTTTTTTTTTTATGCGAAGTTGTACAAATAAGCTGAATATTTACATCTCTGAGGTTGTGTTCGCGAATTATTAAGATTTGCTGATTATTGACATTTATGTCATTGTTTTAGCAAAGTTGTACGATTGGTTGATGGACATCTCTGAGGCTGTGTTAGCGAAGTTGTACAATTAACTGATTATTGACATCTCTGAGGTTGTTTTAGCGAAGTTGTACAATTAACTGATTATTGACATCTCTGAGGTTGTTTTAGCGAAGTTGTACAATTAACTGATTATTGACATCTCTAGGGTTGTTTAAGTGAAGTTGTACAATTAACTGATTATTGACATCTCTAGGGTTGTTTTAGTGCAGTTGTACAATTAACTGATTTTTGACATCTCTAGGGTTGTTTTAGTGAAGTTGTACAATTAACTGATTATTGACATCTCTGTGTTATTGAAGTTGTACGATTAACTGATTATTGACATCTCTGTGTTAGTGAAGTTGTACGATTAACTTATTATTGACATCTCTGTGTTAGTGAAGTTGTACAATTAACTGATTATTGACATCTCTGTGTTAGCGAAGTTGTACAATTAACTGATTATTGACATCTCTGTGTTAGCGAAGTTGTACAATTAACTGATTATTGTCATCTCTGAGGCTGTGTTAGTGAAGTTGTACAATTAACTGATTATTGACATCTCTGAGGCTGTGTTAGTGAAGTTGTACAGTTAACTGATTATTGACATCTCTGTGTTAGTGAAGTTGTACAATTAACTGATTATTGACATCTCTGTTTTAGCGAAGTTGTACAATTAACTGATTATTGACATCTCTGAGGTTGTTTTAGCGAAGTTGTACAATTAACTGATTATTGACATCTCTAGGGTTGTTTTAGCGAAGTTGTACAATTATCTGATTATTGACATCTCTGTGTTAGCGAAGTTGTACAATTAGCTGATTATTGACATCTTTGAGGTTGTTTTAGCGAAGTTGTACAATTAACTGATTATTGACATCTCTGAGGTTGTTTTAGCGAAGTTGTACAATTAACTGATTATTGACATCTCTGAGGTTGTTTTAGCGAAGTTGTCCAATTAACTGATTATTGACATCTCTAGGGTTGTTTTAGCTAAGTTGTACAATTCAATGATTTTCCATCCCCATCAACTCCTTGAAATAAAACAACAACTATGTCCAGTTGAATTATTATTTCCATTTTTGTTTCCTTTGAAAATGTCCAATTATCTTTGAAACGTACATTTGGTATGAAACATAATTAGGGAGGAGTTAAAGGGTCAGAGGGCGGAGTCTTTAGTGAGAGACAAGTGACACAAAATTAAAAGTCCGCCGCTAAACTTTGTTACGAACATTTCCTGGCTGGTTAAATCCAGTTTGTAATTCAATTAAATTAAGCTGCCATGGCGAAAAAAAAATCAATAAAGAATTTTTTCTTTGGTTATCGATTTTTACTTTTGATTTTTCCCCCCTCTGTCCTCGGTGACTGGCGCATAGAAATATCAGGGAAAATTTTAGCTGAGTGGAAAAAAAGAGTTTTCTAGAAGAAATTTGAAAGAATGTATTGATGTATTTAAAATGTAATGGTTTTATAGTGTAATGATTTTATAGTGTAATGATTTTATAGCATAATGATTTCATAATGTAATTATTTTATAGTGTAATGATTTTATATTGTCCATTTTCTGGACAATAACTCTTACGAGCTGTTGGTCTCTTTATTTTGTCACATATAAATCAGGGTGCAAAATGTACTCCATTATAGATATTGAAACTACATCCCGGAAGTGGGGGTAACGCGGAAGTCTCGTTTGGGTGTCTGTTTTGGTACGAGCCCCATTACACTTACATGTACATTTAACTTATATTACTTCATATCGAAACATGTTCATCTTTTTAAGACTAGTTCCCATCTGTCAAAATATAAGAACTATCGTGACCCATGAATCCAAAATTATGCCCACCCATTATCTAACCTATGATATCCATAAGATGATTAATTTCTTAATCATATATAGAACCCTTAATGACCATTGTCCAGTTTAAGTCCGCAGAGTAGTCAGCTCAGCAACAGCTGTGGAGGTCAAAGGTTATATGTTTCTTACAGACTAAACTCATATCTAGTATTACACCAATATAATCACATTTGTCGGAATGTGGATCCTACATGTGATACATTGTCTACTTGTATCAAGGCATATTTGTCTGTCTTACATGTGATACATTGTCTACTTGTATCAAGGCATATTTGTCTGTCTTACATGTGATATTTAGTCTACTTGTATCAAGACATATTTGTCTGTCGTACATGTGATATTTAGTCTACTTGTATCAAGACATATTTAATGTCTTACATGTGATATTTAGTCTACTTGTATCAAGACATATTTGTCTGTCTTACATGTGATACATATTCTACTTGTATCAAACGATGTTGGTCTGTTTATGTGTATAACATGTTATATACATGGTCTACTTGTATCAAAGCATATTAGTCTATCGTACATACAATACATCTACTTGTATTGCACATGCTGTTGTCTTACGCGCACAAGAAGCTACAAAAATCTCATAAGCTGAGTTCATTGAGACTTCATTTATTCTCGTGTTTACAGACTAACCCCCCCCTCCCCCACCCCGGCTATTCCCTGTTGGGATTTATTATCATTCTAACTGCGAAAAAACTTCATACAAAATATCGTGGCTAAAGGCAGTTAAACATCTTCAGTTGAATAAAACAAAGTACACCAGAGTTCTCTAAATATTCCCAGTCAAAACATTACAAACCGATAGTATACTTGCACCCCCCCCCCAATAACAAAAGGGAATATTCCCAAAATATTCTCCAAAAGTTGAACCAAAAATATTTGAAAAAAACTTCAATTGCAGTGGTTCTCAAAATATGAGACATAATTTTAATTTACAATTAATAAATCGATACTTCATGAGTTTGTATTTTAAATAATTCTCTGCTGACTAGCAACAAGTGGTGGACTTTGATATATTCCTTACATTTTTAAAAATACAGAGACTCACTGATGGTAATTTTGTGTGGATAAAATGTCAAAAATCCAACTTACGCACAAATGTGTACTTAGCGAAATCATTATTATAATCATTTTATACCTCTGAAAGTTGTCTTTCTCGAAGGATATTACTTGCTGCAAAAATTGAACCATGTATTTTTGTTTGAATCAGAACCAACAAGAGATGTGTATCATGTTGACTGAGTCATTAGATTGCATGCATGACTGGAGTGAAATAAATGGAAGCATGAATAAATTATAGCCAAAATGCTAGGGAAATGTGTTACTTTAAATACGTTGTGATATTTTAAATCAACATTTAACTAAAAACTAAACCCCGTCAAAAAGATTCAGGTGAGGATCACAAGTAATGACCATGAAGGGACAAATGGTAAAAACTGATTAACAGTTGGTAATGAATTTGTTTGAAGGACATAAAGATTTTACTGAGGAAAAATGACTATACAACACAAAATATACAATACAATACAGTAGAAATACATTACATTACAATACAATACAATACATTACATAAAATGCAATACATTACATTACAATACAATACAATACAATACAATACAATATAATACAATACAATACAATACAATACATTACAATACATTACAATACATTACAATACATTACAATACGATACAAACCAATAATAGCATGTCTTCCATTTCTATTCATTGCTCAATAAAACGCCGAATACTGGAAGTAATATTTTCTTAATTAACATTCATTAACAAATTGCAAGATAAAGAAATGAAACTAAAAACTCATTTGAACTTATCGCTATTTTTAGTCAATATATTTCTCTTTGCTGAAAAAAAATTCTTTATTATGCAACTAATTTCACCTGGATGCAACTAATTTCACTTGCATGCAATTAATTTCATCTGGATGCAGCTAATTTCACTTGCATGCACAACTTTTTTTTCATGGAATAAATTATTTCTCTTTGTTGCAATTAATTTCATTTTGATGCAACACATTTTTCTTTGATATATCTAATTTCTCTTTAATGCAGCAAATTTCTCTTTGATGCAACAAATTTCTCTTTGATGCAACAAATTAACCCTTTATTGTAGCAAACAACACATCAGTGTGAAAGTTCAATGTACTAGCACTGGATGTAGGTAAAGAGTTGTCTGTACTCGACTTGATTGAGACTTAATGTCTTGTCTTTTTGGCTTTAGACCCCACATCTGATGGTATACCGCGCTGACATAATATTTACCTCTTTATCACTCTCCTGTGATGACTTTAACATCCTAACTGCTAACAGTGGTGTAATTTCTTCTGGTAGATTCATTTGTGACTAGACGATGGGGAGACATTAGCAGCTGGTGGACTACATCTACAGTTGAGAGCTACCTGATGTTCTGTACCCTGGGGCACATTAGAACTGATGGGTCGGCACGCTCAGTCTATGTTCAAATCATTACATAACCACATTGAATAAATCAATTGTATCCATCTGTACCTATTGTTTACTTGTATACCTATTGTTTACTTGTATACCTATTGTTTACTTGTATGCCTATTGTTTACTTGTATACCTATTGTTTACTTGTATGACTATTGTTAACTTGTATGCCTATGGTTTACTTGTATACCTATTGTTTACTTGTATGCCTATTGTTTACTTGTATACCTATTGTTTACTTGTATGCCTATTGTTTACTTGTATGCCTATTGTTCACTTGTATACTTATTGTTTACTTGTATGCCTATTGTTCACTTGTATACCTATTGTTTACTTGTATACCTATTGTTTACTTGTATACCTATTGTTTACTTGTATGTCTATTGTTTACCTGTATACCTATTGTTTACTTGTATGCCTATTGTTTACTTGTATGCCTATTGTTTACTTTATGACGACAAAGATAACTAAAAACAACCCTGCAACGGTCATCTTGTGGATAATCAAGGACCGCGTCCATCACTGGGCAACCAGGCTGGGGTCCAAAAGTCGTTAACTGGAATGAGTTCCTCCAAAGAAACCAAAAAGAACAACCATACCGAGACTGGACCTCCATGAGACACCGTTGTCATCAGGCTTGCGGAGCCACCAAATTTTTTTCCAGCTCCGCCTCCCACAAATTTGACGGCTCCGGCTCCCGCACAGCTCCGGCTCCCTATTATGATAGTATCACAAGAGACAAAAAAATTTTGTAATTGCATCACGCAAACATGCCGCTGATAAAAAGTTTTGCAAATTTTGCCGCGTTCACCACCATAGTCAGGAACTTGAAAAATATACGCATTGTCGGTTTTACTAAAAACAAACCATTTCAGTGCATCCAGAATCATATCATTATTTTCGACCGAGGTTTCACTAGTCGACATTTTCATGAGTAATAAAAAGTTATTTCAATGATCAAATTAGCAAATAGTAAAATGATACATTGTTTAAAATATTTTAAAGTCTTCAGTATTTATATTTATTATTTATAAATTCGAACTGACTATTCGGACACGGGTACCAATAAACTCCAATTTTTATTCGGACCCCGTCCCAATAAAGTCTGATTGTTATTCGGACCCGTGGCAAATATGCACTTAGCTTAGATATACATAAACTTTATTATTGCTTTTTTTTATATAATTGTTTGAATTGTATGATTTAATCGTTACTCAGTGTCTAGGGTTCCACTAAGCGGACTAATAAAGTTTAAATATAGCTAAGCTTAGTGTATATTTGCCACGGGTCCGAATAACAATTGGATTTTATTGGGACCCGGATCCGTATAGCCACAGCCTTTTAAATTTATCTACTCTATTTCAGATATTCTGTTTATAATAAAATTGTTAATTACAGAAAGCGACCGTTTTGTTTTTAGTCTATTTTAAATGACGCGTTCTATTTGTCTTCGTAGTAAAAATTTATTGTAAATGATTGATACAATTATTCTATGAAATAAAACTGTTTTAACTTTATAATTATAACAAAATAACATGCCATTAAAAAAATTTCGGAGGGTAAACAAGATTTAAAAACGAACACAAAACGATTCCCCATTAAAGATTTCTTGTGGTGATGTGCGTGCACGCTATCATTTAAACGCTGTTACTGTTGTGGCGTTCGTAAAAATGACAACATTTCAAATTGTAGGAGGCAAACAATCAAACAAATTTGGAACTTTAAAGCTAAAAAAAAAATTCTGCTGTAAAAAAAAAAAACATTTGGGAGCCGTGGAGCCGCCAGATTTTTTCGGCTCCGGCTCCAGCAAAAAGTAGCGGTTCCCGGCTCCTCGGCTCCGGCTCCGCAAGCCTGGTTGTGATCCACATTTTGTCTTTAAATAACGTGTATTGTGAGGTAAATCGAGCTACGCACCCTGCCACTTGTCTCAATGTGCATTAAATTAAACTAAACAAAGAGGATATACAGTAAAACTAAACAAAGAGGACATACAGTAAAACTAAACAAAGAGGACATACAGTAAAACTAAACAAAGAGGATATACAGTAAAACTAAACAAAGAGGATGTACAGTAAAACTAAACAAAGAAGACATACAGTAAAACTAAACAAAGAGGACATATAGTAAAACTAAACAAAGAGGACATACAGTAAAACTAAACAAAGAGGACATATAGTAAAACTAAACAAAGAGGACATATAGTAAAACTAAACAAAGAGGACATACAGTAAAACTAAACAAAGAGTATATACAGTAAAACTAAACAAAGAGGACATATAGTAAAACTAAACAAAGAGGACATACAGTAAAACTAAACAAAGAGGACATATAGTAAAACTAAACAAAGAGGACATATAGTAAAACTAAACAAAGAGGACATATAGTAAAACTAAACAAAGAGGACATATAGTAAAACTAAACAAAGAGGACATATAGTAAAACTAAACAAAGAGGATATACAGTAAAACTAAACAAAGAGGATATACAGTAAAACAAAACTTAATAAAGTTGATCAAGAAAATTTAATTTATCTGAAACACAGAAGGTTGCCTTAGTGAGAATGACCCACATATTAATGAGGGCTCTCTCCATTAAAGAAATAAATAGAACTTCATCGTCTCCTTTTGTACGTGGCATGAACCTGGTGACTGTGATTACATATGTAGGACATACTTGTTTCTACTTACATAGTACATAATCATAATGAAGTGCTTCATCTCATCAATAACAGTGTTACATAATCATAATGAAGTGTTTCTCCTCGTCAATAATAATGTTACATCGAATGATACTTGTCACTATAGTGTTCGAATGATACTTGTCACTACAGTGTTCGAGTGATACTTGTCACTATAGTGTTCGAGTGATACTTGTCACCATAGTGTTGAGTGTTGCTTGGCACTATAGTGTTTGATTGATACTTGTCACTATGGTGTTTGAGTGATAATTGTCACTATAGTTTTTGTTTGATACTTGTCACTTTAGTGTTTGAGTGATACTTGCCACTATAGTGTTTGGGTGATACTTGTCACTATAGTGTTCGAATGATACTTGTTACTATTGTGTTCGAATGATACTTGTCACTATAGTGTTTGGGTGATACTTGTCACTATAGTGTTTGGGTGATACTTGTCACTATAGTGTTCGAGTGATACTTGTCACTATAGTGTTCGAATGATACTTGTCACTATAGTGTTCGAATGATACTTGTCACTACAGTGTTTGAGTGATACTTGTCACTATAGTGTTTGAGTGATACTTGTCACTACAGTGTTCGAGTGATACTTGTCACTACAGTGTTCGAGTGATACTTGTCACTATAGTGTTTGAGTGATACTTGTCACTACAGTGTTTGAGTGATACTTGTCGCTATAGTGTTTGAGTGATACTTGTCACTATAGTGTTCGAGTGATTCTTGTCACTATAGTGTTTGAGTTATACTTGTCACTACAGTGTTTGAGTGATACTTGTCGCTATATTGTTTGAGTGATACTTGTCACTATAGTGTTTGAGTGATACTTGTCACTACAGTGTCTAAGTGATACTTGTCACTAAAGTGTTTGAGTGATACTTGTCACTATAGTGTTTGGTTGATACTTGTTACTATAGTGTTTGGGTGATACTTGTCACTATAGTGTTTGAGTGATACTTGTCACTACAGTGTTCGAGTGATACTTGTCACTAAAGTGCTCGAGTGATACTTGTCACTATAGTGTTTGAGTGATACTTGTCACAATAATGTCTGGGTAATAGTTGTCACTATAGTGTTTGAGTGATACTTGTTACTATAGTGTTTGAGTGATACTTGTCACTATAACTTTTTGTGATACTTGTCACTATAGTGTTCGAGTGATACTTGTCACCATAGTGTTTGAGTGATACTTGTCACTATAGTGTTTGGGTGATACTTGTCACTATAGTGTTTGACTAATACTTGTCACTATAATGTCTGAGTGATACTTGTCACTATAATGTTTTGTGATACTTGTCACTATAGTGTTCGAATGATACTTGTAACTATAGTGTTCGAATAATACTTGTCACTACAGTGTTCAAGGGATACTTGTCACCATAGTGTTGAGTGTTGCTTGGCACTATAGTGTTTGAGTGATACTTGTCACTATGGTGTTTGTTTGAAACTTGTCACTATAGTGTTTGAGTGATACTTGTCACTACAGTGTTTGAGTGATACTTGTCGCTATAGTGTTTGAGTGATACTTGTCACTACAGTTTTTGAGTGATACTTGTCACTATATTGTTTGAGTGATACTTGTCACTATAGTGTTTGAGTGATACTTGTCACTACAGTGTATAAGTGATACTTGTCACTAAAGTGTCTGAGTGATACTTGTCACTATAGTGTTTGAGTGATACTTGTCACTACAGTGTTCGAGTGATACTTGTCACTATAGTGTTCGAGTGATACTTGTCACTGTAGTGTTGGAGTGATACTTGTCACAATAATGTCTGGGTAATACTTGTCACTATAGTGTTTGGGTGATACTTGTTACTATAGTGTTTGAGTGATACTTGTCACTATAATGTTTTGTGATACTTGTCACTATAGTGTTTGTTTGATACTTGTCACCATAGTGTTTGAGTGATACTTGTCACTATAGTGTTTGGGTGATACTTGTCACTATAGTGTTTGACTAATACTTGTCACTATGATGTCTGAGTGAAACTTGTCACTATAATGTCTGAGTGATTCTTGTCACTATAGTGTTTGAGTGATTCTTGTCACTATAGTGTTTGGGTGATACTTGTCACTACAGTGTTTAAGTGATACTTGTCACCATAGTGTTCGAGTGATACTTGTCACTATAGTGTTTGGGTGATACTTGTCACTACAGTGTTTGAGTGATACTTGTCACTACAGTGTTCGAGTGATACTTGTCACTACAGTGTTTGAGTGATACTTGTCACTATAGTGTTCGAGTGATACTTGTCACTATAGTGTTTGAGTGATACTTGTCACTATAGTGTTCGAGTGATACTTGTCACTATGGTGTTTGAGTGATACTTGTCACTACAGTGTTCAAGTGATACTTGTCACTACAGTGTTCGAGTGATACTTGTCACTACAGTGTTCGAGTGATACTTGTCACTATAGTGTTTGTTTGATACTTGTCACTATAGTGTTTAAGTGATACTTGTCACTACAGTGTTTGAGTGATACTTGTCGCTATAGTGTTTGAGTGATACTTGTCACTATAGTGTTCGAATGATACTTGTCACTACAGTGTTCGAGTGATACTTGTCACTACAGTGTTCGAGTGATACTTGTCACTATAGTGTTCGAGTGATACTTGTCACTATAGTGTTCGAGTGATACTTGTCACCATAGTGTTGAGTGTTGCTTGGCACTTAAGTGTTTTATTGATACTTGTCACTACAGTGTTCGAGTGATACTTGTTACTACAGTGTTCGAGTGATTCTTGTCACTATAGTGTTCAAATGATACTTGTCACTATAGTGTTCGAATGATACTTGTCACTACAGTGTTCGAATGATACTTGTCACTATAGTGTTCGAGTGATACGTGTCACCATAGTGTTGAGTGTTGCTTGGCACTATAGTGTTTGATTGATACTTGTCACTATGGTGTTTGAGTGATACTTGTCACTATAGTGTTTGTTTGATACTTGTCACTTTAGTGTTTGAGTGATACTTGCCACTATAGTGTTTGGGTGATACTTGTCACTATAGTGTTCGAATGATACTTGTTACTATTGTGTTCGAATGATACTTGTCACTATAGTGTTTGGGTGATACTTGTCACTATAGTGTTTGGGTGATACTTGTCACTATAGTGTTCGAGTGATACTTGTCACTATAGTGTTCGAATGATACTTGTCACTATAGTGTTCGAATGATACTTGTCACTACAGTGTTTGAGTGATACTTGTCACTATAGTGTTTGAGTGATACTTGTCACTACAGTGTTCGAGTGATACTTGTCACTACAGTGTTCGAGTGATACTTGTCACTACAGTGTTCTAATGATACTTGTCACTATAGTGTTTAATTGATACTTGTCACTATAGTGTTTGAGTGATACTTGTCACTACAGTCTTCGAGTGATACTTGTCACTACAGTGTTTGAATGATACTTGTCACTATAGTGTTTGATTAATACTTGTCACTATAGTGTTCGACTGATACTTGTTACTATAGTGTTTGAGTGATACTTGTCACTATAACTTTTTGTGATACTTGTCACTATAGTGTTCGAGTGATACTTGTCACCATAGTGTTTGAGTGATACTTGTCACTATAGTGTTTGGGTGATACTTGTCACTATAGTGTTTGACTAATACTTGTCACTATAATGTCTGAGTGATACTTGTCACTATAATGTCTGAGTGATACTTGTCACTATAGTGTTTGAGTGATACTTGTCACTATAGTGTTTGATTGATACTTGTCACTATAGTGTTTGAGTGATACTTGTCACTATAGTGTTTGAGTGATACTTGTCACTATAGTGTTTGATTGATACTTGTCACTATGGTTTTTGAGTGATACTTGTCTTTATAGTGTTTGTTTGATACTTGTCACTATAGTGTTTGAGTGATACTTGTCACTACAGTGTTTGAGTGATACTTGTCGCTATAGTGTTTGAGTGATACTTGTCACTATAGTGTTCGAGAGATACTTGTCACTACATTGTTCGAGTGATACTTGTCACTACAGTGTTCGAGTGATACTTGTCACTATAGTGTTTGAGTGATACTTGTCACTACAGTGTTCGAGTGATACTTGTCACTACAGTGTTCGAGTGATACTTGTCACTATAGTGTTCGAGTGATACTTGTCACCATAGTGTTGAGTGTTGCTTGGCACTATATTAGATGTGGGCTTCTCAAAACTTCTGTTAGTGTGATTCTTGACACTTTAGTGTGTGTCTAATAATCGACAGTCTTGTTTGTGTAACTTTATGTAACTGTTTAATTGGACAAAGATTAAATTAAAAGAGCAAAAACCAAGGAAAATAGAGGGCTGGAGATTGTTGATGTGTAAACATTCATCAGTGTGTACATAAGTGTTGTTTACAAGCTATGATGTGTTGTAGAGTGATGTATGCGTTAAGAGAGGAGTGACTGTTCACAAAAAGTTGTGTTATGGTGTGTTGTGGAGTGATGTATGCGTTGAGATGTCTTATGGAATAACTGTGTGTTTGCAAGTTGTGCTGTAATGTGTTGTGGGGGTAACGCATGCGTTAAGATGTGTAGTAAAGTGAAATGTGCCTTTACTATGTTTAAATTCTCTTTCCATCTTCTTCTTTCGTTCATTCTCTAAAAATAAAGAACAGGGGAAGTAATACTTCGTTTATGTTTGTGTTGATTATTTCCTCCTGATTAACTCCACTAAAAGGATGTTCTTGCCCAGGTAAGACTGAGGCCACAAGTTTTTACCTGTACAGTTTCTCTAACGTCTTTCATCATTAATTCCTGTCAGATTCTAGAAATTGGAAGATTTTAAACATTTCTAGTTAAATGGCTGGACGCTTAGCTAGATAAATGGCTGAACACAACTAGATAAATGGCTGGACGTTCAACTAGATAAATGGCTGGACGTTCAACTAGATAAATGGCTGGACGTTCAACTAGATAAATGGCTGGACGCTCAACTAGATAAATGGCTGGTCGCTCAACTAGATAAATGGCTGGACACAACTAGATAAATGGCTGGACACAACTAGATAAATGGCTAGACGCTCAGCTAGATAAATGGCTGGACACAACTAGATAAATGGCTGGACGTTCAACTAGATAAATGGCTTGACGCTCAACTAGATAAATGGCTGGACACAACTAGATAAAAGGCTGGACGTTCAACTAGATAAATGGCTGGACGTTCAACTAGATAAATGGCTGGACGCTCAACTAGATAAATGGCTGGACACAACTAGATAAATGGCTGGACGTTCAACTAGATAAACGGTTGGACACAACTAAATAAATGGCTGGACGTTCAACTAGATAAATGGCTGGACGTTCAACTAGATAAATGGATGGACGCTCAACTAGATAAATGGCTGGACGCAACTAGATAAATGGCTAGACGTTCAACTAGATAAATGGTTGGACGCTCAACTAGATAAATGGCTGGACACAACTAGATAAATGGCTGGACGTTCAACTAGATAAATGGCTGGACGTTCAACTAGATAAATGGCTGGACACAACTAGATAAATGGCTGGACGTTCAACTAGATAAATGGCTGGACGCTCAACTGCCAACATCTATGTCTGATCTCCTGATGACGTAGTAGGTGCCGCCTATATGTCTTGATCTCCTGATGACGTAATAGGTGACGCCTATATGTCTTGATCTCCTGATGACGTAATAGGTGACGCCTATATGTCCTCTAAACATCTACGCGGGAAATTTGCTAATCCCATTCAAATAATGGCGTCAAATTAGCCACAGAAAATCTGGAATGCAATTTCCAAAATATCCTGCTTATTTATTGATAACATTAGAAGAGAATGACATGAAATATATTTTATTATATTCTTATATGATCGTGTTATAAACTGCGTATTACATTTGGTATACAAAGATAGAGATATACTAGCTGTACCCTGCAAAACCTTTGCATTGAGTTATATCCCCTTAGGCTTGATCGGTAGGCTAGGTTATTTTTTATTTCGGGCAGATCCGATTTTTTTCATGATTGTATTTTAAACTGAAATACTGTTATATTAATTCTTAACTTTCGATTTAACGCAGAACCCACACCACTATTATTTATATGGATTAGTTTATATTGATGCTCATTATTTACTTTGTATTCTCTGTACATATAGAAGCCTGATTTATTCACTTCTTTTAATTTTCCTTCTATCTCAATTTGATCAATTAATCGATCTAAGGTTGATTCTTTTTCGTATCTGTTCGATATATGTTATCTATTCAAATATAAGATCTTTTTTTTCAATCAAAATATTATTAAACACTGGTAAAATGTGTCAGAATTTAAAGTTTATACGACCTTTACAACTAATTCAGCTCACTCTTTAGTTCACAATGGTCTATACTAGTGGTCCCCAACCCCCTGGCCGCGTACCGGTACCGGGGATCAATAGATGCCGGTCCGTCCAAGAAAAAATAAATTATATCCTTTTTATTTACTGTGGTGTATTTACTGTGAAGTATTTCACTCGGGATTGTGCGACTTTTGTAAATCAAAACAATCGAAAATATAAATAATCAATGCCCCTTACCCCCACCCCGCCGGGCCGCAGTGAAATTATCAAACGTCAACCGGTCCGTGGCGAGAAAAAGGTTGGGGACCACTTGTCTATACAACTCATTCAACTCACTCACAGTTAATATGGCGTATACAACTCATTTAAATCACTCATAGTTAATATAGCGTATACAACTCATTCAAATCATCTTTAGTTAACATGGCGTATACAACTCATTCAACTCACTCATAGTTAATATGGCGTATACAACTCATTCAAATCACTCTTTAGTTAACATGGCGTATACAACTCATTCAACTCACTCATAGTTAATATGGCGTATACAACTCATTCAACTCACTCATAGTTAATATGGCGTATACAACTCATTCAAATCACTCATAGTTAATATGGCGTATACAACTCATTCAAATCACTCTTTAGTTAACATGGCGTATACAACTCATTCAACTCACTCATAGTTAATATGGCGTATACAACTCATTCAAATCACTCATAGTTAATATAGCGTATACAACTCATTCAAATCATCTTTAGTTAACATGGCGTATACAACTCATTCAACTCACTCATAGTTAATATGGCGTATACAACTCATTCAAATCACTCTTTAGTTAACATGGCGTATACAACTCATTCAACTCACTCATAGTTAATATGGCGTATACAACTCATTCAACTCACTCATAGTTAATATGGCGTATACAACTCATTCAAATCACTCTTTAGTTAACATGGCGTATACAACTCATTCAACTCACTCATAGTTAATATGGCGTATACAACTCATTCAAATCACTCATAGTTAATATGGCGTATACAACTCATTCAAATCACTCTTTAGTTAATATGGCGTATACAACTCATTCAACTCACTCATAGTTAATATGGAGTATACAACTCGTTCAAATCACTCTTTAGTTAACATGGCGTATACAACTCATTCAAATCACTCTTTAGTTAACATGGCGTATACAACTCATTCAAATCACTCTTTAGTTAACATGGCGTATACAACTCATTCAACTCACTCATAGTTAATATGGCGTATACAACTCATTCAACCCACTCATAGTTAATATGGCGTATACAACTCATTCAAATCACTCATAGTTAATATGGCGTATACAACTCATTCAACTCACTCATAGTTAATATGGCGTATACAACTCATTCAAATCACTCTTTAGTTAACAAGGCCTGTACTGCTCATTTAACTCACTCTTTAGTTTTCTTCCCCAAATCATTATCTCCAATATTCTCAATTTATTCTAAGGTAACCATCCTAGACGTTCTACGCGTCCAGTTGCTCTGCTAGCCAGCAGCTTGACCAGTCCATTAAGACAAAGTAGAAACAAGAAACAACGGCTGACCTCTGAATATGACAATATTTCTTCCATCAACTCGTCCTGCGGCTAGCGGTAAACCCAAATATCTCCCTAAATTAACAACAACACTCGGTCATTAGTTACACGACACCGCTAGACAGTGTTCTCTTACAGCCAGACAACAATGAGAAGCTCAAAGGCGTTTCCCTAATTCACTATCTAATGTGGGGTAACTAGCACTCTAGCTCGAATCTAATTTAACTTATTTTCAGGCATTTTTTTTTTGTTTTTTTTTTAAAGATGAACTTTTTTTAAACAAATGTCATTGCTTCTTAAAATGTCATTTTTTAGGTTTAAATGGTGACAAATTTTCTTTAAAAATGCAGAGAAGTGAAGATAAAATTAAAAATGAAACTGGCAAAAAAGTTAAATTAAAAGTTTGTCCACTTTTTTGTGTCGTGCCCCACCCAAGCCTTAAAAATAAATCAGAAATGCTCCCCCCCCCCCCAATTCCTCACCACCCCTGCCTACGTGACATTTTTTTATTCTCAATACTTTTATTTAATAATCTGCCCTATTGGTCCAATATTTAATTCAATCCAATTTATATAATCCAATATTGGTTCAGTATTCTCGCCAAGCGCCTACCATAGACCTTTTTTTATAGGCAAATTTGGTTGTGGTAAATGAAAAGTTAGCAGCTATGACCAGACTTACAACAAATATGGCAGCAGCTGTGACCAGACTTACGACAAATATGGCAGCTATGACCAGACTTACGACAAATATGGCAGCTATCACCAGACTTACAACAAATATGGCAGCTATCACCAGACTTACAACAAATATGACAGCTATAACCAGACTTAACACAAATATGGCAGCTATGATCAGACTTACAACAAATATGGCAGCTATGACCAGACTTACAACAAATATGGCAGCTATCACCAGACTTACAACAAATATGGCAGCTATCACCCGACTTACAACATATATGGCAGCTATGATCAGACTTACAACAAATATGGCAGCTATCACCAGACTTACAACAAATATGGCAGCTATCAGCAGACTTAGACAAATATGGCAGCTATGATCAGTCATACAACAAATATGGCAGCTATGATCAGACTTACAACAAATATGGCAGCTAAGATCAGACTTACAACAAATATGGCTGCTATCACCAGACTTACAAAAAATATGGCAGCTATGACCAGACTTACAACAAATATGGCAGCTATGACTAGACAAGATCTGAAGAAGCAGGACCAGCTGTAGCACCAAGAGAATCTTGTTAGAGTCACTAGTGATCTACATCATGGTCTCAAAACTTAGAAAACTGTTATGTGATGTGGAAAAATTGTATGCATGGATTTTAGAACCTGAATCACTCCTGGCTACAGTGGAAAGGTTAACGCTGACATGGCTCAACCATGTCTTAGCCCACGATTTTCTCTACAAAACTGTTTTGCAGGAAACCCTGAAGGCAGTTCATCTGTGAGACCAATATTGTACAGAAGATGTACACATTGTGCTACTGTCCATACAGATTGGAGTAACGTTGTTACATCTGTAATGAATAGTTTCTTTCATAAATGTAGCACATGTGTGTGTTTGTTGGGGGAGGGGGAGTTCACTGACTACTCTCGAGAAAAATGTAGGAATGTAGTCAGACATGTGAGCAAGAAGGCCATTAGATTGAAACATGATCGACAGACGGACAGACATACAGATAGATAGATAGATTGATAGATAGATAGATAGATAGATAGATAGATAGATAGATAGATAGATAGATAGATAGATAGATAGATAGATAGATAGATAGATAGATAGATAGATAGATAGATAGATAGATAGATAGATAGATAGATAGATAGATAGATAGATAGATAGATAGATAGATAGATAGATAGATAGATAGATAGATAGATACGTCCAAAATACATTTCGCTCTATTTAGTCCAGTTTCTAAAAGTTGTGGACTACATGATGCTGTCGTGCAACATGAAACTCCATATAATCCTACAACATCCAGGTGGAAATGAGTCCTGAAGATGTGACTACTGCTCAGCTCTGAAGATGTGACTACTGCTCAGCTCTGAAGATGTGACTACTGCTCAGCTCTGAAGATGTGACTACTGCTCAGCTCTGAAGATGTGACTACTGCTCAGCTCTGAAGATGTGACTACTGCTCAGCTCTGAAGATGTGACTACTGCTCAGCTCTGAAGATGTGACTACTGCTCAGCTCTGAAGATGTGACTACTGCTCAGCTCTCGTAGGTGTATCAGTGGGGTAGGGAGGATTGAAAAAGTGGTGTCAGAGAAAGAAGGGGGAGGAACCTACCTTTGTTTGTTTACTTGTTCTTGTTCTGGTCTTGCACGTCATCGCACGTTTTAAAACAATACTTCTAGTTGGTTTAACCATTTGCACATCATTCTGATGGAAACAGTTGAACTTTGAACTCTGTACACTGATCCGCCCGAGTTAGAAGCTTTGTTTCCCACCCGACTTCACCCCTCTGACTTATATGTTTAGGGGTTTTATTTATGTACCGGTAACTCACCTTCGACATGTAGCCAATCTTTTTTAGCTGAAATTCTGAAATTGTGTATACATTTGCACATTTGATGGCAACCCCACTTTTTTTTCATATTTTCGTGTCAAGTAATTCACATTTTGTAATCTTATATATCTACTAGAAATTAAGCCCGGCGATGCCCGGAAAATTTAGGTGTAATCTGAAACCCCTTTCTAATCAATTTAACTACTGAATTTTTAAATACGATTAATTAAGTTAATTAGGTACTGATTTATGCTACCTTCCTAATGTGCAGAAATGACATACATTTCATACGTCACAAATTACGTTTTACCCGTCAACGCTAACCAACCGAACCAACCAACCAAACCAACCGAACCAACCAATCAAACCAACCAAACCAAACAACCAACCAAACAAACTAACCAAACCAGCTTACTAATCAACCATACAAACCAACCGAGCCAACCAATCCAACCAACCAAGCAAAACCCGTCACAAATTACGTTTAATCGTCAACGCTAACCAACCAAACCAACCAACCAAACAAACCAAACCAACCAAATCAACCAAAGCAACCCAACCAAGGAAGTTTTTTTTTCACAAACGTAGATGGTTATTATTAAAAAAAATGCTTGTGCTTAAACACCGCCATTTTGTTCGTCAAATGCACAGCCGATTTCCGTGAAATCAAGTGCAGAATTATTTTATTTATTTATAGATAAATTATACCTTCGGGAAATGACGTCATTTCACGGAAGTCGTTTATTTATAGCGACGGCGTTCCCATTCTGCACGCACGCCCGGACTACAAGATAGCTACTTTATTAGTAGGATAATGTAAACATTGAATCTCATTACTTTCTTGGTGATATTTACATTGGGAGATTTTTGTGAAAAATAGATTTTGATGAATTCATGACATAGTGCACCTTTCTACATTGTCTTAATAGACTTGTCCACGATGCTATTGATGTGATGTCTTAACAGACTTGCCCACGCTAGTGCGTACTAACTGCACCAACTCACACCTTTCTGTATAACTATCTAAGTCCCAGTCAGAGCAACAGAAGAGTTAACAAACCAACCAACCAAACAACTACACCAGGAGTATGTGACCCCTTAAAATACCCGGATGTTGTTAAATTACATTTTTTTTTTAAATTGCTTTCAAAAATCTCTTGGACTTGGTATGCATTCCATTTTCAGTTATTGCTCAATTGAAAATTATTATGCTGGAAAATATGTATATCTTGTTAGTTTGTTGAATAGATTGTATTGCAAATGTTTTGTGAGTCTGACGGATGACTCCATGACCTTGGTGTCGTAACATTATGAGAGCTTTGCGGAGTCATGGTTTTACCTCGACTTAATTATTTACAGACTGCCTTTCTGATAGATTGGCATTGTCACTCTGCCCTTCTGATAGATTGGCATTCTCACTCTGCCCTTCTGACACTAGCCGCGCACACAGATAGCTGGCTGAAGTGACATTACATATACCTGCCACTCTGAAAAATTTAGAGTTAATTGTGTGATATGCTTAAGTTTAAAACAACACATTTATTTCATATATATCTGGTACAGATTCTTACATTGAATACTTCTTTATTTAATGAACTGGAATCAAATATATCTGGTACAATAATCACTTGTGTACATTGAATACCTCTTTATTTAATGAACTGTAATCAAATATATCTGGTACAATAATCTCTTGTGTACATTGAATACCTCTTTATTTAATGAACTGTAATCAAGTATATATGGTACAATAATCTCTTGTGTACATTGAATACCTCTTTATTTAATGAACTGTAATCAAGTATATCTGGTACAATAATCTCTTGTGTACATTGAATACCTCTTTATTTATTGAACTGGAATCAAATATATCTGGTACAATAATCTCTTGTGTACATTAAATACCTCTTTATTTAATGAACTGGAATCAAATATATCTGGTACAATAATCTCTTGTGTACATTGAATACCTCTTTGTTTATTGAACTGGAATCAAATATATCTGGTACAATCATCTCTGTCGTACATTGAATACCACTTTATTTATTGCACTGGAGCTTAATTCGTCATGCTGACCTAAATATGCCAGTATACATATTGTTCTATGCGTCTATTTATACCACATTGTTGTGGCTCCATAAAAAATAAACTACAGTTGTTGTTGTCGTTGTTGTCTTTGTTGTTGTTGTTGTTGTTGTATTCGTTGTTGTTGTTGTCGTTGTTGTCGTTGTATTCGTTGTTGTTGTTGTTGTCGTTGTTGTTGTTGTTGTTGTATTCGTTGTTGTTGTTGTCGTTGTCATTGTCGTTGTCGTTGTCGTTGTTGTTGTTGTTGTTATTGTTGTATTCGTTGTTGTTGTATTCGTTGTTGTTGTTGTTGTTGTTGTCGTTGTTGTTGTTGTTGTTGTATTCGTTGTTGTCGTAGTTGTTGTTGTTGTTGTCGTTGTTGTTGTTGTATTCGTTGTTGTTGTATTCGTTGTTGTTGTTGGCTTTGTCGTTGTTGTCGTTGTTGTTGTTGTTGTTGTCGTCGTTGTTGTTGTCGTTGTTGTTGTTGTTGTTGTATTCGTTATTGTTGTTGTTGTACTTGTTGCTGTTTTTTCAATAAATCAATATAAAATTGCACACCCAATCTACCTAAGGAGAGATGGACTCAGAAATGTTCAAATTATGTACACCACACTGTGAGAGAAATCTCCATTTTTACATTTAATGTCAACGTTGCAACTATGCCATAACCATAGATATGTGTTATATTTCTATGGCCATAACTAGATATTCCTTTTGTTTTAATAAAGTTTTCAGGTCAAATTTTTGAAAATAGAAATGGATTTAGAAAGTATTAAGCTTTCCTCTAACCAAAGCGAAGTATGTACAGCCACCATAACACATATACAAGTATGTACAGCCACTATCACACATATACAAGTATGTACAGCCACTATCACACATATACAAGTATGTACAGCCACCATAACACATATACAAGTATGTACAGCCACTATCACACATATACAAGTATGTACAGCCACTATCACACATATACAAGTATGTACAGCCACTATTACACATATACAAGTATGTACAGCCACCATAACACATATACAAGTATGTACAGCCACCATAACACATATACAAGTATGTACAGCCACCATAACACATATACAAGTATGTACAGCCACCATAACACATATACAAGTATGTACAGCCACCATAACACATATACAAGTATGTACAGCCACCATAACACATATACAAGTATGTACAGCCACTATCACACATATACAAGTATGTACAGCCACTATCACACATATACAAGTATGTACAGCCACCATAACACATATACAAGTATGTACAGCCACTATCACACATATACAAGTATGTACATTCACCATAACACATATACAAGTATGTACAGCCACTATCACACATATACAAGTATGTACAGCTACTATCACACATATACAAGTATGTACAGCCACCATAACACATATACAAGTATGTACAGTCACCATAACACATATACAAGTATGTACAGCCACTATCACACATATACAAGTATGTACAGCCACTATCACACATATACAAGTATGTACAGCCACTATCACACATATACAAGTATGTACAGCCACTATCACACATATACAAGTATGTACAGCCACTATCACACATATACAAGTATGTACAGCCACTATCAGACATATACAAGTATGTACAGCCACTATCACACATATACAAGTATGTACAGCCACTATCACACATATACAAGTATGTACAGCCACTATCACACATATACAAGTATGTACAGCCACTATCACACATATACAAGTATGTACAGCCACTATCACACATATACAAGTATGTACAGCCACTATCACACATATACAAGTATGTACAGCCACTATCACACATATAGAATTATATACAGCCACTATCACACATATACAAGTATGTACAGCCACCATAACACATATACAATTATGTACAGCCACCATAACACATATACAATTATGTACAGCAACACAAACACACAAAATGGTGTGGGCAACCACTTACGGACGCACGTGTGTACAACCAGCCACACAGATGTTTGACCACTCTCATACACACACACACAATTGTGTAAAACCACTCGCCCACAAACGTGCATACAGCCAATCTCACACAAAAATATGTGCAACCACTCTCTCTCTCTCACACACACACATGCAAGTGTGTATAACTACTCACACCAACATGTGTGTACGGCCACTAACACAAGCATACAAATGTGTTCTGCAACACGCAATACACAATTGTGTATGACCACTCACACCGACCTGTGTGTACATCCACTCACACAAGCACACAAATGTGTTCTGCAACACGCACACATACACACATTTGTACACCTTAAGAGATTTGGCGGCACTGGCATCCATCAGCAAAGATGAACTGTGGCCGACAGGTAAACGGTTGGGTCACAAGGTGTCAATACTTTCATGCCGGGTTTATTCACGCTTGGTTGAACAACTTTCACTTTTCATCACCAACAGCTTTAGAGATTTATTCTGCTCTTTTTGGTTGAAATGAAATGCAGACAATGTAAATAAAGAAGCTAATGGTGTTTGCACTAACACCATTTACAACAAACTAAAACTATTCGTACTTACACTGACATCATTTACAGCGGATCGTGTTTACAATGACATCATTTACAGCTGATTGTGTTTACACTGACATCATTTACATCGGATCGTGTTTACATATAACTAAGTGGTTATAATGTCATTTCAATATTTCATTGTTTCCTTGTACAAATTGAAGTTTTAATGAAGACATTGAGGTCACGTGATGCCCCCAAAGAAATTCATTAATGATATTTTCAACACGGCTTGGAAATAAAATTTAAAAATGCATCGCCATTTTTGTTTATCATTCGTTTGACGGATTTTTTTTTTTTTGTCAAATCAATTTGTAAAAGTTTTGTAAGAATGTAAAAACAAAACGGATTAATTGAAAATTAGAAAAAAAAATGTGTTTTCCAAATCAGAAGATTTTAACACATGGATGACTTTTGAGTGACATGCTCTGCCCAAACTATTTTAATTATTGTATGAACACAGTGAAGATGTAGTTTGTGTGAGCACTGTGTGGATTTAGTCTATCCACATGTGGTGTGGGTCTTCTACCGTGGTCGGTTTGTTTGAGTGTATTTGTTAATCGCGGTGAATCATATATAGATATATTAGGGTGGTCCAAAATAAAGAGGAAATTTTTTTTTTATTTTCTTTGATTTAAACCCCACATTTGATTACCACAAAAAAAAAGTACTCAGAAATATAAAATTTCATAATTTTCAGATGAAATTTAGAGGTTGCACAAGCTCTCTGAAAATTTAGGTATGTTCTCCATTTACCACATTTAATCCCGAATATTGAAGAAACCTGAATAAAGTCTGTTCTGTCCAAAGAAGTTTCTGCAACATTAGACAGATCACAAGTTAGTGATCGTACAGCAGTCCATTTACTAGCTGCTACAGCTCATTCTCTTGGTTACGATGTTAGTGACATGACATTAAGTCGAAGTACTGTACGGCGTGTGAGAGCTGAGATTAGGAAAAAAACAGCACATGAAGTTAAAGAATTGTTTGATCCACAAGTACCATTAACTGTACATTGGGATGGAAAATTGTTTCCAGATCTCACAGCCAGGGAGAATTTTGAGAGATTTCCAGTAATTGTAACAGAACTGCAAATAGAGTGCTTGCTAGGTATACCAAAATTGGCTTCAGGGACAGGTGACAGTCAAGCTCAAGCTGTAGTTGAATGTCTGAAGGACTGGGACATTTGTGAAAAAGTAGTAGCATTAAGTTTTGACACAACAGCAAGTAACACTGGGGATTCCAAAGGGGCATGTGTTTTAATTGAAAAGCTGCTTGAAAAAGTCTTATTCATCTTGCTTGCCGCCACCATATGATGGAAATTGTTCTGGTAAAAGTTTTCACCGCATTGAAGATAAGTGGGCCCTCATCTGGACCTGATATTTCACTTTTCAAACGATTTAAAGAACAGTGGCATTTTATGGAGAAGGGATCCTATGATACTGCAGATGGGATGACTGAAGTAGACCTTTTCAAAGAGAGAACATTGCAGTTTGCAAATGACAATCTTCAAATTTGTCACCCACGAGATGTTTACAGAGAATTTTTGGAACTGGCTGTCATATTTCTTGGAGGAACACCACCACGTGGGATTGATTTCCATGCTTCAGTACCTGTACACAGAGCACGTTGGATGGCAAGAATAATTTAATGCTACAAGATGTGGATGTTTAAGAAGCAGTTTAAGCTGAAGCCTTCTGAAGAACAAGGTGTTGAGGACCCCTTTGAGGGTATCCTTGGCTTGTTGCTAAAAGTATGAGGGCTGACTCAACGGTGAACCGTATTTGTATTTGTGTTTCTACCACACACAGTCTCACCAACAATTAACGTCGAACAAGGAACGATGATCAATTTAACAAGTCGGGTGTACAACACCAAGATATATTTATTTATACAAAGGCACCAGTCCGTAACAGGGATCTGGTGACTTCTCATAAGCAAAGATAATCCAAACTGCAGCAAAATAATTTAATATAAAATGAATAAGGGGAACAAATGACGTTATCACTAGTTAACTCTCTCTCTCTCTCTCTCTCTATTTCCTTCTCACTTCTCTCAAACAGAGACACATCAATAGGCTCGCTATCACTCAGCCTGATTGCGACTCACAAATCGACTCTCTCATCCGAGAGCCCACAGTCCAATGTCTACGAATCTATCTTTCATTCCTCATATCACTTTCTTCCACGTGACCCTTAGCCAATCAAATATAATATATGTTTCTTTCAAACTTTCAAATTAGGGGGTGGAGCCTAGATGGGGGGGGGAAGAAGTACGTCATACAGACAAAGACAGTAGTAACTGGACATCCATCCCTTTGTCGGCAATTGACCAGGCCCGAGTGACCAGGGAGAATTTCCCGTGGAATCTAACATGTTTCTGCCAACTACCGTCCTACTCATCGGCGGAGGTTTCGCTGAACACCTGGTCTATGACGCAATTACGGGGGTGGGGTAAAAGAAGGTGGGGAGAACTTGAGAACGGGAACGTATATTATTATTCATGGTATAACATATACATCTTAACGTTAGTAATACTATTAAGCTAAGGGTTGGAGTAAGGGGATGGTTTCGACATATTAGTCACAACCCGTGACACAAGGACTGTTTCAGTTCCTCTGTTTTGTTTCCAGTACTTATATGAAACTGTGGTTTCAAGTCCCACAGCCAGCAAGGGCGCCATTAAATGACCTACAATTTCTGAAGGTTTTAGAAAAATATAATTCCGTTAAGTCAGTTATTGGAAAAGCAGCAAAAAAAAGCTTTCAGTCGACATTTATGGTATCTAAGTAAAATTACAGTGTGCCTCGCTTTTTTGATGAAAATATTGATCCCAAGAAAAGGTTCAGATGCTTAAAAATATGCAAGAAAAACCCGGATCTACAAATCGAGCTCAGCGTCTTGATTCGAATGGATTCTATGCAGACCAGCCCATCAGCTTCTTTGTTACAAACAATACAAACGCATTTTTCTCCATTCTTGGTTTGCCACATGCATTCCTGGAGATGTACCCTGAAACATGGAACAGCAAAAATGAATACAAACGTGCAGTAAAGGTTGTAACCAATTTGAGGTTGTTAATGACAGCCGAAAGAGGAGTGAAACTGATTCATGATTTCAATGAAGTTTTGCAAGAACACCGACGACTATATCCGGATGCAAAGAAGACCACAGTGGTTATTGGACTAGCAAAAAGCAGTCAGTGAATATGACGTCAATAAATAGTAAACACTTTGCTTTGCTGCATTTTATTATTTTATTTGTTTTGAGGTTGTTATTTCATGTTTAACACTAAACAATTAAAATAAACCATTAAATTACTATTTAGTACCAAATCAATGTTTTCATTGCCTTTGTGCAACTCCTAAATATTTCACGATTGTATTCATTTTCTTTTTCAGAAAACACTTTTCTTTTCTGGCAGAACACAATGCAGGCCTTAAATTTAGAAAAATCGAAAAAAAAAATTTTTGGACCACCCTAATATATATATATATGTGTGTGTATGTGTGTGTGTGTGTGTATGTGCGCGCGCAAGGATATCCCCGTGACCTGAGAATATTGAAGATGGCCGGCGTGATAGAGATAAGATCACCCCCCCCCCAATTTGAATAAAACTAAATGCAGTCTAATATGTTACTTAGAAGTTGTATAATTTTATTTTTAAAACTTATGCAGATATATATTTGTTAGAGATTTAATCTTATTAATTCATTTTTTTAATCAAGAATTAATATTTTTTTTAAAAATCGATATTCTTTAATAGTATGTAAACTAACTGTTTATATATTTAGATACAAAACAATTTTTACTTAGAAATCATTCCTAAATTATGTTGTCATAATTGTGAGATAATTGCCTGTTTCAGGAGACAAATACCTTTATATGTTATGGGACAACCATGTTTGTCTCCAGGCCAGGAAAATAGTACTTTGTAACAGTACCATGGTCATTGGGGTTCAACAGACACTCTGGTACTCGCTGCTGACGGTGTTAACACATGTGGTAAACACACACCCCTCCATTGTCACACTCAAACTCTTGCAGCCTGCCATCCCTGGTAAAGGGGGTTAATGAACTACCACACCCTCTCCCACTATCAGTGGTGGCAGGATAATTCTTAGCCGTGCTATTTAGGCCGATCACCAGTACACACAGCCCGCTAATCTGAACAGTCAAGGCAAGTTCTAAGGCCATTTTATATCATGCCGGCAGATGTAGCAGGCAAACTCACCCCGGCTCTTTGTAGGCGTAGCTTTTCTTACGCCGAATTTTATTTCTTAGTTATCTGTAGACGTTTTGTCAGTTATTAACATATCGCCAGTATTATCATCAATAGATAAGGCTTTACATTTTACATTTTTTAGACAGCTAGAAGTGTAGCTAAAGTTGACTAGGAATTCGAAGTGGTGTCACCTGAACAATTAGTAATGATTATACCCGAAACTATTAGGTGTAGAAATCTGTGATAACTCAAGCCAAGTGTAGACGAAAACAAAAATACATATCAACTGTCACATTTTTGTTTTTTATCTGTCAGCACTTCAAGTTTTTTTTCTGTATAATATATTGTTGTTTTTTTCCCCCATCATTGTTAAAATCAAAACCCAGATTCATAAAGATACATACAGTATGTACATAAAGATACACAGTCTGTACATAAAGATACACACTGTCTGTACATAATGGTACACTGTCTGTACATAATGGTACACATTCTGTACATAAAGATACACAGTCTATACATAAAGATACACACAGTCTGTACATAAAGATACACACAGTCTGTAATAAAGATACACAAGTCTGTACATAAAGATACACAGGCTGTACATAAAGGTACACACAGTCTGTACATAAAGATACACAGTCTGTACATAAAGATACACACAGTCTGTACATAAAGATGCACACAGTCTGTACATAAGATACACACTGTCTGTACATAATGGTACACAGTCTGTACATAAAGATACACAGTCTATACATAAAGATACACAGTCTATAAAAAAGATACACACAGTCTGTACACAAGATACACACAGTCTGTACATAAAGATACACACAGTCTGTACATAAAGATACAAACAGTCGGTACATAAAGATACACAGTCTGAACATAAAGATACACACAGTCTTTACATAAAGATACACAGTCTGTACATAAAGATACACACAGTCTGTACATAAAGATATACACAGTCTGTACATAAAGATACACACAGTCTGTATATAAAGATACACACTGTCTGTACATAATGGTACACTGTATGCAATAAAGATATATACAGTCTATACATAAAGATAAACAGTCTGTACATAAAGATACACACAGTTTGTGAATAAAGATACACACAGTCTGTACGTAAAGATACAGTCTGTACATAAATATACACACAGACAGTATATAAAGATATACACACTCTGTATATAAAGATACACTGTCTGTACATGATGGTACACAGTCTGTACATAAAGATACACAGTCTGTACATAAAGATACACACAGTCTGTAAATAAAGATACACAGTCTGTACATAAAGATGCACACAGTCTGTACATAAAGATGCACACAGTCTGTACATAAAGATACACACAGTCTGTACACAAAGATACACACAATCTGTAAATAACGATACACAGTCTGTACATAAAGATGCACACAATCTGTACATAAAGATGCACACAGTCTGGACATAAAGATACACAGTCGGTACAAAAATTTTATTTTTTTATAGATTTTTAATTTAATTTGATTTTTAGTTTGCGTGTTAGTTGTTTGTATGTTAGTTCTTTTTATGTGAGTTGTTTGTGTGTTTGTTTTTTGTATGTTAGTTGTTTGTGTGTTGTTTGTATGTTAGCTGTTTGTATGTTAGTTGTTTGTGTGTTGTTTGTATGTTAGTTGTTTGTATGTTAGTTTTTGTGTGTTTGTTGTTTGCATGTTAGTTGTTTGTGTGTTAGTTGTTTGTGTGTTAGTTGCTTGAGTGTTAGTTATTTGTGTGTTAGTTGTTTGTATGTTAGTTGTTTGTATGTTAGTTGTTTGTGTGTTAGTTGTTTGTGTGTTTGTTGTTTTTATGTTAGTTGTTTGTATGTTAGCTGTTTGTGTGTTAGTAGTTTGTGTGTTTGTTGTTTGTATGTTTGTTGTTTGTGTGTTAGTTGTTTGTGTGTTTGTTGTTTGTGTGTTTTTTGTTTGTAAGTTTGTTGTTTGTATGTTAGTTGTTTGTGTGTTAGTTGTTTGTATGTTAGTTGTTTGTGTGTTAGTTGTTTGTATGTTAGTTATTTGTGTGTTAGTTGTTTGTGTGTTAGTTGTTTATATGTTAGTTGTTTGTGTGTTGTTTGTATGTTAGCTGTTTGTATGTTAGTTGTTTGTGTGTTAGTTGTTTGTATGTTAGTTGTTTGTGTGTTGTTTGTTTGCTCGTTTTTTTTTTCAAAATTTGTAACTCAATTTTGAACATTTTCTCATTTAGTTTAATAGTGAAGCTTTATTTAGTCATGTATAGACTACCCAAATTAGGCGATTAAAATGCAAAACAATAAAACAATATAACTATATAACTATATAACAATATAACTATATGACTATATATATATATATACTGATATAAAACTTTTTTTTAAAAAAGCTTTTATTAATATGCGCTAAGAAGTTAATAAATTTCTTAAACAATAAATAAGTAAGTATATTTCAACCTTATTGTTTGTGAGTGCAAACTTATATTTATTTCGTCAGTATTTTAATTTTTAGAGCATTTTCGAAAAAAAATGCTCTATTGTCCGCGTTTTGTCTGTCTGTCTGTCTGTCTGTCCGTCATCACCCTAGATCTCAACAACCATACGTCCTAGACCCATGATGTATATATCATTTTGTAGGTCTTGGCCTGCCAAGAAATGACTTTTTTCCATTTCGCGATCTGACCTCTCAGGGCCGTAAAAAGGGCCTTATAAAGTACCGTTTTTTACAATATAAGCTATATTAATAATGGAGCGCCCTATATCTCAGCAACCATAAGTCCTAGACCCATGATGTATATATCATTTTGTAGGTCTTGGCCTGCCATGTGTACATCAAAAGTTCATTTTGCGATAGGACCTCTGAGGGCCGGGCTTCAGGGCTCCTAAGGGACTTATATATTATATATATGGCCCCATTCTACACCTTGTACGTTCAATAACCCATTCATTTGGTGCGAAATACTGCAGCACGTAGTTTCACCAAGATTTATTAAGAAACTCATCAAATGAAATAGTAAGCTTGTGTTCTGAGTTTAATTGAAAGTATCAGAGCTATGCAACAATTGACGGAGTTTTCGGACGATTAAATGACTATAATTTCGAATGTTTTCAATTACGAGTCCTATTTCAGTAACCACAAACCACTTGTAGTTAGATTTAAGAGAAAATATTTTTTTTCAAATATAAAGAAACGTCTTTTTAATATCTTTTTTTCAGATATATGCATTACACAATTGAATTTATAAACATTTACAAAATTTACAAATATTTACTGAAAGATAGCATACGTACTGATACATAATACGAAAATGCTCTAACACGTCCTGTGTCCAGAATGGAACAGGCTTAATTGCTTTTTTTTTTAAAGCATGACATGCGAATTAATAATTTAAAAATTACACTGGTAAACAGTGATTTCGTTGCCAGTGATATTTGAATTATTTTATACAAAGTCAACCATGCTGATTTAGAATATGTAAGTGCCTTTGCTAGATTGGCTCTATTTTACGAGATAATTAAAATTAATTAAATAATGTATGCACCGTGTTTGGAATTTGTCAAGAATTGCATGAAGTATAATAGTATACTAACAAAAAGTAGTGAAACTGTTAATAGTCATGCAGAAATTTGTTCAAAAATATGTGTAATAGTGTTATAGAAGAAAACATTTTCATTTGAAAAACTAATTATGTCTAATTAATTAATTAATTAATATATTAATTGTCTATAGTAATGCATTAGCAAATCGCTATTTGCTCGACTTCCTTTTGTATGTGTCGTTGGTGCAATAGCGCTGGAGGCTCCAACAGTAGTCAGCCATCATATGTATGTCCCATCTTCCTTGATATCTCTCCTCCATCACCATCATATCCTGATGGAACCTCTCGCCTTGTTCCTCACTGAAGTCCCCAAGGTTACCTGGAAATTTGTCTAAATGACTGTGCAGGTAATGTACCTTGATGCTCATATTTGCTCCAATGTTTCTGAAGTTAGCGAGCATATCTTGCACCAGTTCTTCGTAATTCTATGCTCTGTTATTACCTAAGAAGTTCATGACAACTGAAACAAAACTGTTCCATGAAGAAGCTTCAAGGTGATCCATGAAATTAGTATAATGTTGATGAGTTTCAGAATCTGAGGACCGTCAAAAATCCCAGCTTTCAGCTTCTCCATGCTCAATCCGGGGAATGATCTGCAAATATACTTGAAGCATTTACCAGATTTGTCCAAAGCCTTAACAAATTGTTTCATTAAACCTAATTTGATATAAAGCGGTGGGAGAATGATCTTATTTTTGTCTACAGTCATGGTTTCCCTTGCAGGCCATGTTACTCTTGTCCAATGATCTTGCTTTGCCCTACTATCCCAAAGGCACATGAAGCATGGGTATTTTGTGTATCCTGACTGCTGCCCAAGCAAGAAGTTTACCATTTTTAGATCAACACAAATTAACCACTGATGCTCATAATAACGGACTTTCTGCAATACTGTTTTGATATTCTCATACTCTTCTTTAAGTGTTGTTTAGTGAGCAATGGGAAGAGATGCATATCGGTTACCATTGTGTAACAGAACACATTTCAAGCTTGTGATGGAACTGTCTATAAAAAGACGCTAGTCTTCGGAATGGTAGTCTTGTAGTCCCATTTGGAGCGGAAGTCCAGGGATGTCATTAAAGTAAACTTAAATATTGAAGAAGAAAATCTTCTCTTTTCCGATAAAATGTTATTTTAACTTCTAGTTTGAGAAAATTTCTTTCATTGAGCCTGGACGCTTTAAAGCTCAGATGCTTGCTTGGACAGATTTAGGTCTCGTATTAGGTTATTGAGTTCTTCTTGGCTGAATGGTTGAGGTGATGAAGAACATCCTTCATAATCGCTTCCACTGTTTTCACCTGCCAAAAACTCCAGATCTTGCCCCTCGTCGGAGTCTGATGGTGAAAGCTCTAATAATCCAGTAAACACTGGTATAGGAACTTCACTGCTATGTGGAATTGGTCTCATTGCAGATTCAAGATCAGGATAACCCCACTTAGATTTCTTGCGGCAATTGAAGCCTTTAACATTCACAATACAAAAATAACAATCACCAAAATGGTCTTTCGGCTCTCGCCATATCATTTGTACACCGAAACTTAGACTTTTCTTCTCACTATTTGTCCACTGCCGTAGGCTCTCCACGCAGTTTTTGCAGACCTTATGGGGAACCCAAGACTTGTCTTGGTCTTCCAGCTTCACACCGAAATAAGCCAAATATGCCTGCCACACAAAGTCAGTTATATTTCTTCTTTGCTTTTCAATCATGTATTCTCCACAGATGTAATAGAATACATTCGGATTATTTTTGCAGCATCTTCATGATGAACTCATGATGTCTTTAGAAAGCAGCTATAAAAGAGAAAAAAATAAACCAAGTTATAACTTGGTATAGTTAAATAAAACAACAGACACCAAACGTATTGCATTTGTTTTACACAAAGGGTACAATCATATTTTCAAGATTGTCCAATATCTCAGAAACTAGAGCCAATTCAGCAAAAGCAGTGGCAGTTTTGAAATCAGCACCCATGAATTGCTATAAATTCATTCAAATATTCTTGGCAATTCGAAACAATTTTTTTTTTTTTGTTGAGCTGTTATGTTTAAGTCAAGGGAGTTAATTCTTTAAAACACAAAATTATTACAATAATAGAATTCTTATACTATAAAGTGATATTTGTTACAGATTTGCAACTTTACAAAATATTGGTTTAGTTTTGAAACAGTAATTTACTAATCAAAAAATGTGTAACTAAGACCAATCTTTATATTTGAGGTCAAAATAGTTAATTAGTTAAAACCTGTAATTATTACAATAAAGAAATATATACATTAAAAAGTGTTTTCATCCCACTTTCGACTGTCACTTAAAGCAAGTTGTTGAGTTTGTAGTATTAAAAAAAAAAAGTAGTATACTACTGAAAACATTTATAACAGATGACGCATGTTGCGTATCTGTAATTGGGTTAAATAGCCCATTATCGGCAAGTTTTTTTGTTTTGTTCATTTGTGTCAAACTTTCCATGATCTGAGTAAATCTGAAGGTTGGAGCATTAGGTTACAAGTTCAGAATAAATTCTAAAATAGTACCAGTAATGATGAGGTTGGGGCATACGACTAGGTTAAAGTTCACTGTAAACTCAAATTTACTACACGTAATGATGAGCGTGATCTAAAGTTATTTCTGCCTTTTCTGTTATTAAGTTATTGCTCATTTGTTACTTTTCTTAAGGTTTATTTCGTAGGGGCGGCTAAAAATGAAGTAAATTTAATCAGGGATGTCTAAAAATGAAGTAAATTTAATCAGGGATGGCTACGAATGAAGTAAATTTAATCAGGGGTGGCTACGAATGAAGTAAATTTAATCAGGGATGGCTACGAATGAAGTAAATTTAATCAGGGATGGCTACGAATGAAGTAAATTTAATCAGGGATGGCTACGAATGAAGTAAATTTAATCAGGGGTGGCTACGAATGAAGTAAATTTAATCAGGCATGGCTACGAATGAAGTAAATTTAATCAGGGATGGCTACGAATGAAGTAAATTTAATCAGGGATGGCTACGAATGAAGTAAATTTAATCAGGGATGGCTACGAATGAAGTAAATTTAATCAGGGATGGCTACGAATGAAGTAAATTTAATCAGGGGTGGCTACGAATGAAGTAAATTTAATCAGGGATGGCTACGAATGAAGTAAATTTAATCAGGGATGGCTACGAATGAAGTAAATTTAATCAGGGATGGCTACGAATGAAGTAAATTTAATCAGGGATGGCTACGAATGAAGTAAATTTAATCAGGGATGGCTACGAATGAAGTAAATTTAATCAGGGATGGCTACGAATGAAGTAAATTTAATCAGGGATGGCTACGAATGAAGTAAATTTAATCAGGGGTGGCTACGAATGAAGTAAATTTAATCAGGGATGGCTACGAATGAAGTAAATTTAATCAGGGATGGCTACGAATGAAGTAAATTTAATCAGGGATGGCTACGAATGAAGTAAATTTAATCAGGGATGGCTACGAATGAAGTAAATTTAATCAGGGATGGCTACGAATGAAGTAAATTTAATCAGGGATGGCTACGAATGAAGTAAATTTAATCAGGGATGGCTACGAATGAAGTAAATTTAATCAGGGGTGGCTACGAATGAAGTAAATTTAATCAGGGATGGCTACGAATGAAGAAAATTTAATCAGGGATGGCTACGAATGAAGTAAATTTAATCAGGGATGGCTACGAATGAAGTAAATTTAATCAGGGGTGGCTACGAATGAAGTAAATTTAATCAGGGATGGCTACGAATGAAGTAAATTTAATCAGGGATGGCTACGAATGAAGTAAATTTAATCAGGGATGGCTACGAATGAAGTAAATTTAATCAGGGGTGGCTACGAATGAAGTAAATTTAATCAGGGATGGCTACGAATGAAGTAAATTTAATCAGGGATGGCTACGAATGAAGTAAATTTAATCAGGGATGGCTACGAATGAAGTAAATTTAATCAGGGATGGCTACGAATGAAGTAAATTTAATCAGGGGTGGCTACGAATGAAGTAAATTTAATCAGGGATGGCTACGAATGAAGTAAATTTAATCAGGGATGGCTACGAATGAAGTAAATTTAATCAGGGATGGCTACGAATGAAGTAAATTTAATCACGAAGGGATGGCTACGAATGAAGTAAATTTAATCAGGGATGGCTACGAATGAAGTAAATTTAATCAGGGATGGCTACGAATGAAGTAAATTTAATCAGGGATGGCTACGAATGAAGTAAATTTAATCAGGGATGGCTACGAATGAAGTAAATTTAATCAGGGGTGGCTACGAATGAAGTAAATTTAATCAGGGATGGCTACGAATGAAGTAAATTTAATCAGGGATGGCTACGAATGAAGTAAATTTAATCAGGATGGCTACGAATGAAGTAAATTTAAGGATGGCTACGAATGAAGTAAATTTAATCAGGGGTGGCTACGAATGAAGTAAATTTAATCAGGGATGGCTACGAATGAAGTAAATTTAATCAGGGATGGCTACGAATGAAGTAAATTTAATCAGGGATGGCTACGAATGAAGTAAATTTAATCAGGGATGGCTACGAATGAAGTAAATTTAATCAGGGGTGGCTACGAATGAAGTAAATTTAATCAGGGATGGCTACGAATGAAGTAAATTTAATCAGGGATGGCTACGAATGAAGTAAATTTAATCAGGGATGGCTACGAATGAAGTAAATTTAATCAGGGATGGCTACGAATGAAGTAAATTTAATCAGGGATGGCTACGAATGAAGTAAATTTAATCAGGGATGGCTACGAATGAAGTAAATTTAATCAGGGATGGCTACGAATGAAGTAAATTTAATCAGGGATGGCTACGAATGAAGTAAATTTAATCAGGGATGGCTACGAATGAAGTAAATTTAATCAGGGGTGGCTACGAATGAAGTAAATTTAATCAGGGATGGCTACGAATGAAGTAAATTTAATCAGGGGTGGCTACGAATGAAGTAAATTTAATCAGGGATGGCTACGAATGAAGTAAATTTAATCAGGGATGGCTACGAATGAAGTAAATTTAATCAGGGATGGCTACGAATGAAGTAAATTTAATCAGGGGTGGCTACGAATGAAGTAAATTTAATCAGGGATGGCTACGAATGAAGTAAATTTAATCAGGGATGGCTACGAATGAAGTAAATTTAATCAGGGATGGCTACGAATGAAGTAAATTTAATCAGGGGTGGCTACGAATGAAGTAAATTTAATCAGGGATGGCTACGAATGAAGTAAATTTAATCAGGGATGGCTACGAATGAAGTAAATTTAATCAGGGATGGCTACGAATGAAGTAAATTTAATCAGGGATGGCTACGAATGAAGTAAATTTAATCAGGGGTGGCTACGAATGAAGTAAATTTAATCAGGGATGGCTACGAATGAAGTAAATTTAATCAGGGATGGCTACGAATGAAGTAAATTTAATCAGGGATGGCTACGAATGAAGTAAATTTAATCAGGGATGGCTACGAATGAAGTAAATTTAATCAGGGATGGCTACGAATGAAGTAAATTTAATCAGGGATGGCTACGAATGAAGTAAATTTAATCAGGGATGGCTACGAATGAAGTAAATTTAATCAGGGATGGCTACGAATGAAGTAAATTTAATCAGGGGTGGCTACGAATGAAGTAAATTTAATCAGGGATGGCTACGAATGAAGTAAATTTAATCAGGGATGGCTACGAATGAAGTAAATTTAATCAGGGATGGCTACGAATGAAGTAAATTTAATCAGGGGTGGCTACGAATGAAGTAAATTTAATCAGGGATGGCTACGAATGAAGAAAATTTAATCAGGGATGGCTACGAATGAAGTAAATTTAATCAGGGATGGCTACGAATGAAGTAAATTTAATCAGGGATGGCTACGAATGAAGTAAATTTAATCAGGGGTGGCTACGAATGAAGTAAATTTAATCAGGGATGGCTACGAATGAAGTAAATTTAATCAGGGATGGCTACGAATGAAGTAAATTTAATCAGGGATGGCTACGAATGAAGTAAATTTAATCAGGGATGGCTACGAATGAAGTAAATTTAATCAGGGATGGCTACGAATGAAGTAAATTTAATCAGGGATGGCTACGAATGAAGTAAATTTAATCAGGGATGGCTACGAATGAAGTAAATTTAATCAGGGGTGGCTACGAATGAAGTAAATTTAATCAGGGGTGGCTACGAAAGAAGTAAATTTAATCCGGGATGGCAACGAATGAAGTAAATTTAATCAGGGATGGCTACGAAAGAGATCAGTTTACTCAGAGATGTGTAACATTATATACTTATGGTATGGAATATTATTATCAGCTTATAAAAATTAATGCATTCTCTGACAATGGAGTCCAATACAAACAGGTTGACTGTCTTCACTCGGCCATCTAACTGTTTAGTTGAAATACTCCTTTTTAAATAATGATATTTATGTTAGAATGTTTTAAAACACATTTTCGGTGACATGTCATTGACATCTGACATGTATGTATAATTTATATTTCAGGCCGTAAGCCTATGCTGGACGGAAACAGTAACACGCAAGAAGATCAAATTTTGTCTCGTAGAAAAGCTGCCCGGATGTTGATCGCCATTGTTATCATGTTTGCCATTTGTTATCTGCCAGTACAAGTCATGGGTCTGCTCAGGTCAGTCTGTTTTGTTTACCTGATGTTTTCTATCAGTGCATGTCTTGTGTCTACTCAAGTCGGTTCTGACTAATAATTAGATTATTTTCAACGTTTTATCAAATTATTTATCCGTGCAATAGATCTAATGAATCAAAGAAGGCGCTACCTTCCAGAATCTATTATTGTATGATTCAGAGAGATTACTATTGCCTGACACGAGTGAATCGGTACTCTGAAACCGATGATTCACTCACCAAACCTCTGAAACCTTTATACACCTACATACTGACAACAATGATTTATTTCATACATTTTACTTTATAAAAGTTTTCAAATACAGCACCTGTCATAAATATATATATATATATATATATATAAACTTGACATAATGATGCCTGCTACACTGTGATACAATTTAGGTGCCCAATACAAAGATATGGACATTCCTCTGACAAAAAACATTTTTGACAGAAGATAAAGATACATTTATATACAATTATTTGTATATACCATGTTTAAATACAATTATTTGTATATACCATGTATATATACAATTATTTGTATATATTATGTATAAATACAATAATTTGTATATACCATGTATAAATACAATTATTTGTATATACCATGTATAAATACAATAATTTGTTTTAATTTTAGTTATCCTTTAAATATACTTGTACTTAAAATGAATGTATTCTAATTATACATGTCACCTTAATGTTATCATTGTCCGTTAACTTTAAAGTGTCATAAACTCCTCAGATACTTTGGTGTCATCATCAAAGATGGTACTGTTGGCATCGTCCACGCCTTGATCATTCACTGGCTACTGCAACTCAGCTGTCAACCCGGTCATCTATAACTTTATGAGTGGTCAGTAAACGGTCACGTTCCTCTACTACTACTACTAATTGTCCTCTCTCAATCCTCATCAAATCATTGACCACTGTTCTAGAATGAATTGATCAAAGATTTATGTCTGGAAGTATTTTAATTATTTTATATTTTTACTTTGAGTAGCTTCACCATAAGAAGGTGGCTTGAGTTCACCATCTGAGGGTGGTTAGAATTCACCATGAGAGTGTGGTTAGTGTTCACCATGAGAAGGTGGCTAGTGTTCACCATGAGAAGGTGGCTAGAGTTCACCATCTGAGGGTGGTTAGTGTTCACCATAAGAGGGTGGCTAGTGTTCACCATGAGAAGGTGGTTAGTGTTCACCAACTGAGGGTGGTTAGTGTTCACCAACTAAGGGTGGTTAGTTTTCACCATAAGAGGGTGGCTAGTGTTCACCGTGAGAACAAAGGTTAGTGGTCATCGTGAGAAGATTGTTGGTGTTCACCATGAGAGGGTGGTTAGTAGGGAGCGACCGATAATGGGATCGGTATCGGTATCGGACCGATATTGGCACTATCGGTTAATATCGGATCGGCCGATTGTTGTAGGGAACGACCGATAGTCGAACCGATATTGGCACTATGGGTTAACTATCGGACCGGCCGTTTTTAGGCTGCCGATACATTGTTTTTCTTTTTACAACAGATTTGCAGAAAAAAAAAAATCAGTTAATATCCCAATTCTATAACCAGATCAGACAAGATTTAAAAAAAAGGAAAAAAAAACCCGTACACAGAAATTGTCACGTCTATATCAGAGATATGACCTTGAAACAATAGGATTGGCATTTTTTAATTCTAATGTATGACCTTGAATGATACAATTAGTGAACATCTGTGTGTATTTTTTTTTTTGGGATGGGAAGTTGGGGGGGGGGGAGTAAAAAAGACACGCGTGGGCGAAGTGTTACAAAATATGTGAACATGGGTTGAAATACGTCATACAGCACAAGAAAATCAAGTGTTTGGCAGTGTTGTTGCTTAAGGGGCTGTCCATAAATTACGTCAACAAAATAGGGGAGAGGGGGGGTCAGAAAATTTTTAACAATTGTTGACAAGGGGGAGGGGGGGAAGTCAAGAAAAGTTGACTTCAACAATGTTACTTTTTAAAATTTAATATAATTACTTAATACATAGAAAAATTAAGCAGCGTTTGTAGTTCTGTGTTACAAACTCGCTTAACATTCAGTATTTTAATTAAACTAACTATATTCCTACTAATTTTGCCACATAAACATTTTGGTAGCCACCTTTTTTTCAGGGGGGGGGTAATCAAATGTTGACGAAATTTTATAGGGGGGGGGAATCTCTGGAAGATTGACAAGTTGTTGACAAGGGGGAGGGGGGCGGTAAAAATCGCCAAAAATTTGCTGACATAAATAATGGACAGCCCCTAAAAAGAAAATATCGGTATCGGTAAAAATGCTGGGGGAAAATATCGGTATCAGACTATCGGTAAAAAGGCATATCGGTCGCTCCCTAGTGGTTAGTGTTCACCAACTGAGGGTGGCTAGAGTTCACCATGAGAGGTCGGCTAGTGTTCACCGTGAGAGGGTGGCTAGTGTTCACCATGAGAAGGTGGTTAGTGTTCACCATTAGAAGGTGGTTAGTGTTCACCATGAGAGGGTGGCTAGTGTTCACCATGAGAAGGTGGTTAGTGTTCACCATTAGAAGGTGGTTAGTGTTCACCATGAGAGGGTGGCTAGTGTTCACCATGAGAAGGTGGTTAGTGTTCACCATTAGAAGGTGGTTAGTGTTCACCATTAGAAGGATGCTAGTGTTAACCATGAGAGGGTGGCTAGTGTTAACCATGAGAGGGTGGCTAGTGTTCACCATGAGAGGATGGCTAGGGTTAACCAAATGAGGGTGGCTAGTGTTAACCATGAGAAGGTGGTTAGTGTTCACCATTAGAAGGTGGTTAGTATTAACCATGAGAGGGTGGCTAGTGTTCACCAGGAGAAAGTGGCTAGTGTTCACCATGAGAAGGTGGCTAGTGTTAACCAACTGAGGGTGGTTAGTGTTAACCATGAGAGGGTGGCTAGTGTTCACCAGGAGAGAGTGGCTAGTGTTCACCATGAGAAGGTGGCTAGTGTTAACCAACTGAGGGTGGTTAGTGTTCACCATGAGAGGGTGGCTAGTGTTAACCATGAGAGGGTGGCTAGTGTTCACCGTGAGAGGGTGGCTAGTGTTCACCGTGAGAGGGTGGCTAGTGTTCACCAACTGAGGGTGGTTAGTGTTCACCATGAGAAGGTGGTTAGTGTTCACCATGAGAAGGTGGCTAGAGTTCACCATCTGAGGGTGGTTAGTGTTCACCATGAGAAGGTGGCTAGTGTTCACCATGAGAAGGTGGTTAGTGTTCACCAACTGTGGGTGGTTAGTGTTCACCAACTGTGGGTGGTTAGTGTTCACCAACTGTGGGTGGTTAGTGTTCACCAACTAAGGGTGGTTAGTGTTCACCAACTAAGGGTGGTTAGTGTTCACCAACTGTGGGTGGTTAGTGTTCACCAACTAAGGGTGGTTAGTGTTCACCATGAGAAGGTGGTTAGTGTTCACCAGGAGAGAGTGGCTAGTGTTCACCATGAGAAGGTGGCTAGTGTTAACCAACTGAGGGTGGTTAGTGTTCACCATGAGAAGGTGGTTAGTGTTCACCATGAGAGGGTGGCTAGTGTTCACCATGAGAAGGTGGGTAGTGTTCACCATGAGAAGGTGGTTAGTGTTCACCATTAGAAGGATGCTAGTGTTAACCATGAGAGGGTGGCTAGTGTTAACCATGAGAGGGTGGCTAGTGTTCACCATGAGAGGATGGCTAGTGTTAACCAAATGAGGGTGGCTAGTGTTAACCATGAGAAGGTGGTTAGTGTTCACCATTAGAAGGTGGTTAGTATTAACCATGAGAGGGTGGCTAGTGTTCACCAGGAGAAAGTGGCTAGTGTTCACCATGAGAAGGTGGCTAGTGTTAACCAACTGAGTGTGGTTAGTGTTAACCATGAGAGGGTGGCTAGTGTTCACCAGGAGAGAGTGGCTAGTGTTCACCATGAGAAGGTGGCTAGTGTTAACCAACTGAGGGTGGTTAGTGTTCACCATGAGAGGGTGGCTAGTGTTAACCATGAGAGGGTGGCTAGTGTTCACCGTGAGAGGGTGGCTAGTGTTCACCGTGAGAGGGTGGCTAGTGTTCACCAACTGAGGGTGGTTAGTGTTCACCATGAGAAGGTGGTTAGTGTTCACCATGAGAAGGTGGCTAGAGTTCACCATCTGAGGGTGGTTAGTGTTCACCATGAGAAGGTGGCTAGTGTTCACCATGAGAAGGTGGTTAGTGTTCACCAACTGTGGGTGGTTAGTGTTCACCAACTGTGGGTGGTTAGTGTTCACCAACTGTGGGTGGTTAGTGTTCACCAACTAAGGGTGGTTAGTGTTCACCAACTAAGGGTGGTTAGGGTTCACCAACTGTGGGTGGTTAGTGTTCACCAACTGTGGGTGGTTAGTGTTCACCAACTAAGGGTGGTTAGTGTTCACCATGAGAAGGTGGTTAGTGTTCACCAGGAGAGAGTGGCTAGTGTTCACCATGAGAAGGTGGCTAGTGTTAACCAACTGAGGGTGGTTAGTGTTCACCATGAGAAGGTGGTTAGTGTTCACCATGAGAGGGTGGCTAGTGTTCACCATGAGAAGGTGGTTAGTGTTCACCATTAGAAGGTGGTTAGTGTTCACCATTAGAAGGATGCTAGTGTTAACCATGAGAGGGTGGCTAGTGTTAACCATGAGAGGGTGGCTAGTGTTCACCATGAGAGGATGGCTAGTGTTAACCAAATGAGGGTGGCTAGTGTTAACCATGAGAAGGTGGTTAGTGTTCACCATTAGAAGGTGGTTAGTATTAACCATGAGAGGGTGGCTAGTGTTCACCAGGAGAAAGTGGCTAGTGTTCACCATGAGAAGGTGGCTAGTGTTAACCAACTGAGTGTGGTTAGTGTTAACCATGAGAGGGTGGCTAGTGTTCACCAGGAGAGAGTGGCTAGTGTTCACCATGAGAAGGTGGCTAGTGTTAACCAACTGAAGGTGGTTAGTGTTCACCATGAGAGGGTGGCTAGTGTTAACCATGAGAGGGTGGCTAGTGTTCACCGTGAGAGGGTGGCTAGTGTTCACTGTGAGAGGGTGGCTAGTGTTCACCAACTGAGGGTGGTTAGTGTTCACCATGAGAGGGTGGTTAGTGTTCACCATGAGAAGGTGGCTAGAGTTCACCATCTGAGGGTGGTTAGTGTTCACCATGAGAAGGTGGCTAGTGTTCACCATGAGAAGGTGGTTAGTGTTCACCAACTGTGGGTGGTTAGTGTTCACCAACTGTGGGTGGTTAGTGTTCACCCACTAAGGTTGGTTAGTGTTCACCATGATAAGGTGGTTAGTGTTCACCAGGAGAGAGTGGCTAGTGTTCACCATGAGAAGGTGGCTAGTGTTAACCAACTGAGGGTGGTTAGTGTTAACCATGAGAGGGTGGCTAGTGTTCACCAGGAGAGAGTGGCTAGTGTTCACCATGAGAAGGTGGCTAGTGTTAACAATGAGAGGGTGGCTAGTGTTCACCAGGAGAGGGTGGCTAGTGTTCACCGTGAGAGGGTGGCTAGTGTTCACCGTGAGAGGGTGGCTAGTGTTCACCAACTGAGAGTGGTTAGTGTTCACCATGAGAGGGTGGTTAGTGTTCACCATGAGAAGGTGGCTAGAGTTCACCATCTGAGGGTGGTTAGTGTTCACCATGAGAAGGTGGTTAGTGTTCACCATGAGAAGGTGGCTAGTGTTCACCATGAGAAGGTGGTTAGTGTTCATCAACTGAGGGTGGTTAGTGCTCACCAACTGAGGGTGGTTAGTGTTCACCGTGAGAGGGTGACTAGAGTTCACCATCTGAGGGTGGCCAGTGTTCATCATAAGAGAGTGGTTAGTGTTCACAAACTAAATAGATTAAACTATTTCACGCCACGCACCAAGTTGTTATGAACTCTGATTGTTTTTTTAAGTAAAAATAAATTCAAAGAGCCGCACCACAGTGAATGCAGCAAATTGAAGTGAGTCAAGGAATCAAGACACAGCTTCATGGTCATACTGCAGTGTCTGATACGATACAGTGACATGGCTTGAATCGAGGAGATAATCGCCTTCACTACTTGGACAAAACTTGAAATCCTTTATTGTTTGATGTTCTATGCCCACCACACTTAAAGGCAAAAGTTCAAATATTCTCTACAGAGTATTGTTTCTCACTTGAAGCATTACTTGCTTCTGGTGTGTTAACCATGAGATTGATTCACTGTTGTAATATTTCTCAAATATTGACTTCATGGTCAAGTTGCACTAGTTGTGATGACGTTGATGCATCGATTGTGGCGATGAGCCAGTGCTATTGTCCATTTGAGATCACAATTTTATTTTATTCCTCGTACAGTTTTACAATTTTGACTTGAAAAGATTAAACAAGCAATTAAGCCTGTTCCATTCTGGACACAGGACGTGTTAGCGCATTTTCGTGTTAGTATCAGTACGTTTCAGTAAATATTTGTAAATTTTGGAAATGTTTATAAATTCAATTGTGTAATGCATATATTTGTAAAAAAAAATTATAAAGACGTTTCTTTATATTTGAAAAAAAATTATTGTCTCTTAAATCTAACTACAAGTGGTTTGTGGTTACTGAAATAGGACTCATAATTGAAAACATTCTAAATTATAGTCATCTAATCGTCCGAAAACTCCGTCAATTGTTGCATAGCTCTGATACTTTCAATTAAACTCAGAACACAAGCTTACTTTTTCATTTGATGAGTTTCTTAATAAATCTTGGTGAAACTACGTGCTGCAGTATTTCGCACCAAATGAACGGGTTATTGAACGTACAAGGTGTATATATAATATATAAGCCCCTTAGGAGCCCTGAAGCCCGGCCCTCAGAGGTCCTATCGCGAAATGAACTTTTGATGTACACATGGCAGGCCAAGACCTACAAAATTATATATACACCATGGGTCTAGGACTTATAGTTGCTGAGATATAGCGTTCCTTTATTAATATAGCTTATATAGTAAAAAACGGTACTAAGGCCCCTTTAACGGCCCTGAGAGGTCAGATCGCGAAATGGAAAAAAGTCATTTCTTGGCAGGCCAAGACCTACAAAATGATATATACATCATGGGTCTAGGACTTATGGTTGTTGAGATCTAGGGTGGTGACTAAAAAATAGTGTATGTCTAAAATAACTGCATTAGTAAAAATAACATATTTAAAAACAAAGATCCACTCGATAGAACTCACTTTTCTTTGTTTATAGTTTTAAATGAGTGATAATTATTTTTTCTAAAATTTGTCTTTTTTTTTTTAATAAACATAATTAGAAACAAGGGCTTTCTCAATACTTACTATTACATTGCATAGGGAACCAGCCACGGCAATGCGTGGCCGGGTATAGCTAATAGAGAATAAAGGGTTTCATGTTTCTTTACATTATTTACATTTGTTAATATATAGCAACAAATGTAAAAAATTAATCTGTAAATCTAAATTGGTAAACACGCTTATATTTTTAATAATGAATTCTGAAACAACTTTACAAATGTTTAAAATATACATATTATAAAAAATGTCATTTCGACTTTAATAAAACTAAATGACATTCTTTTCATTGACTTTGTATATATATTATGTCATATGGACTTAATTCTTGTGTATTGTATGTACAATATTACATCCTTTTAGTTTTATTCATGAAAATGCCATTAGATGATTACGATGCGCACCAACTTTACGTCTATTCACGGAAGTCGTATCTTTTCTGTACTCACCATACATCCAGACTTACATACAAACATATTTATGAATATGGAGGTTATGTCATTTGTATAATTACTTTAACATTTAAATTGTAGGGCCATATATTTGACTATAGTGACATGATGTAACTTGTTAAAGTCTACATCTTGGTTACCTCCATCCATCTGACAGAATCAACGTCCTAAAATGCTAAGTGACAAATTTCCCAGATAACCAAATATGTCGAGCTGGGTGGAAGGGTCGACAGAACGACTTCCAGATGCGAGTAGAAAAATTTCTTAAACTTCCACGAAAACGAGAACGGGAAACATGATTGTTATATGTCAGTGACTGAAATTTGATTTGAAACTTTTTTTTTGTGGGGACAGGAAATTATTCAAGAAGTTCGATTTTTTAGAAAGTTTACAGAATAAAAACGGTTACTGACCTGGTAGAAAGTAGGCCGTTGATTTATTTATTCAGATAGGTAGGTAGGTAGGTAGGTAGGTAGATAGATAGATAGATAGATAGATAGATAGATAGATAGATAGATAGATAGATAGATAGATAGATAGATAGATAGATAGATAGATAGATAGATAGATGATAGATAGATAGATAGATAGATAGATAGATAGATAGATAGATAGATAGATAGATAGATAGATAGATAGATAGATAGATAGATAGATAGATAGATAGATAGATAGATAGATAGATAGATAGATAGATAGATAGATAGATAGATAGATAGATAGATAGATAGATAGATAGATAGATAGATAGATAGATAGATAGATAGATAGATAGATAGATAGATAGATAGATAGATAGATAGATAGGTAGGTTGTACTTTCAACGCACAGCATGCAGGTTGTGTTGTATCATGCAGGTTGTGTTGTTACATACAGGTTGTATTGTATTATGAAGGTTGTGTTGTATCATGCAGGTTATGTTATAACATGCAGGTTGTGTTAAGGCATGTAGGTTGGATTGTAGCATGTAGGATGTGTTGTAGCTTGCATGTCATGTTGTAGCATGAAGATCCGGCTCGCTACCATTAAACCACCCAGCAATCAAATATTGACATTATCTCTATCGATTTCGGCGACCTGTTTTCTTTCCAATTTATCGAGAGGACGCTAATCATCGAACTGAAAAGAGACCACATCCGTGTTCGAGAGAATTTTTGGTGCGCATTTTGTTATGAATTAGTTTTCTTTTTTTTTTCGTAGGTTTGTGGACTTTTTTTCTTTTGTGGACTTGTCCTTTCAAATATTGTAAGTCCCTTTTTGACCTGTTCTTATTTATTGAGATTGTTCAAAGTTGGCAACACGTGTAGATTTTACTTCACTATCAGGGACGAGGCGTGAGTGTTGCCGGTCTTACTCTTAGAGAAAAATTGATTGATGTTATTATAGCTATATACAAAGCACAAACGAACAAAGATCTATATATCTGTATAAAGTATTGGACTAACAACATATACAATTTATATAAATAAATTTTATATATATTTAAACCTGTAATCATTTTATTATGAATGATTATGCTAACTGTATTCAATGCATACAGGACCATTATATAGCTATAAAATGGTCTTGTGTGTATTGAATATAGTTAGCATAATCATTCATAATAAGATGACTACAAGTTTAAATATATATAACATCAGTTATATATAAATCTTCTATTTTCCATCCACAATCTACCCTCAGACAGCTATACAATGCACTTCACTAAATCTTCTATTTTCCATCCACAATCTACCCTCAGACAGCTGTATAATGCACTTCACTAAAAGTTCTATATTTACCTCCGAACCAAAAAAATACACCTTTCACTTAACTAAAACAGGTCATTATATTCGCCCTTCAAGTCATTCCAATTGGCCAAATTCAGGAAACAAGACATTCCCCGACATAGACACGAAACAGACTTTTTACTCCAACCCAAAATGTCCAGGGGAGCTGTTTGTCTACTTCTCCAATCATCGGATATGTTCTGTTGATGTAAAAATGTTTACAGTTCTTCTCTTTGTCTGTCTGTTTGTGTGTGTGTGTGTGTCTGTCTGTGTGTGTGTGTGTGTGTGTCTGTGTGTGTGTGTGTGTGTGTGTGTGTGTGTGTTTGTTTGTTCAACTGTGCTGTCCAGTTCTTTCTTTTTATTTTTTTTTTGGCCCAAAAGATGAAGAAAAAGGGGGCGTGCCTTTAATGTCACGTGTCTCTCTCTAATCCAATCACAGGGCCCATGATAATGTCCATCAAAGCTGCAGTAAAGTGATTAGTCAATGTGCAGATGGCGCCATGTGTCCAGTGTAAACATTGCGTACCTAAGACAAGGCATTTGTTATTTAGACCGTCATTACTGCACATAGAACAGGGGAGGATAAGCCGATAGAGAACAAATCGTCTCCCTTTGATTCCATCAACCTCCCTCCCCTCTCTCTAACACACACGTACCATCTATTTGTCTCCATGTCTGTTGATATTGCAAAACAAAAAACAAAGCGTGCAGTTTTCATAAATATGTTTATCTTACAAGTGGGACATTATCAAATAGACAGAGGGCTGGGGGGGGGAGGGGGTGATGACCATTTTGTAGTATGAGTGATACCCCCCCCCACCACTATATAGACAACCTAAACATGGGCTGTAATAGACTACACACAGTCTTAAGTGAAAACATGTTCGAACAGGTATTGTGTGCAACAGTCCCCCCTCTTCTTATTCCACCTTAGCTTTGAACATCCCTCTTGTGTCCACTTCTCTCTATCCACCTCTTCTCTATCCTCATTTCTCTGTCCTCCTCTTCTTTGTCCACCTCTTCTCTTCCACCTCTTCTCTTTCCACCTCTTCTCTGTCCACCTCTTCTCTTTCCACCTCTTCTCTGTCCACCTTTTCTTTGTCCACCTCTTCTCTGTCAACCTCTCCTTTGTCCGCCTCTTCTCTGTCCACCTCTTCTCTGTCCACCTCTTCTTTGTCCGCCTCTTCTCTGTCCACCTCTTCTCTGTCCACCTCTTCTTTGTCCGCCTCTTCTCTGTCCACCTCCTTTTTGTCCACCTCTTCTCTGTCCACCTCTTCTCTGTCCACCTCTTCTCTGTCCACCTCTTCTCTGTCCACCTCTTCTCTGTCCACCTCTTCTCTGTCAACCTCTCCTTTGTCCGCCTCTTCTCTGTCCACCTCTTCTCTGTCCACCTCTTCTTTGTCCGCCTCTTCTCTGTCCACCTCTTCTCTGTCCACCTCTTCTTTGTCCGCCTCTTCTCTGTCCACCTCCTTTTTGTCCACCTCTTCTCTGTCCACCTCTTCTCTGTCCACCTCTTCTCTGTCCACCTCTTCTCTGTCTACCTCTTCTTTGTCCGCCTCTCCGATTAGCTAATGATGACGTACTAGACGGAATCATACAATTTTAAACATCTGGTTTCTATAAATAGAAACATCTCTCAGGCTGGGAGTTGATGTTGCACTATTTTTAGTTCAGTGTAGGAAGTCTGACTCAGTCAACACAAATTTTCCTCCAATATTTGTTAAACATTCTTTTTAAAATGATCCATAATTTCTAGCAATCAATTCTAGATTGTTTTTTTTTTTACAGCAACTATTTATTTGAAGGAATTTAAGTTATTTTTATTTTTTCTTTGATGAGATAATAGTAAGGAGCATCAGACAGACAGACAGACAGACATACAGACAGACAGACAGGCAGACAGATGGACAAAAGAATTGATGAAAAAAAAAAGATGGTAACACATTGGTTGATGTGCACACAAACAGATACGCAAACATATTGATGGACACACACCTCAACAGACAGATGGGTATAAGTATTGATGGACATAAACCTCAACAGACAGATGGGTATAAGTATTGATGGACACACACCTCAACAGACAGATGGGTATAAGTATTGATGGACATACACCTCAAAAGACACATGGGTATAAGTATTGATGGACACACACCTCAACAGACAGATGGGTATAAGTGTTGATGGACACACACCTCAACAGACAGATGGGTATAAGTATTGATGGACACACACCTCAACAGACAGATGGGTATAAGTATTGATGGACACACACCTCAACAGACAGATGGTTATAAGTATTGATGGACACACACCTCAACAGACAGATGGGTATAAGTATTGATGGACATACACCTCAAAAGACACATGGGTATAAGTATTGATGGACACACACCTCAACAGACAGATGGGTATAAGTATTGATGGACACACACCTCAACAGACAGATGGGTATAAGTATTGATGGACACACACCTCAACAGACAGATGGTTATAAGTATTGATGGACATACACCTCAACAGACAGATGGGTATAAGTATTGATGGGTATACACCTCAAAAGACAGATGGGTATAAGTATTGATGGACACACACCTCAACAGACAGATGGGTATAAGTATTGATGGACATAAAGATGGACAAACGTATTGATGGATCGGCAAACATTACACGAGTGTATTGATGGACAGGCAGATGAATAAACGTAAAGATGGGTTGATAGACAGAAAAATGGACTAACGTAATGACTGATAGACAGACAAGTAATCCTACAGACTAACACAGTAGTGCCCAAGACAATATAAGTCACTCAAGGAAGATATTTTTAAAGCATTTATATTATTTCGAGATCTAGATGTTACCAATGTGTAATTTGTCCATCATAGCTACAATAGTCAATATATTTATATACAATTCAACAATATCCAAATTTGTATCATGTTTGTTATGTTAATTCGTATCACACATATTTGTCCATAGTTACCTCAATACATTGAATGGCTCTGGTTTGCTCCAGAACTCCAATTCACTAGTTGGCTCTAGGGCCCCAATACACTGGTTGGATCTAAGGCCCCAATACACTGGTTGGCTCTAGGGCCCCAATACACTGGTTGGCTCTAAGGCCCCAATACACTGGTTGGCTCTAGGGCCCCAATACACTGGTTGGCTCTAAGGCCCCAATACACTGGTTGGCTCTAGGGCCCCAATACACTGGTTGGCTCTAAGGCCCCAATACACTGGTTGGCTCTAGGGCCCCAATACACTGGTTGGCTCTAGGGCCCCAATACACTGGTTGGCTCTAAGGCCCCAATACACTGGTTGGCTCTAGGGCCCCAATACACTGGTTGGATCTAAGGCCCCAATACACTGGTTGGCTCTAGGGCCCCAATACACTGGTTGGCTCTAAGGCCCCAATACACTGGTTGGCTCTAGGGCCCCAATACACTGGTTGGCTCTAAGGCCCCAATACACTGGTTGGCTCTAGGGCCCCAATACACTGGTTGGATCTAAGGTCCCAATACACTGGTTGGCTCTAGAGCCACATAAGGCTGATAAAAGAGCGTTGATTTGTTCTAATCCTTATAAGGTTTCCTTTACCTTCTTTATGCTTATGTTGGACCCCTGACGATCCCCACCAACTGAGACTCTGAACGCACCAACCAATCGTTTCCATTAGTAGTTAGTGGAACTGTTGTCATTGATTTTGATTGGATGGATATTTAGTGGAACTGTTGTCATTGATTGATAGCATGGATATTTAGTGGAACTGTTGTCATTGATTTTGATTGGATAGATATTTAGTGGAACTGTTGTCATTGATTTTGATTGGATGGATATTTAGTGGAACTGTTGTACGGTCTGTAAAAATTACGCTGTGACAACATCACGGAGACTGAATAGACATGTCACTTGTCACACTAGAATGGCACTTGTCACACCTGATATATTATATGTCACACAATGCACTTTATTTGTTACTCCATACATTTTATATGCTGCACTAAACAGGTTTTCTGTCAAATCATGCATATTATTAGTCATACGGGAAATTTTATTGGTCACGCCAAACATGTTTTTGTTACATAAGAATGTTACTTATACCATAAAACATGTTATTTCTCACAGCAGACATGCTACCTTCATATTTCCTGTAGTTGCCTAGTTTATAAGTGATATTTACCTTTATATTTCTTGTAATTGTTTAGTTCCTAAGTGGTATTTAACTTTATATTTCTTGTAATTGTTTAGTTCCTAAGTGGTATTTAACTTTATATTTCTTGTAATTGTTTAGTTCCTAAGTGGTATTTAACTTTATATTTCTTGTAATTGTTTAGTTCCTAAGTGGTATTTAACTTTATATTTCTTGTAATTGTTTAGTTCCTAAGTGGTATTTAACTTTATATTTCTTGTAATTGTTTAGTTCCTAAGTGGTATTTAACTTTATATTTCTTGTAATTGTTTAGTTCCTAAGTGGTATTTAACTTTATATTTCTTGTAATTGTTTAGTTCATAAGTGGTATTTAACTTTATATTTCTTGTAATTGTTTAATTCATAAGTGATATTTAACTTTATATTTCTTGTAATTGTTTAGTTCATAAGTGATATTTAACTTTATATTTCTTGTAATTGTTTAGTTCATAAGTGATATGTACCTTCATATTTCTTGTAATTGTTTAGTTCATAAGTGATATTTAACTTTATATTTCTTGTAATTGTTTAGTTCATAAGTGATATGTACCTTCATATTTCTTGTAATTGTTTAGTTCATAAGTGATATTTAACTTTATATTTCTTGTAATTGTTTAGTTCATAAGTGATATTTAACTTTATATTTCTTGTAATTGTTTAGTTCATAAGTGGTATTTAACTTTATATTTCTTGTAATTGTTTAGTTCATAAGTGATATTTAACTTTATATTTCTTGTAATTGTTTAGTTCATAAGTGATATGTACCTTCATATTTCTTGTAATTGTTTAGTTCATAAGTGATATTTAACTTTATATTTCTTGTAATTGTTTAGTTCATAAGTGATATTTAACTTTATATTTCTTGTAATTGTTTAGTTCATAAGTGATATGTACCTTCATATTTCTTGTAATTGTTTAGTTCATAAGTGATATTTAACTTTATATTTCTTGTAATTGTTTAGTTCATAAGTGATATGTACCTTCATATTTCTTGTAATTGTTTAGTTCATAAGTGATATTTAACTTTATATTTCTTGTAATTGTTTAGTTCATAAGTGATATTTAACTTTATATTTCTTGTAATTGTTTAGTTCATAAGTGATATGTACCTTCATATTTCTTGTAATTGTTTAGTTCATAAGTGATATTTAACTTTATATTTCTTGTAATTGTTTAGTTCATAAGTGATATTTAACTTTATATTTCTTGTAATTGTTTAGTTCATAAGTGATATGTACCTTCATATTTCTTGTAATTGTTTAGTTCATAAGTGATATTTAACTTTATATTTCTTGTAATTGTTTAGTTCATAAGTGATATGCACCTTTACACCGGCGGCGGAACGAAAGATTTTAAGGGGGGGGGGGGGCAAGACAAAATATGACCGAAAGACAAATTTTACCCCCTTAATTCAATAATAGAATATTGTAATTCTGTAGCGAGTATTAAATCGATATTATTAAAAAATAATATATTAAAAAAAATAAAAAAGAACATTGAGTACTTTTGTCGTCAACTGAATCGTAGTGTCAGTTTGTTTACAAATTTAATAGTGAAATTAGATCAGAAAATTACTGATAATTATCATGAATGATGATGAACATGAAACGGAAACCGGAAACGGGAAACTTAATAAACAAAAAGTAATTTATGAAAAGATAATAAATAATTGTATTTTCTTTAAAAATTACATTTGCCGTCATTCGGTAGATGGCAATACTTCTCTATACTTATAAGACGCATTTGCTGTCTGTCTGTCTGTTCCCTTAAAACTCAAGATCCAGAAAACCAAATAACGTGAAATTTGGTACACGTACACAAAATTACATGGGGAAGGTTCTTAAACAGGTTTTGTTCCATCTCAATGGGTACTTAAATTATAATTAATTATTTTGGATATCAAAGACATGAAAATTGGCAAACTTTTACCCCGATTTCAGGTTTTACGAGCTTCTCTCCCAAATAGCTAACTTACTATAAATATGATCGGTACTGGGAACAAAATATCACATTACGTACTAGTTACTACATTATTACATTTCATTCCTTCATCCATAGGAATTGTCATCTTTTGCTACAGTCATGCCTAAGAGAGAGATAGAGAGGGAGGGAGAGAGGGGGAGGGAGGGAGAGAGGGAGGGAAGGAAAGAGTGAAGGAGGGAGAGGGGAAGGGAGGGAAAGAGAGAGGTGGAGGGAGGGATGGAGGGAGAGAGGGAGGGACGAAAAGAGGGAGTGAGAGAGAGGGGGGAGGGAGGGAGAGAGGGAGGGAGGGAAAGAGGGAGGGAGGGAAAGAGAGTGGGAGGGAAAAGAGGGAGGTAGGGGAAAGAGAGGAATTGCCAAAATTGTTGTGTATCGCATTGCTTTAAGATAAATGTACCCTTTTATTGCGTGCAAAGAAACCCTTTTTTACGCGTTTTATTTTAAAACTTCATTAAACGTCAAATTACCCTTCTTAAATAAACAGAAAAACCTTCTTTTAAACCCGGGCAAAGCCGGGTACTTGCAACTAGTTTTAAAATATGCCACAACAACTCTCAATAATGTGATTACTGTAAAATGTAATTTAATTATAATTTCTTTCAAATATTACATTTAAGAAATAAATCAAATGAATTATGAAAATGAAAATGATACATATAAACTAAAATGAATTACAAAGTTAAAAAAGTAAAACAAAGTTAAAATTTTAGGGGGGGGCAGATTGGAATTCAAGGGGGGGCACTGCCCCCCCCCCAGCTCTGCCGCCAGTGCCTTTATATTTCTTGTAATTGTTTAGTTTATAAGTGATATTTAACTTTATATTTCTTGTAATTGTTTAGTTCCTAAGCGATATGTACCTTCATATTTCTTGTAAATATTTAGTTTACAAGTTCTTTGCTTAAAATGTAAAACGCATCGTATTGTACCACAGAACCGAGCTCACACAGCCAGGCGGGAGGGAGGATGGAAACAATAAGTTTTCATGACTGACCCCAATAAAAAACCTCCTATTTAACTTAGTTCTGCCAGCCAGAGACCTTGTGGAACAAATATGGCGATACTGTAAGCCTGATATTACTTCTTCATCTTTTAGTTTCAAGTCTCTCCAGGGAATCACTCGTCAGTTAACAATCCTTGCTGACCTACATACACACTCACAAAGATGTCTGGGCACAAAGTGGGACTAAACACTCAGCACCAACAACTTGACAGATAATTGGTACCATTCAGTTATAAATAAATCAATGGATGAACGAGTTAATCAATCATTATTAAAGGACAACTGACATTTTGAGAGTTTTAGAGCCAATAAATAATCGTTCAGAAAAGTAAATAAATTGTATTGCTGGTTAGCCACTAAAATATCGTGTCATTTTGTATGAAAATTGTAAAAATATTGATTTTCCTAGATAAACCTTTATTATTAAACTAACTTACTGATTTTTCAAAAACTAAAACTTTTTACATATATATTATTCTCATAAAATAATATTCTTATATATATTTATATATATATATAGTATGTATATATATATATATATATATATATATATATATATATATATATATATAAAGATGCAGTCTAATTGTATATTTAATCTTCTTGGCTCTACAACCCAGTTGTACATGTAACATTGAAAGGTCACGAAAAATACTACATATAGACATCAAGAGTAGCTGCAGTGAATACATTGAAGTGACAAAAGTGAATGGTTTACTTCAAGATATGCCACAGTATGCGGGATGTTATTTTTATAGTAAACCTGAAGCGGCCAATTCGCTACTTTTAATAAGTTCTCATTCATGTGTAGGCTTATGCTCAAATATTGGTCAAGATTATTATTAACGATAGCTTAAGTCAGCCAGTTACTGCAAAGTATATACATATCCAACAACACTAGAGCAATGATGCTTGGAAGTTTATAAGTGGCCACTCAAAGAATGCAGAATGCTGAAATAAAATCACGGCAAGGGCTACAGACAATGATAAAAGATGATTGTTCCAGACCTATTTTTTAGAAAAGAGAGAGACGTATGAAGATACTACATACTTAACAGTTAATAGGAAGGAATCGTTATTTTACACCCGAATTAAACCTGACATATGTATTGAAAATGTTTGTATTGTAATAGGTGGGGGGGGGGACTGGGCTTTAATGTAGTGACATTGTGACGTAGATTGGTAATGTTTCATTCTGGCTCAGAGAAATTAAGCTGTGGAGAGTGTGATCATTCTTTGAAGTTCTAAAAGACTTGAATAGGTATAATATAAATCATGTGTTTTATATATCAACGAAAAGAGCATTATGAGAGCTTTCCATTAGTATAATCAACTTGGCAGTCAGTCACCACAAAATTTGTAAAGCTTTTAGAGGGCGATTTTGGTTACAATAGATTTATATGCTAGAATATAAATATATGTATATATATATATATATATATATATATATATATATATATATATATATATATATATATATATATATTAGGTTGGCCCAAAATAACTTTTTGTCAAATTTTTTTTTATTTTTTTTTTTTGTGTTCCCTTTGACTTCAATACAGCACAGAAAAAATCATGAATATATGCCTCATCGACACTGAAATGTTAAATCATTTAAATGGTTTTGATATTGGTAATATTTAATATAAAGTACACAGAAAATGCTAGAAGGTTCTGAAAAGTTTTAGAAAAATCTATACAATCCTAGAAGGTTCTGGAAGGTACTATGAAATCCCTAGAAGGTTCTAGAAGCTTCTAAAAACGTGGAAAAAACTTATGAAGGTTAAAATTCTAGAAAACTCTAGAAATTTTGATTTTCATACAAATAGCCAGCTTCACCAGTTCATTTCAATTTAGTTATCAAAATCAAGTGTTATAAGATCAAATTTTGCGGCTATATAAATATCCTTCATTTAGTTATGACTACTAGGTCGAAAAGTGTTGTTCATTTAACTGGGCATAGAAGTTGACACAACTCCTGTTTATTGAGCTAGGTTCCCCTAATTAAGCCTTCTGGCCAATGGTATGTTTACATATATGTTATATATATATATATATATATATATATATATATATATAGTATTTATATATATATATATATATATATATATATATGTATATATATATTATTGTAGTCTTGATACATTTGGAAAATATTTATTAAATGTTTATACTGATCTTGCTCTAAAACATTCAAATACACTCAATAAAGAGTAGAGAAATCTACAAAAATAAAATAAAACGTTATATCCCTATGCTGAGCAATTCAACAGTTCAGTAGCAGTAGCCAGCAATTAAAAAAAACGAGTTAACTCCCATTGTTGTTATCGCTAAAACACGACGAGTCACGGGAAAAAAGGTGGGGGAGGAGGGGTTGACAGGTGACGAAATTAAACAAACATTCTAGTTTGCTGATGTTTTTTATACCTGCAGAGCTGCCAACTGTGATATTTTATTACCATATTTATATTATTCGATCAATCTAAAAATCTATTTTGATAATAGACAACATGTTATTAACGCAGGGTGTTGTTTAGATCTAGAATTATTTATTTTTGTGTTTAGTCAGATATAAATTTACACTTTTCCCTCAATTTTTATGTAATTTTGGATAATTAAAATATATTTATAAATAATTCGTCGGTGAGAAAGTTGACAGGTCAAATATGACGTCGTCGTCTCGTTGCCGTTCTCTCCGTAGGTAACAATACACAACATATTCATGTGAGTTTTTTCCCTTAGTTCAGCCAATGAAAGGTAAAAGTATATACAAAGTGTAACTCGAATTCAGATCGGGAACACCTTTGCAATAATGTCCAATTATCATTTAACTCTGTGAGAAAAGGCAAATGTAGCGATCTTATCAAAATATAAATTGAATGTTGTTGAGCAACTAAAACTACTATAAACGCACACTTTTTTATTTTTGTTTTTTTTTGTTTTTCCACTGCTTTTGTAGTTGTTTGTAAGACTGTTGCCGCCGGCAACACGGGTAACATGAACAATTCGCTCCGATGTACACACATTTAAAATATATTGTTTGATAGTATAAATACATAATTACTCCTTGTTACTGACACTATATAAATCTATGTATTCTTTAAAAAGTAAAACAATATTTCACTTATTAATTAATTGCTATCAAGCAGTTAAAAATATATAGCCTACACATTGTGACAGCATCAGCTTAATAACTTATTGTGGTGCACATTCAAAACTTGTCATCTACCCCAATCCTATTTAAATCTTAAATTCTTTAACAAAATTATGTGTTTAAACTATATTTAAATTGACTTAACATAACTTATTTAAATTGACTGAACAAATTTACCTCGATCATTTCACTCTTAAAGTACAACTTATTTAGTTTCACGTGTGGTGATATTTGGTTTCAATACCGCACCAATAATATTGCCACTTCCCAATCACTTGTTAACAAAGTAAAAGAAAAATTGGCGGAAAGTGAGCTTTGGATTATTTCAACTGGTCGCATACAAAAAAGGACTTGTTTTGCCTTATAAGTTTAATTGTAAGAAGAACGTTTGTACATTCAATTCTGTCATTATTGGATCTGCATTCGTTGTACGACTATCCGATATCTACAAAAACTTAATATTCTATGGGCTAATCTCCGCTAAGTAGAGTCGTATGATACTTGTCAACAGAAAAATTATGTAAACGCATAGAAATGCTTATGGGTACCAAATATATATATATATATATATATATATATATATATATATATATATATATATATATATACAATTGTTTCTTTTCTATATTTTATCTATTAAGAAATATTGAAAAATTGTGGCTTTGTATATAAGCCTATAATTTTGTTATTTTGTTTTTGAAATTTAAAAAGATTAAAATGTGTAAGGAACATCTTACATGACTAAAACTGCTTTCACCACATGTGGCCATCAGCAATAGCACACATAAGTCCATAACTACTTGTCTCAGTGTACATCTCCAAGAGAGACGAACTATTTTATATTTGGGGGAGGGTGCACAGATACTCTCAATTAAGTCATAACTACTGAGCCAAAGGCTCTTCTCACATGTAGTCAACATCAGAGTGAGCGTATTTGTTACAAATGTGTTGTGCGTGCAGAAACTGGGAAATCCTCCTTCCTACGGCCCATTAAGAAATAAAAGTGAGAAATTCATCAGTTAAAAAAATAAAATTAGGGCTGGCGTGTAAAATGTAGGGAACCCATGGGTAACTCGTAGCTGTGTGAATCATGAATTTATTAAGCACAATACTATGTTGACACTACCATGTTGACACAATAGCTTGTTGACACAATACCATGTTGACACAATACCATGTTGACACAATACTATGTTGACACAATACCATGTTGACACAATACTATGTCAACACAATATCATGTTGACACAATACCATGTTGACACAATAGCTTGTTGACACAATACCATGTTGACACAATAGCATTCTGACACAATAATATGTTGACACAATGCCATGTTTGACACAATACTATGTTGACACAATAGCATGTTGACACAATACTATGTTAACACAATACTATGTCAACACAATACCATGTTAACACAATACCATGTTGACACAATACCATGTTGACACAATACTATGTTGACACAATACTATGTCAACACAATACTATGCAACACAATACCATGGTGACACCATACTATGGTGACACAATACCATGCTGACACAATACTATGGTGACATAATACTATGTCGACACAAAACCATGTTGATAAAATACCATGTTGACACAATACCATGTTGAATTTACTCGGAATTCTTACAGAGAAGACGAAACCAATTTTACTCGATACTTACCAGGATAACGTAACAATAACGTCACACAAAAAGTATCATATTATGTGATAAACAAATAGAAAGCATCGATTACGTTAGAAACTTTGAAAGACGATCCACAAAAATAATTATATGTTATCACTTCATACAAATTAAATATACATCATGCATTTTATTTATTACAATGCATAAAATTAATTTAAATTTTCTGGAACCAATCATCAAGTTTCCGTGATATCATTATCACATCTGTTTTATTAATAAACGGGTGTTCTGGATTACAAGCATCTCTCGTAAACCGAGTTTTGACTGTATGGAACAAATCTATCAATCTTTGAAATTTTATAAAGGGAGTCTGATGTTTCTTTGTAATCTAGCACTGGAAAAGCGTTCTTCCTGACGATGACAGATAATTTTAAGATTGCTGTACACAACAAAATGTTCCAGATGCCGGGGCAGGGCCCCCAGACAGCCCCATAGGTCACCTGTCCATAAGAAAGTCTTTACATTCACGCTCATATTTTTAGAAAAATGATAATTTATATGATTTAAGGAATTAATTTTCTCTTTTAAGTGCATTTTTAAAACAAAGGAAAAATAAATTAATTAATTAATTTTTTATTTTGTTGATATTAAGTTTTGTGCACGTTAATCTAATTAAACGTGTCTATATTAAATTAAAAAAAGCTTTACAGTTTTTATAATCCTAGAATAGCTAAATCCCGAAAGTTAGATAAAAAATACTTAGTCATGTGCATTTTATTGGTCATAGAAGTGGCATGGTAAACTTTGTTCAACGAAACAGTGCTATATATGCCGCAAAATTAATTATAACCACCTCAGTCATCTATATGTCTCATTCAAATATATATGTCTCAGTAATCTATATGTCACATTCAAATATGTATATGTGTCTCAATCATCTATATGTCTCAATCATCTATATGTCTCAATCATATATATGCTACACATGTTACACAGGACAGGATTAACATATAAGCAAGTGCTTGGGGCATCAGGATTAAAGGAGGCAATACACTAAAAAATTCATAGTATAATTTATCATTTAAACTAAACAGTTACACGGACTTCAAAATATCTCGAGCTTCCTACCAGTTCCAACGTTACCCCCCCCTTAAATTCATTTACTGGAGATCTCTCTTTTTTTCATTAATTTTCCTGCAAGATGTAAGGGTGCAGGATCATACTAGTGTTGTCTTACCAATGTACAACAGAATTCGCGCGGCCTTGACTGTGAGAGAGTTTCGCTCTGTCATTTGCTACTAACTTTTGTCGTGGCTGAACACTGGCGACGAAAGCCTGGCTCCTCAACCTCAACCCTAAAACAAAAAAAAAACAGTCCATGGTCTGGTCGATGAAAGGAGTCCCTGGTCTGTTGAAGGCCCGACGCATCACTTCGGTGAAGAAGACCAAATAGGGATAAATGCTGCTGTCTCTCTGGAACCAAAAGATTGATTACTATATTAAAGTCATTCAATTATTACGCAAAATATTTTACCCTTCCCTCAAAACAGCGTAACGTTTTTTTTTTAAATTCTTAAACACTGCGCTGTATTTAGAACTCTCCCATGTATTTGATTACTTTATTACTTAAAAATTCTGTGAAAAAAACTTTAACCACAATTTTTTTATTACCTAATAGAAATTCTATCAGCAGGAACTCTAATCAAGAAAGTTTTACTTTATTAGATGAATCAATACTATGGCTTTTAAATTAAGATTTTTTTATAAAATTAAAATTTGCAGATCACCTGAAATGGCTAAACTTTCACGGGACGTAAAAATTGATTTACGGTTTATTAACAAAGATGATGGAGAGTTTTGGTAAATATACTTATAATATTTTAATGTAAGTGACATATTCATTTTATTTTCCCCCATCCCTATTAACTACTGGAAGTATGATTTTTAAATTGAAATAATCATCTATTTCATTTAAAGGATGAGCTATGATGATTTCAAAAATACTTTTGATGTAATACGACTTTGTCATCTTCAGCCTGATTCATTAATTCAAGAACTTAAAGACAACAATGTAAGACAAAGAAATATATATAGATCTGCATGCACTATATATAGATGTACATGCCCTACATAAGTAGATGTACATGCTTTCTATATATATATATATATATATATATATATATATAAAAGCACTATATATATATAGATGTATATGCCCTATAAATAGATGTGATCTCCGAATTTAATTATAACAAAATCTGTCAAGTATTTCAAATGAAAGAATTCCAATGGTTCTATTATTTAAATTTTATACTTTATCATTCATTTTATTACTAGTTTTAAAAAAAAATTTTGAAGACTGGGATTTTCCTGTAAAATAATTTTAGCCTGCATTACCAAATGTTTGATAAAAAATAAAAAAAATATTTTCATTCTGCAAAAAGAATGTAAAATGTATTTGATTTAAAATGTGCAATGCGTAAAATTGATTCATTTGAGTTGTTCAATTATAATAATAAACTAAATCAAATATTCATCACACTAAAATAAGATCACACTACTAAAAGTTTTGATATAAAATACAAATAACTGTACAGAGAAAACAAGCGTGGAATGTAACCGTTTATCATGATGCTTGGATCAAAGGGGTTACGGCTGGAGGACGTCGCAATCATGTACATGAAAGTAAGTTTCTACATTGTTGTGGGCTTTGTCTGATTGACAGAAATAAATAAACTTGTGAAATAATGTCTGGCATTTTAATTAAGGGGTTATTCACTTATTATGTAACGCCTCAGGGGTCGGGTGGGGGGTAGGTTAAGTGTGACCAGATTACGGAGCGACCGATAATCGGATCGGTATCGGACGATATTGACACTATCGGTTAATATCGGATCGACCGATTTTTGTAGAGCGACCGATAGTCGAACCGATATTGGCACTATGCAGGCCCGTTGCCAGGTCAAAGTAAGCAGGGGCACCAATACCCAGCAAGGGGGCACCTTTACTTTTTCTTTACTTTCCCTCTTTTTCTTCTTTTTTTAAGCGGGGGCACTCCACACCTAGCGGGGGTGGGCACGGCCCCCAGTGCCCCCTTGGCTACGGGGCTGGCACTATGGGTTAATTATCGGACCGGCCGTTTTTTGCTGCCGATACATTGTTTTTTTCACAACAGAGTTGCAGAAAAAAAAATCAGTAAATAACCCAATTCTATAACCAGATCAGACAAGATTTAAAAAAAAAAAAAACCCGTACACAGAAATTGTAACGTCCACAGAAATTGCATCAGCAATATGACCTTGAAACAATAGGATTGGCATTTTTTAATTCTAATGTATGACCTTGAATGATACAATTAGTGAACATCTGTGTGTATTATTTTGGGATGGGAAGTTGGGGGGGGGTAAACAAGATACGTGTGGGCGAAGTGTTACGAAATATGACAGGGAAGGGGTGAACATGGGTTGACATACGTCATAAGATTGGAAACTACAGCAGGATAAAAACACGTGTTTGGCATTGTTGTTGATTAAAATAAAATATCGGTATCGGTAAAAATGCTGGAGAAAAATATCTGTATCGGACTATCGGTAAAAAGGCACATCGGTCGCTCCCTAGACCAGATGTGACAGGAGGAGTAGGGGGTTCAGACGTATTTTGCCACAACGTCATAAACAATTTTGGCCTTGAAATAGTAGTAGCTGCCGAACCTTGACAACAATAATTATTTCTTTATTCCATTTTAAATGTGCCCAGGACCCTAGTCAAAGTATGACAGCCCATGTTACCCATTTTTGTTCTTTTTAATATTACTTTAGTTACACGACCTAATAGAAATACCAGCTTGACACGAAGTATATGTTATGGCCGACGTTTGCTAACCGGCCAAAGCTAGACACTGGCTAGTAAACACTGTCAATGTTCACATCGGTCGGCCATTGTCAGACATTTGCCGCCAATGTAAACAGTGGCTGGTGCGACCGGCCAATATTGATTTCTTGAAGTTAATAATATCGTATAAAAGAGATAAAATCAATAGCAAACTCAGAGTGTGGGGAAAAAGTAGGATAAGTTTATTACACACAGATTGATCACTGGAAGTGGCCGACTGCTTTTGTTTAATTTGAACAGATTAGGTTACGATTTGTTGTACTTTTCTTTTGTAAGAAAGTTAAACGATTTATTATTTTTCTATGTCATCCAGCGTCAAACGAACCATAAAAAAATGTCTATAGACATTTATTTGTGTGTGTGGGTTAACGATTTAAAATATCTTAAATAATACGAGATCTTTCTGTCATCATTTGTTGCAAGAAGATAAACCTTTGTGACATCTAGAGCTGTAGAGTTGTTTATTATCTTTACCTTTGAAATGGTCTGTCACACACTTTGCACAATCGATCTGTTACACGCTTTGTACAAACCTTCTGTTACACACTTTGTACAAACGATCTGTTACACGCTTTGTACAAACGATCTGTTACACACTTTGTACAAAAGATCTGATACACTTTGTACAAACCTTCTGTTACACACTTTGTAAAATCGATCTGTTACACGCTTTGTACAAACGATCTGTTACACACTTTGTACAAACGATCTGTTACACGCTTTGTACAAACGATCTGTTACACACTTTGTTCAAACGATCTGTTACACGCTTTGTACAAACCTTCTGTTACACACTTTGTACAATCGATCTGTTACACACTTTGTACAAACGATCTGTTACACACTTTGATAGACATCACACAAATTATATTAAATAAAGGCAGTCGGTCATGTCCAGTGGTAAATCTGTCTGTAATAAATTTATCTTGTTTTAATGGTTTACTATGTGTCACACAAGTTGAAACAAATGATGACAAAGAAATAATATTTGGATTCACATTTAGTGAATAAATCAAACAATATTGCAAAAAAAATACTGATAGTGTGGAGCTTAAATTTAGGTAAGCCTTGTTTGCAATAAATTATCTTTTCACACCAAATAATGTCGTTATTATGTCACACATCTGGTACAACATTGTTCAAATCGACACTTTCAATAATTAGAATAGGTTCGAAATAGTACATTTCCCACCACACTGATCACACATCTATCCACATTGTATTAAAAACATTAAAAGAAAGATGATCTATTATTTAAAATATTTTTACTAGTAACACATAAGAGAAAGAAAAAAGCTTAATCTAAAAATGTTTCGGATCTTTTTCCTTGTCATGTCCAGTGGTCAATCTATTGGTAACAAATGTATCATACTTTATTGTTTTATCCACTCAAAGAGTTCACAATTGATGTTATCATTTTCATACCATACTAATGAAATGTGACATTGGCCGGCTAGCAAACATTGGCAGTAAAATATACATACTTTCTTATGTAGTGTTTCTCAAATTCTGGGTCGCGGATTAGAATGATTCTTTTAATTTTACTAAGGCTTCTTTGTACGCCATAAGATATTAGATATGCGGACTACTGAAAACAAACTTGAAACCGTGAGAGTTACATGACCATGTTGAGGTCTTTTAAACAAAACATTTGTGCTCTCTGTTGTAATGTTTGTATACGCATGGTGAGTTGTATGCGCGAGCAGTCGTTTACATCTTATAGTAAACTTTAATACGAGACAAATTTTAGGACTGAAGCAACTAAATTAAAAAAAGAAACTTAAATGATCGAGAATCTATGAATTCATGATTCCAACTCTGTTGCTCTATATTTTACAAAACTGAAAGCTTGTTAATCTGCATGCATTCATAATTACTAGGGAGCGACCGATATGCCTTTTTACCGATAGTCCGATACCGATATTTTTCCCCAGCATTTTTACCGAAACCGATACCGATATTTTTTTTAATCAACAACAATGCCAAACACGTGTTTTTCTCGTGCTACAGCTAATGACATATGTCAACCCATGCTCACCCCTTCCCTGTCATATTTCGTAACACTTCGCCCCCACGTAAGTCTTGTTCCCCCTCCCCTTCCCATCCCAAAAAAAATACACACAGATGTTCACTAATTGTATCATTCAAGGTCATACATTAGAATTAAAAAATGCCAATCCTATTGTTTCAAGGTCATATGGCTGATGCAATTTTTGTGGACGTTACAATTTCTGTGTACGGGTTTTTTCCTTTTTTAAAATCTTGTCTGATCTGGTTATAGAATTGGGTTATTTACGGATTTTTTTCCTGCAACTCTGTTGTGAAAAAAATGTATCGGCAGCCAAAAAACGGCCGGTCCGATAGTTAACCCATAGTGCCAATATCGGTTCGACAATCGGTCGCTCCCTACAAAAATCGGTTGATCCGATATTAACCGATAGTGCCAATATCGGTCCGATACCGATACTGATCCGATAATCGGTCGCTCCCTAATAATTACCACTCTATTGTTCTATATGTTACAAAACTGAAGGTTGGATAATCTGCTTATTTGCATATTTACAACTCTATTATTCTATATGTTACAAAACTGAAGGTTGGATAATCTGCTTATTTGCATATTTACAACTCTATTATTATATATGTTACAAAACTGAAGGTTGGATAATCTGCTTATTTGCATATTTACAACTCTCTTCTATATAACACATTTGAAGGTTGGATAATCTGCATGTATGTATGATTACAGATTTCTTGCTCTATACGTTACCAAACGAAAGTGTTAATCTGTGAAGTAAAAGGGTGAAAATCTATTTAGTTTCTTACTTTTATTGCAGTTTTTTATTTATTGTCATAGTGTTAAAGTTATGCAAACCATTTCATTATTGAATAGAACGTATCTCGGAGTCTAGGCAATAGTGTTTTATGTACTCTCAAAAACCAACTGCTCAAAGTTAACAAATGAAATATATTTTCACCCTCCAAGAAAACAAACTTTAAAAGGATTATTGGTACCAGTGTTTTATCTAAAATTCTAAACTGTGCGCTGCACAAACATTACAAGTGAGCTATCAAATGTTTCGCTGAGTAGGCCAGTATATCAGATTACCGTAATCAACATTTCAAAAGTTGCGCAGTCAATATGTTTAGCCGCTTACAGTCTTTGGAAAATTACAGAAAACATCCCTTGGTACATCCAAATGTCTTTTGATACAGGAAAGCTGTATGGGGACTTGTACAAGTCTTTTAAACAAGCCTTTCTTTATAACAAATGGTGTTGTTACACAATCTAAAGTTAACAAGTTCTGGGCTAAAATTAAAAAAAAAATCTTGTTTAATACTTTAAGGTCTTGTTGACAGTATACTCTGAGTATACATCTGATTGCAGTGGCTCTCAAATTGTGAATGGTCGGGAGCTGATTTTAAGTCGGCCGCTCAAAAATTGTATAATTTCTTAATAAAGAATGATTTAGGTGTGAAATTAATTTCAGATTTTCTTTGAAACTTTCTTTGCTCGTGGGTTGCGAAAACCAAAAATGTTTCATAGTGGGTCGCAAATATAAAAAAATGAGAACCACCGCCTAATTGTATTCATTTTTTGAGCTTCTATGTTATGTTTCAATTTGTCTTTTTTTTAAAGAAAGGGAGGTGAGTCAGATCTTACGTAATTTTTTAAAGGGTAGCGTTGTAAAGTGTGAAAAAATATAACAATTGTGATAAGAGGGGGCAGTCTACAAACCTAGGAAAAAAGCATCACGTAACAAATAAACGGCCTCAGTACATTTTTGTATGTACAGTCATGGTATTAAATCATGGTTTTTAAATCATTGTTTTTAAATCATTGTTTTTAAATCATTGTTTTTAAATCATTGTTTTTAAATCATTGTTTTTAAATCATGGCTTTTAAATCATTGTTTCGTAAAGCCTATTTCTCAAAAAAATTTTTGATTTACTGAAGTAGAAAACTAGCTCTTGTTTCATTTTCAAAGAATTCTACTGGATAAACCCGCAGTTCTACATTACACTGGACACTGTACACCCAACACTAGGACATGGACATGGCTGTACACTCATCGTATCACTGATGAAGAAAGACAAACAAAGAAGATTCAATATTGCTATAGATTTTCATGTTTATAAGGTAAGTGGTAAAGTTTCTTTTGAGACCAATACTAAAAATTTGAAAAAAAAAATTGTTAATTTTCTCTTTGAAACTTACAAAAGCATTTGCAAAAATTAAAGATTTAAAAAAATAAAAAAATATAATGAAATGTCTTTTTGTCTGGATGTCAGGCGAAATGCGAGTCTACTGTGCGTACAACGTTAAACGTATTATTTTGACGTGTCAATAACGAAGTCGCTGCACCAACAGACCTGGCGTTCTCCAGTCTAAACTCTTCTTGAACTCTTCTGCTCTCTGTCCTTGGCACTCGCTCTGTGTCTATCCTCTGGTTCCGGCACATGTCTCTCTCTCTCTCTTGTAAGTGAGTATCTCTATATTCTCTCTATGTGTGCGTTTGTACCACTCTGGTACTCATCTACCTCTGACAAATTTGGATAAATGCTTAAAACCTTTTTTTTGCCATGCTGGTAAAAGTAGCAGGCATGCTAACGCAGACATGCCTTCAAGCTGATGTGGCAGGCACATAACACCCTGTCATGAAAGCATTTATTAGCACGAAAAAAAACAACAACAAACAGATAAATCCAATTCATTTCTATATGCAAGCCCCATCCAAATCATTTCTATACGTTCAATAGGACAATCTTTTAGGTGTTCTCAAAAATAAATCATTGCAAATTATATAAATATGTCTAATTCAATGGTTGGGATTTTGCCATGTCAACGAAACAGAAACAACTCCCATGAAGTACGTCTGGAGGGACTCGGTTACTTATTTTATTGATGAAATGATCCAATAGTGTTGACAGTTTGAACTTGCACTTTAAATGCCGGCATGAACCCATCTTCATGTGTTTGGTTGGTGGCTCAAAATGATGTCATTTGCAATACACACCCACAACCCACACTCACCCCCACACATATAAACACACCCACAACCACAAATACACTCCCCATCTCACAACAACACACACATCCACGATCACACATACAAAGAAAGGAAATAGAAAAATAAACCATTATATGTAGGCATACACAAAGCATAGAATTAAATACAATTGAATGCCACGCTCATGTTTTGTAAAGTGAATAAATGGAGATTTAAATTGTGCTAAGCACTTTTTAAAGATATTAAGCATTCAAATTATAAGGGACACAGGTCGGTATATTCTCTGTGGTTTTTTGACTGTTAAAAGATAAAAAAATAAAACTACATATTTTGATTTAAAATAACGTAAAAATTCACAAATCTTGAAAATAAAAGGAAAAATTAGCATATATTCCAAGACTTAGCAGGAATAAACACATGTAGTCTCATGATGTTTATTTTTCTTTTGGTTTTAAAATGTGGATTTCTGTAAATATGATATATATATATTTTTTCAATGAAATAGCTGAAATCTCCTAATTCTTGGCAACTAGATAAAACCACACAACCGGAGAGTGCTTTGCTGGTCTCCGAAGGTTATAGCGTTCATCGAGAGGTGACTAAAAGATTCTCACTTAGTCCAGGAACGTATATAATAATCCCAAGTACCGTCAGGCCTGGTGAGGAGGGGGTTTATTCTGAGAGTATTTACAGAAAAAAAGAAGACATTGGGTGAGTGCTGGAGACAGAACAACTTAAGTACAAGTACTTCAAAGTAAAACAGTACATGTACTTCAAAGTAAATTAGTTTTTAATCAATTTTTAGAAATGAAAACAATGTGCGAAATATTGTTAAAATAGATTTTTGTTGACGAAAACTAATTTGTTTTTAAAAGCAATAGATTTTCGAGTCACTATTTGGCATTGCAGTATCTATAATAATGTAACATAATAGAAAACTTTAAAAAAAATTTAATGTTAGGCAAACAAATACTGTGAGTAACAGCAATGAGTTTCAAATAATTTATAATAAAATTTCATAATCTTGCAGGGTTCAAGAAAGTGGCTTTTATTCCTGTAAGTATTCCAAAATACATTCAATCACTAGTCTTGTACAATATGTAATATATATCTTACATCTGTTTTGTTACATTTACTGAATTGAGCTACATATGAGCTACAATACAAACTAAAACAACAAAATAAATAAAAAATGTTTCAAAAGAAGATTTTTTTAATGCCCTAAAAGTAAAAAAAAAAATCCTTAGATGATACAAATATTTCTATAAATTATCATTACTAAAAATATAAGAGTGAATCTCCATATATATATATATATATATACATTAGGGTTATGACTTTTTAACTTTTTGTAAAATAATAAATCGATGAACTTTTGCTCAAAGGTAATGAAAATGTGTTTTATTTGGATTATTTTCAAAAAAGGTCATCCACAACATGAATTTTTTAAAATAGTATATAAGCAGTGATTGGCAAATTATTGTTAATTCCTAGTTGATCCATTTAGTGCTGGACATACTAATGTTACTTAACTTACATATCAATCAATCGCGCATTAATTTTATAGGTCACAGTCCGATCGTTTTGGAGGAAAGCAGCAACCATCTGTCGACAGTGAGCTCAAGATAGGATCAACATTCAGACACCTTTACAGTCTGGTATATTCAGATCAATTATTAAAGAAGCTGTTAAACTTTTAAAGAAGAGATGAAGAAAATACTACATTTAAAAGCTGGTCACTGCACTTTGATGGTAAACGAATGAGTCACCAAGAACATCAAGTGTTAGTGTTGAAGAATGAACAAAGAGAAGTTAAGTTATAAGCACTAAATCTATCAGACGGAAAAGCAGATACTGTTGTTAAAGGTATGACTGCTATTTACGCTTTACTAAAACTGGAAGAAGCACAATTGATTCGTTGTTAACTACATGTTCTTGACAGAGTTCTTCGCGTAGTAATGGATGAAGAACTTGGAAAACAGCATGTCACCCAATATCGAATATCCGTTTACCCCGGAACTTGTAAAGAACTACGAACAGCTCAGGAAGAATTTCAAGAATGGTAAAGAAGTGATTATTGAAATACCAGAATGGCGTGATGATATGAAATTTCTATTTCATTTAACTCGGGTATTCCGCTTTGTTTGAAGAATGTGGAGTATTTCCTAAAGCGAAGGTCAGAAAATACCTAAATTAAATAATGCAAGATAGAATTCCCGAGCAATACAATACAATACAATACAATAAATACAGTTCAATAAATAAAAGACAATACAATACAAGCTCTTTTGGCATTTATTCTTCTACCAGAGAGAAGAGACTTAATACTCGACATTTGTAGATTCATCTCCTACAGATTGGCGGACCACTGGTTTACTGACCACATGTACAACGCACACGATTAACGGAAGCTATGTAACACCTTGTGGTCACGAAAAAAACGTTAAACTCTGTGAAAAAGTTTTGGAATCAGGAACCATCGGTAAAAAGAAAGAGAACCTCCAGCTTAGATTTATTTTGCTTAACAAAGCATAAGATTTGTATATTACGCTTTAATTAAGCTGAATACTACACAACATTTTTTGATACATAGGCCTACAGTAGCTTTAAGTTTGTAATTTTATATTTATTTGTAATTTAGAGTGTTATAATATAACAGTAAACTGTTAAAGGCTAAAAAGCTATATAATAACTCTTTAATTAAAAAAATAGAATTTAAAAAGACCATAAAGTTGTTTGAAATTCTATCTATACGTATATATAGTAAATTCGAAATTTAGCTTTGTGGGTGACCTTTTCCAACAAGAAAATCAAATTAAAGTTTTCTTTATTACTTTTACAAACATTCAGCGATTTATGACCCAGGAACATGGGGTCACAAAAAAGTCATAACCCTAATATATATATATATATATATATATATATATATATATATATAACATTTATCTATTTTTATTTATCAACTAGTTAAGACCATTGTTATCATTCACGCTTTTAATTTTGTGATATCATGAACACAACTTAGTGATATTATGAATATCATTTAATCTAAAATCTCTAGACTAAACCAGTTGTCAAAGATCAATTGTTGGATCTTTTTAACAAGCATGCAGGCAGTGATCAGAGAATGAATGCTGGTGAACTCTGCACATTTCTGGAAGAGGTTTCAACACTAGGTACTAATTTAACTAGAGTGTGGCTCTTCATGAGTTTTTTTTTTAATGTGGCTACTAATGAGCCAATATTTTCTATTTTTCAACCGTTTTTTTTATTAATAAAGCTATAATTCTTCTCTATCAAATATTTTCTACTTAATAAAAACCAGGGGTGAGTGTGGGCAGAAATATTTGCAGCGACACCACCGAGGGGGGGGCAAAAGGGAAATAACTGTGTATTTATTTTCCTTGCTTGTAACTCATACTATATATAAAGATGCACGTTTAAATATATATTTATAGTCTTTCTTTTCTACCGATTTTTTCGATACTTAATGTATAATTTCAATAAACAATATATACTAAAGTGATATATTGCGATATAGTGAAGTATATTTGTTTAAAAGTATTAATATATATTTACTTTTGTTACCGACTCTTTATAAAATCAATGTACACTTATAATCAAAAGAGAATAAATGTTTCAATAAGCATTTATTGAATGTAATATCTGATGATAAACAAAAAAACATACACATACAAGCAGGGTCAGCATAATAACTTTTGGGCACACATCCAAAACTTATTTATCACCCACCACATCCCACTTTTAATTGCTTGAATCTTGAAATAATTTTGCTAGCTAATTCTAAGCCTATTGCATGAAGTGTTTTGAAAAGTATTTTAAATTGACTGAACACATTTACCTTGATCATTTGACTCTTTAAGATTACTAAAGTAGAACTGATATAGTTTCGTGATTGATCATTTTTTTTCAGTACTTTACTAGTACTATTGCAGGTTCCCAATTTTACAATGTAAAAGTATTGACAGTATACCAACATCCTACAGTGTATATAATGAAATCGACTAGTAATATTCGTTAACATATTATGCAGCTATTGAGTTTGATACAGGCTAGATATACTGGTACATTTGCAGCGTTTTCCTATCTTTCCTATTCTGAGCTAGACAGGTCGCCGAGCTAGTAATCTTGAAAACAATGTTCTGCTTCTAAACCAGACATGGGCAATCTACGTCCCGTTAAACGTTTTGATTTGACCCGCAGTATACTGAACTTTCTCAGTGATAACTGCGGGCTGAGACTTAGTCTCTTAGAGCCCGTGATATCCAACTCGCAGTACTACCCGTCGTTCATTTACATTGATAACATTTACATTTGTGTTAGCTCAGATAAAGTATTATAAACACTCCATTGATCAGCTCTTGGTCCGACCCTTCAATCAAATTTAAGAACCTATTGTGGCCATTTAGTAGTTATCTGTAATTTTGCAGCATGTCCATTACGATAAAAAAGTTATCATTAAAAGGTCACAAAAAAAACACTTCTTTTGGACATAAAGAGGAGATGCAGGCGTCGGGCTGAGAGAAACTGAGCTGGGAGGGGGGTGTAGTGGCGGATTAACTTTCACTTTAGGAACAGTTGAAACAGGTCAGTTTTGGAACAGTTGAAACTGGTCAGTTTAGGAACAGTTAAAACAGGTCAGTTTAGGAACAGTTGAAACAGGTCAGTTTAGGAACAGTTGAAACAGGACAGTTTAGGAACAGTTGAAACTAGTCAGCTTAGAAACAGTTGAAACTAGTCAGTTTAGGAACAGTTGAAACAGGTCACTTTAGGAACAGTTGAAACAGGTCACTTTAGGAACAGTTGAAACAGGTCAGTTTGTTGAGTTTCTTAAAGACTGGATAGGTTTGTGTGTAATCTTTCTCCAACATGGATAAAGATATAGAATGAAACTGAACATTTCTTATGATATACAATGATTGAATGAACATAGCCTTCCTATCTGCTTCCTCTGAACAACCATTACGGTGTTAATTTTTTCCTGCTATTTTGTTTCATCTTCAAGCCAATGATCTCTTGAACAAAGGCAATGTCAACATTGTTTTGAATGTTTTGTTGTTTTTATATGCTCGTCGGAAAAATTATTACTCGTTACAAGTTGAATAAATAAATACATACTGAATGCATGAATACCACCAATACATCTAATATTGAATGCATACATATCACCAATAAATAAATACTAAATGCATACATACCACCAATAAATAAATACTGAATGCATACATACCACCATAACCAATAATTAAATATGGAATGTGATAAGTAACTTTCTTATAAGTGTGAAAACACTTGAGACTCCGTTTTGAATCACTGTTTTATCAAAAGATCACAGTTTCAATCGAATCTTGGAAATTGATGATCAACTTTTTACCCCCCCTGACGGTTACAGTGAACTATACAAGCAGTGGCCAGATATATATGCTGTGTATTTCACCTACCTGTCTCCCGAAATGCGTTCTAGGTCACTGCATTTTCGACTTTGTTGGGGATGAAAGAAAGGCGCGAAAACCCAGTTGTTTATAGCAGTGCTTTTCAAAGTGGTGGGCCCTAGGGGGCCGTGGACTGTCCGGAGGGGGCCGTGAAATTTCGTAAAAATGTGACACATAAAATATAATTAACCTAATGTATTGTATGTAAATAGTATTAATATATGTTTAAAATAATCTAGTTTATTTTATCTGTTGCATCCTTTCACTCTTTCATTGTTAACATTAGAAAAAGCATGTATTAACTAGTAAAAGTTTGCATATAGAAGTTTAAAATTATAAATTTAAGCAATCTAAACCAAAAAAAAAAATTAGGGGCCGCGACATATTGATTGGCGATCCAAGGGGGCCGTGAATTCAAAAAGTTTGAGAAGCAATGGTTTATATGATCTAAGTTGCGTAAAGAAGGCACATTCTATCTATCTATCTATTTGTTTGTCTGTCTGTCTGTCTGTTTATTAAAATGTTTGGAGTTTATGTAGGACCTGCTCTGTTATTGTTGTTAACAATTTTGTTAAAAAACGTTTATGTAGGACCTGCTCTGTTGAGCTTACGTTGTTGAGTTGAGTTTATGTAGGACCTGCTCTGTTATTGTTGTTGAGTTTATGTAGGACCTGCTCTGTTATTGTTGTTGAGTTTATGTAGGACCTGCTCTGTTATTGTTGTTGACGTTTATGTCGGACCTGCTCTGTTATTGTTGTTGAGTTTATGTAGGACCTGCTCTGTTATTGTTGTTGAGTTTATGTAGGACCTGCTCTGTTATTGTTGTTGAGTTTATGTAGGACCTGCTCTGTTATTGGAAATATAACTTTGTTGTTGTTATTATGTAGGACCTGTTATTAAGTTATTGAGTTTATGTAGGACTGTTTGTTGAGTTTATGTCGGATCTGCTCTGTTATTGTTGTTGAGTTTATGTAGGATCTGCTCTGTTATTGTTGTTGAGTTTATGTAGGACCTGCTCTGTTATTGTTGTTGAGTTTATGTAGGACCTGCTCTGTTATTGTTATTGAGTTTATGTAGGACCTGCTCTGTTATTGTTGTTGAGTTTATGTAGGACCTGCTCTGTTAGTTGTTATTGATTTTTGTAGGACCTGCTCTGTTATTGTTGGTTTGAGTTTTTTATGTATGACTTGCTGTTTTAGGACTCAATGGTTAATGTTTTTATTTTTAAACCCTGTTATTGTTGTTGAGTTTATGTAGGACCTGCTCTGTTATTGTTGTTGAGTTTTTTAGGACCTGCTCTGTTAATGTTGTTGAGTTTATGTAGGACCTGCTCTGTTATTGTTGTTGAGTTTATGTAGGACCTGCTCTGTTATTGTTGTTGAGTTTATGTAGGACCTGCTCTGTTATTGTTGTTGAGTTTATGTAGGACCTGCTCTGTTATTGTTATTGAGTTTATGTAGGACCTGCTCTGTTATTGTTGTTGAGTTTATGTTGGACCTGCTCTGTTAATGTTGTTGAGTTTATGTAAGTTCTGCTCTGTTATTGTTGTTGAGTTTATGTAGGACCTGCTCTGTTATTGTTGTTGAGTTTATGTAGGACCTGCTCTGTTATTGTTGTTGAGTTTATGTAGGACCTGGTTCTGTTATTGTTGTTGAGTTTATGTAGGACCTGCTCTGTTATTGTTGTTGAGTTTATGTAGGACCTGCTCTGTTATTGTTGTTGAGTTTATATAGGACCTGCTCTGTTATTGTTGTTGAGTTTATGTAGGACCTGCTCTGTTATTGTTGTTGAGTTTATGTAGGACCTGCTCTGTTATTGTTGTTGAGTTTATATAGGACCTGCTCTGTTATTGTTGTTGAGTTTATGTAGGACCTGCTCTGTTATTGTTGTTGAGTTTATGTAGGACCTGCTCTGTTATTGTTGTTGAGTTTATATAGGACCTGCTCTGTTATTGTTGTTGAGTTTATGTAGGACCTGCTCTGTTATTGTTGTTGAGTTTATGTAGGACCTGCTCTGTTATTGTTGTTGAGTTTATGTAGGACCTGCTCTGTTATTGTTATTGAGTTTATGTAGGACCTGCTCTGTTATTGTTGTTGAGTTTATGTAGGACCTGCTCTGTTATTGTTGTTGAGTTTATGTATGACCTGCTCTGTTATTGTTGTTGAGTTTATGTTGGACCTGCTCTGTTATTGTTGTTGAGTTTATGTAGGACCTGCTCTGTTATTGTTGTTGAGTTTTTTTTAGAACCTGCTCTGTTATTGTTGTTGAATTTTTTTAGGACCTGCTCTGTTTATGTTTTTTAGTTTATGTAGGACCTGCTCTGTTATGGTTGTTGAGTTTATGTATGACCTGCTCTGTTATTGTTGTTGAGTTTATGTAGGACCTGCTCTGTTATTGTTGTTGAGTTTATGTAGGACCTGCTCTGTTATTGTTGTTGAATTTATGTAGGACCTGCTCTGTTATTGTTGTTGAGTTTATGTCGGATCTGCTCTGTTATTGTTGTTGAGTTTATGTAGGATCTGCTCTGTTATTGTTGTTGAGTTTATGTCGGATCTGCTCTGTTATTGTTGTTGAGTTTATGTAGGATCTGCTCTGTTATTGTTGTTGAGTTTATGTAGGACCTGCTCTGTTATTGTTATTGAGTTTATGTAGGACCTGCTCTGTTATTGTTGTTGAATTTATGTAGGACCTGCTCTGTTATTGTTGTTGAGTTTATGTCGGATCTGCTCTGTTATTGTTGTTGAGTTTATGTAGGATCTGCTCTGTTATTGTTGTTGAGTTTATGTAGGACCTGCTCTGTTATTGTTATTGAGTTTATGTAGGACCTGCTCTGTTATTGTTGTTGAGTTTATGTATGACTTGCTCTGTTATTGTTGTTGAGTTTATGTAGGACCTGCTCTGTTATTTTTGTTGAGTTTTTTAGGGACCTGCTCTGTTAATGTTGTTGAGTTTATGTAGGACCTGCTCTGTTAATGTTGTTGAGTTTATGTAAGTTCTGCTCTGTTATTGTTGTTGAGTTTATGTAGGACCTGCTCTGTTATTGTTGTTGAGTTTATGTAGGACCTGCTCTGTTATTGTTGTTGAGTTTATGTAGGACCTGCTCTGTTATTGTTGTTGAGTTTATGTAGGACCTGCTCTGTTATTGTTGTTGAGTTTATGTAGGACCTGCTCTGTTATTGTTGTTGAGTTTATATAGGACCTGCTCTGTTATTGTTGTTGAGTTTATGTAGGACCTGCTCTGTTATTGTTGTTGAGTTTATGTAGGACCTGCTCTGTTATTGTTGTTGAGTTTATGTAGGACCTGCTCTGTTATTGTTATTGAGTTTACGTAGGACCTGCTCTGTTATTGTTGTTGAGTTTATGTAGGACCTGCTCTGTTATTGTTGTTGAGTTTATGTATGACCTGCTCTGTTATTGTTGTTGAGTTTATGTTGGACCTGCTCTGTTATTGTTGTTGAGTTTATGTAGGACCTGCTCTGTTATTGTTGTTGAGTTTTTTTTAGAACCTGCTCTGTTATTGTTGTTGAGTTTTTTTTAGGACCTGCTCTGTTAATGTTTTTTAGTTTATGTAGGACCTGCTCTGTTATTGTTGTTGAGTTTATGTAGGACCTGCTCTGTTATTGTTGTTGAGTTTATGTAGGACCTGCTCTGTTATTGTTGTTGAGTTTATGTAGGACCTGCTATGTTAATGTTGTTGAGTTTTTTAGGACCTGCTCTGTTAATGTTGTTTAGTTTATGTAGGACCTGCTCTGTTATTGTTGTTGAGTTTATGTAGGACCTGCTTTGTTATTGTTGTTGAGTTTATGTAGGACCTGTTCTGTTATAGTTGTTGAGTTTTTTTGTAGGACCTGCTCTTTTTTAGGTCTATCCGGGAACTAATCCACTATTAAAAAAAAAATAGAAAAGTTGGGAACAGAAATGCAACAGAGTTGAAATTGGACTGGACTCAGATGTGTGATGTTTCAAACGATGTTAGCAGATCACTAAGACAAGGGGATGTAAATCTGATAAATATTATTTTTTTTTCCTCGACAACTTCACTTGGGGAACTGATTATTTCCCCTGTCATTCTGGCGGAGACATATCTCAACTGGCAGGCCAGTGTGTGTGAGTAAAAATATTTTTTTGTGAAATTTGTGAGTGAAATGTTTAAGTAGATTTAAATCCCTAATTATGTCAACTTGGGGCGCTTTAGTTGTCGGCCCCCATCGACGTGCTGGAAGTGACCGGCTCAGGCCCAAAGGAATCAAGTCGTATGGCCTCCGTGGTGCCTCCATAGTTATGGCACTCTTGTCTATGGTGGGGTTATAAAATAACGCTACTGAAACAATAGACTCTTTAGGGGTTGATAGGAATAAGAGAGTTTTCTTGTCTTGAATGAATTCTTAAGAAATATTTAAATCTGATCATCACTGGATGCAACCAATCCTGTGTGAATGAACAAATTTGTTTGGTCTTTACTACATACTTTTTTTTCTATTTTTGAGATTATCTACATTCAACATTTTGAAATTGAGTTATTCAAATTGCAGATTTTTTTTTCTTTTATTTGCTTTGTTAAATAAGTACTACAGCTTGTTGTAATAATAGGAACTGGTGTGCTTAAACTGTAAATTGTACATGTTACTAAATGTATTTGGTAAGACAGCACTGTATACTATTCTCTCCCAAAAAAAATTTACCTTTGTACTAATTGTTGAGCATATTAGAGCGCTTCACGTGCACCCTATTAGTCCCTTGTTCGATCATCGGTGAGGACCAAGGGAATCTTCCCAGGTAAAATTTCGTGTCTACCCCCCTCCCCTAGTCCACTAAGCGTTAAATGGGTACCTTACATTAGTTAGGGAAGTTAAGGTGGCTGGGTGTTTTGCCTTCATGTGCCCTGAAACAGATGAATTCCACACTGTATCTGCCCTGACGGCCTATTAGGCAAAGGAAACTTTATTTAGTTTTACAATTTGTACTATATGTACTATTTATAATTACTTTAAGTACTGTGTGTAGTAAAAGTACTAATTGGCAATGTACGTTTAGAAGGTATGATATATTTATTGAAAAAATAATTACACAAATACGGATGACAGATACACATTGAAAACAGAAACACAAAAGAAAATAAACACAAACAAATGTAATTCTGTACCTCCAATACCAATATATTGACTGGCCGTCAAGTTTACATTTATTCATGAATGAACGATAACAAGACTGTAACAATTATAGTACACCGTAAACGTTTCATTCTTGTGAGTGGGTGTGGAAAGAGGGCACTAAATAGAGGCAATTTGGGATTACCCATCATGCTATGTAGTGTCTATATGCACTGACCTAAACAAGACCTAATTAACTGAACGGGAAAATAAAACGTTGTTGGTTAATGATAATATGGTTTTATGTAGTAAATAAAATGTGAAAAGTAAATACGTTTGGGTGCTATTAAAGCTAAACAATATTATATACTGGAATGTACACATTATAACTAACAACATTATGTACTGTTGTATCTAGGATTGCATAATATGCACATGGGTTGTAACAGATTCATGAGCTACTGGTTTGCCTGAGATTTCTTTACAATGTACTTTGTATCAGCCAGCACGCTCCACTCCATCCACGAGCCGTTGTACACGGGGACAGAGGCGTTGCCCAAGTTGAAAGCCGCCATGACCATGGCACAGGCCGTCATGCCCCGCTGGCATGTGGCTATCACCGGTCGAGTGAGGTCCACGCCAGCCTCGGACATCATCTGTTTCAGGCTGCTCTCGTCCTTGAATGTCCCGTCCTTGTTGAAGAAGTCTGGGAGCGGGATGTTCATGGCCCCGGGGATGTGTCCTCCGGTCTTATCCTCGTCCGTTATATAGAACCCGCCGGCCTTCGGGCGTGTGTCCACAATCTGGGCGCTCTGGTTCTGGATAATCTCCCTCATCTGAGTGAAGTCTATCAAGAGGCTCTGTCTGAAGTTCACCTCGAACTTTGACCTCTGCGGGGTCGCCGTGTCATCCTGGGTGACGTCGAGTCCATCTCGCAGCCACTTGTTCATCCCGCCGTTCAGCATCGAGACTTTGTCGTGACCAAACAGTCGGAACAGGAACCAGGACCGTACACTGGAGCGTGAGTTCAGGCTGTCGTAGACAACGACGTGAGAACCGTTGGTGATGCCGAGACTCTCCACGTAGTCACGGAACGAGCCAGTGTCCGGTACTGGGCAGTCGATGGGCGAGTCCGGCCGTTTGCTGCTGAGTCTCTTCAGGTCGAAGTGGTGGGAGCCTTTGATGTGACCTCTACAGTAGAACTCTTTGTAGCCGTCGACATGGGGCTCGGGAAGCCAAGATGTGTCCAGGAGGACGGGTCTAGGGGTCTGCAGCAGTTGATGTCGGAGCCAGCCCGTGGAGACAAGGGACGCAACTCTCTGGATGGTCATTGTAACCCGTGGAGAATGGAGAATTCTTAGTTGGTACTATTTAAACTGAAAAGACATTGCTTTGTTATTTACACATTGATTAACTAAACACATTTTGTTTATTGTTAATGGCAGCAGAAGTCATTTGGACTAAACATTAAAATTGTCCATCAGTGGATTAAATATGTGTGTGCTCATGAATTATTGATGCAGGTTGTTTTTTTTACGTAAAGTGTGCTTCATTTACAAGATATGTGTCCTTTTGTGTAAACTAAACAGATACGATTTTTTACATTGTGGCTGTTTCAACAGATTATGCTTGACTTGAACATGTTCAAAACAATAAAATGTATTTTTGGTTTATGTTGGCATGGCTGCCGCCAGAAAATCTAACAATAAACATCAACTGAGGCTTCCTAACACTCTCCATCAACTGAGGCTCTCTGACACTCTCCACCAACTGAGGCTTCCTGACACTCTCCATCAACTGAGGCTTCCTGACACTCTCCATCAACTGAGGCTCTCTGACACTCCACCAACTGAGGCTCTCTGACACTCCACCAACTGAGGCTCTCTGACACTCTCCACCAACTGAGGCTCTTTGACACTCCAGCAACTGAGGCTCTCTGACACTCCACCAACTGAGGCTCTCTGACACTCCACCAACTGAGGCTCTCTGACACTCTCCACCAACTGAGGCTCTCTGACACTCCACCAACTGAGGCTCTCTGACACTCTCCGTCAACTGAGGCTCTCTGACACTCTCCACCAACTGAGGCTCTCTGACACTCTCCACCAACTGAGGCTCTCTGCCACTCTCCACCAACTGAGGCTCTCTGACACTCTCCACCAACTGAGGCTCTCTGACACTCCACCAACTGAGGCTCTCAGACACTCTCCACCAACTGAGGCTCTCTGACACTCCACCAACTGAGGCTCTCTGACACTCTCCATCAACTGAGGCTCTCTGACACTCTCCATCAACTGAGGCTCTCTGCCACTCTTCATCAACTGAGGCTCTCTGACACTCTCCATCAACTGAGGCTCTCTGCCACTCTCCATCAACTGAGGCTCTCTGACACTCCATCAACTGAGGCTTCCTGACACTCTCCAACAACTGAGGCTCCCTGACACTCTCCACCAACTGAGGCTCCCTGACACTCTCCACCAGCTGAGGCTCTCTGACACTCCACCAACTGAGGCTCTCTGCCACTCTCCACCAACTGAGGCTCTCTGACACTCTCCATCAACTGAGGCTATCTGACACTCCACCAACTGAGGCTCTCTGACACTCCACCAACTGAGGCTCTCTGCCACTCTCCATCAACTGACGCTCTCTGACACTCCACCAACTGAGGCTCTCTGACACTCTCCACTTATTAATACACCATTATTTCACTCATTAATACATCATTATGTCACTCATTAATACACCAATATGTCATTTGATAATACACCATTACGTCATTCGGTAATACACCAATATGTCACTCAATAATAAACCACTATGTCACTTAGTAATTAGGGCTGTACCGGATTGTAATTTTTAGATCCTGCAGGAATCGGAGCCGGAATCGGATTTAATATTTGAATCCTGCCGGAATCGGAACAGGATCCGAATTTTACCGAATTAAATAGTAACTCTTCCGAACGAAGTAGTAATTTCTAGCCTAACATAAAAAAAGATATAAAAATGAAAAATAGAATAAAAAATTTAGTTTTCAAGTTCTAGATATCAACAAACAGTATTAACCATTTAGATCTTGAAGACTGTGACTAAAACCCCTTCCCCAATCTTGAGTTAAGAAAGATAACTCTTAGGCCAGGAGTTTTAGCAACCTACCCAGAATAAATTCTTTACAATGGTTTAAATGCAGAATCTGACACATATATATATGAAGATTAACTGGTATGAATGACACCCAATGAAACTCATTGGAATTTTTTCTACAGCATTGCAAAAATTGCACGAATTACACGTAACTTTCCACTATTCACGGTTCTGTAAGTGTCAATAACCTTGGTAAATCTGAAGTAGGCCTAATCCACGTCAAACTGTCAGAAAACGTGCTTCAGATTATGTTATATAAGTATTTAAAATGAAAGGTCAAATAAAGTGTAACCAATATGACCTGCTTCCAGTGGCGCAACCAGGAGGGGGGCAGGGGGGGGCTTGAGCGCGCCCCCCCCCCTTCAGCAAAATCATCAAATACATAATTTAAGTTATAAATTTACAAATAAGACTGTCAAACTGTCTTTTTTCAATATGTGAGTCCCCCCCCCCCCAGCATTTTTTGCTGGTTGCGCCACTGCCTGCTTCCATTAGTAGACCTACGTTTTAACCGTATTGACGAAGCATTAGCTTCATAAAAGTAATACATACATTTTTATGTTTGTTGCATTATATAAAAACTACTTCATAAAACAAACCATAAATAAATAAATAAAACAACACTCTGAACTGATGTCAGTAGCAGCCCCGTAGCATGAAAATTCTACAGCAGGGACCAGGCATTCTACAGCAGGGGTTAGGCATAAGCAGGGGGGGGGGCGGGTAATACATTTTACTAAGTAGAGCAAATAAACAGAGGGGGCCAGACAAAATGCAGAGGGGGCCGCCCCCCCCCGCACGCTACGGGCCTGGTGAGTAGTATGGCTTTCAGACTCCGGGTGGGGCAGGCATCAATCCGCTGGTGAAACTGGCAGTTGCTTTCACCCCGCGCCATAATCACAGTGTTCACATGCTGGTGTACACCTCTTCCTCAAATGCCCAAGGTATGAAAAATTTCAAGCATTCATCATCAATTATTTCTTTATCTTTTACATCCAGCATGTCATTATCATGTAACTCTTCATCGTCAATCATTTCCACAACATTGACCAGCTCCTTGGCAATCAAACATGACTCTCCATTACAATTTTTGAAGGCTGTTATGCATGACAAACCATACTCAAAGCAGCGACACAAACGTGTCCCACACTGTTTCCTGGATCCGGAAGTACATTTGCAACAAACCACCTTTAGAACATCTGGTGGAGCCACATCTAAGTCAGTGGCAATATGGATGTACTTTTCCTCATGAAGCTTCTATCCCCATTCTGTGTGATTCAGTATTGCTTAACAACATCAAGATATGTTCCACCTTCCAGCCACTGAACAGCACGGAGTAAGTAACCGCCGTCTACAACATGAATCGAACTGCTTGGTTTCAATGATGGTTCTACACCCTTGCAGATTTCTTTACCGAGCTGTGATTTATCAACTTTTCGCATGTAGTTATCTTTGAACAGAGAAGTAGGAAGTGTTGACAGCTCATAGCTGAAATATTTCTCTATATCAGGTGATTTTTGCATTATGACCAGAAGCCTATTAAATAGAACTGTGGGATCAACACCTGTCAAAGCTTTCTTGGAAGTTGATGAAGCATTGTTTACTTGTGCTAATGTTCTTATTTGAGATTTTCTTTTAAGGACAACATCCTTGAAGTTCTTGCCGCTCATGTTCTGAACAATATCAGCGCCAACTTCTTCAGCATTGTCGCAGTTTATATTATCAGATTCAGATGCTGCAATACCTGATGGTATGCTGTGGAGTCTTGTGTCAGAAGTCCATGTGGTGCGTACACTCTCAGTCACTCCTCTTCCGTGAGTTATTCCTCCCTTACCTTTAATGGCCTGCATCATTGCCTGCTCTATGGTAAGGTCAACTGACAGTCCGGCCCACTGTTTACTACTACGCCGTCCAACATGTGATCCTGACATGAGCTGCTTGTGCAGATCTGGATGTGAGTTAGGTAAGCCCATCATCATCTCAGGTAGAGATGAGCACACTTGGCATAATTGTTGTGACCAGATGCTGCGAAGAGATTCACCATTCTCCTGATACTGACAAGATGTAGCTGATAGTTGCCCATTTGTTCTGCCCGCAGCAGAAGCTTTAATGTGGCAGTGTAATACATATACAGAAGCCAAAGGTTTTTACTATATAAGCTATAGTAATAGTTATGTCATTTTCAGGGCCCCATTCTACACCTTATACGTAGCTATACGAGATAAAGGGCCCTAGGGGCCCCAAGAGTAGCTATCCCCCTAACATAAATTTGGTTTAAATAATTTTGGTAATGTCTTTTAAGTGCTGGGCTTCAGTGTTTTTGAAGGTACCGTCTTATCTTTCAGCATTTTTAGAGCATTTTCGAAAAAAAATGCTCTATTGTCCCCGTTTTGTCTGTCTGTCTGTCTGTCTATCTGTCTGTCTGTCATCACCCTAGATCTCAACAACCAAAAGTCCTAGACCCATGATGTATATATCATTTTGTAGGTCTTGGCCTGCCAAGAAATCACTTTTTTCCATTTCGCGATCTGACCTCTCAGGGTCGTAAAAGGGGCCTTATAAAGTACCGTTTTTACTATATAAGCTATATTAATAATGGAACGCCGTATATCTCAGCAACCATAAGTCATAGACCCATGATGCATATATCATTTTGTAGGTCTTGGCCTGCCATATGTACGTCAAAAGTTCATTTTGCGATAGGACCTCTCAGGGCCGGGCTTTAGGGCTCCTAAGGGGCTTATATATTATATATAGATTATAAGCTAAACAAAGGGGCGAAATCATTATTTATTTTTGTAACAATTATTCAACATGACTTACTTCCCTTACTTTTTATAAAACACATAATCAATGACAACTTTGCAGCACAGCTCAATCAACCAAAAGTCATCATTTGTTGGGACTTCAATCAAGATTTCAAAGAGCCCGGGGCAGAAAATGCGCTAACACGTCCTGTGTCCAGTATGGAACAGGCTTAAATTGCTTGTTTAATAATCTTGTAGTTGGCAGCTGCCTTTTTTTTGTAAACAATTCAGGTCATCTCTTAAGCCTTTTTTTTACAAATTTATTTAATGCATTTAAACACAATTTATGTATTCAAAACAAGGGTGTCATTAATCCTAGTTATGTTAACTAACTAGTTATTACCAAATAATTTCACAAACCGCTTGTAAGACATTAATTGTAGGTACGTAGTGTAATATTTATTCAACTCCTGGCCTATCTGTCAAAATAACAGGTTCTTTGTTTCAAAAATTTATTTTAATAAAGCTGTACCTAATTGAACTTGATTTCAATTAGAATTAAACATAGAAATGGGTAACATATCTTAGAAAGTATAATAAACATGTTTATTAATAAATGAATTCCAAAAAAAAAAATATATATATATATTGTGGCACCATCCGATAGCTTATTTTTCTTTAGTTGTCCATAGTGACGTCACCAAACCTTGTTATTTCATTCATACTTTCCTTTAAATCATTATCTGAATATCTATATACATAATCGTCTAACCTATGCGTACGTTCGACAGATCTACACACCGTGCGGTGTTAAGTATGCTCATGGCGATAAAAGCCGCATGTCTTTATGTTAAAAATACACGGCACCGTACGGATTGAAAGCTTACATCGCTAAAAAAAAGTCTGAGTTCTACGTCACACCTTTGCGGAGTTAAAAAAAAAACAGTGCGTGTCATCGACCGTCTCTATAAAAATAGTCTGGGGAATTCCAAAATTATAGAAACTAAAAAGAGACAATGTATGTTAAATGAGAGTATGTTTGGTGCGCATTTTGTTCATCAAATGAATCTTTCTTGAATAAAAATGAAATGCTGCGGAATTCTAAACACAACAAGGATTTCTTATTAATGAATTAAGATTTTAAAATGATATTGAGTAGTGTGCGCAAATTATGTTTAATAGTCGGGGGTTATTTTTGTTAAGCTTCTGTACCCATAATGAGGATTATTTTCTTTGGTATGAATTATATAAAAAGCTATTTTTTTTACATAGACTGATTGTTAACGCGCTCAAATATATATTACCGAGTTGGTTAGGATAGGTGTGGGAATTAACCAAATGGTTGCAGAAAGGGAGGGCGGGGTGGGGGGGGTCAAGCAGACGATTCAAGTTGCAACACCGCTAATTTTTTAACCTCACGTGACTCTTTTTTTTTTTAATACGTCATGTTAAACATGATAAATTATAAAAAAAAAGAACTGTTGGAATGGGGATGTAGGGTTGGGAAAGGAGTGTTTAACCGGGGGGTTGAGGTAGGGAGAGGTGTCACGTGGTATTGTTAACAGGGTGAACATGCAGTTATACTAAATGCCCCTTTTTGTAATTTTGTACATTGAGACCCACTGCCATTCGGGCATGTCTTGAGTGGAAGGGGAGTGGTGGGCGGGGGAGGGAGGGAGGGAAGGATGGGTGTGGGGCTGAGTGAAAGAGAATTGATACATTATAAAAAAAAAATAACTATTGAGAAAGAGTCCTTTAAAATATTATGAATGCATTAAGATTAGTGAATGATATGGTGTTGGGAGCGCATCACCATTTTCAACTCCAACTGCGTGCCGAATAGCCGGTCCGGGTACCGGGCCTGTTCAGCTAGTTTCCCATAAAAACGCAAATTAAAATTCATTTTTTCAAATCTAAATCAATATCACTTTAATGTTTAATTAAAAATGTATCTTCAAGTTATTTATCTAAATATGCGAGGAATTCTATCCAAATCGTGACAAAATCCACTAAATTAAAAAATTTGCAGAAAAATAAATTATTGAACTATTTTTAAACTGTAAACACCCAAAAATAGATCGTTGGGTGCTCTATAGAAAACACGGAATCAAAAGTATAGAAATGTAAGGTGTCGTATTACTACTAAACTAAATACGATTCAAATCTTCCTTTTTAATATATTTTAATTTACATATAGAACTAAAAGCGATCGACGTAATTGTATTTTTTGAAAATGCAGGAAAGAAAGGAAGTTATTGTTTTAATTTAATTGTATAGCGCTAAATATTTCAAAATTATGTTGCGCCAGAAAAATTTCTTACACAAAAATTTCAAAAGCAAAGAAATCCGGCTTAAATCCGACACATTTTAATCGGAACCGGAATCGGAACAGGATTTATTAAAACTGCCGGAATCCGGCTTAACAGGAACCGGATTCGGATTCCGGTACAGCCCTATTAGTAATACATCAATATGTCAATCAGTAATACACAAATATGTCACTCAGTAATACACCAATATGTCATTTAGTAATACACCAATACAAACTAAACAGTTTACCTTGTGTTTAGATCGCTATTGATCACGATAAATGAAGTTATCAAACAACTGTCAACTGATGAAGTTATCAAACAACCTCTAAGTTTTAATTTCAACTGCTCTTCGAGATTGTATTGTGTCAATTATAAAATATTATCAGCATCCAGCAACATACCTGTATTATAAGTGTATTATTTTATATCCAGAATTTATATCAGTCAATCAAACAATGTATATATATATATATATATATATATATATATATATCAAGGCAAACAGGTTAAGCCATTTCGGACCACTGGTTTTGTTTAGGTGCATTGCCAATGGCGCCTTTACACAACACATGCATACATTGCCTTCTTTTTTTTTTCTATTCACAGATTTAAATCAACAAGAGCATCATGACCTAATGCAACCGACTTTTAACAGCCTGACACATATCATAGCTTTAAAAATATAATTCCAAAAATAATATTCCTGGTATAATTATCGTCATAGCCACAAGTTGACGTGTTAAGTTTAAACACCATATCAAACATACAGACACAATTACACTTACAAAAAAGAGAGAGGGCCAAAGGAGGAGGAGAGAGGTTCAATTATAAAGTAAAAGCTGTCGACTGAACCTAATGTATGTCTCGGGCAGGTGAGAGGGGGGCGAGGTGGTTAGGGATATATATATATATATATATATATAACTGTATCCAGTGGTAGTCACTACTTACGTACCTAATAGAAGACAAAGTTCACGGCCCGGTCACAGCGACCAACCAAACTGCTTGGTACTAGGTCACTGATCTGGAAAAGAATTTGACCTCATTCAACTGTCCCCCTGTTCTATCATAAGACCAGTGTTAAGTGAAATACATGTATATGTATCTTGCGTAAAGTACTATTTATGGTAGGTAGGAATCAATTAAAACAATTAATTATTAAATAAAAATGACACTTGAATCGCTATTTCTCTTTGATGCAAATTTAAACAAAAATGTGGAAATTTCTGAATAAAAGTGTAGTTCAACTGACCTGAGCCTCAACGTGTAGTTCAACTGACCTGAGTCTAAAAGTGTAGTTCAACTGACCTGAGTCTAAACGTGTAGTTCAACTGACCTGAGTCTAAACGTGTAGTTCAACTGACCTGAGTCTAAAAGTGTAGTTCAACTGACCTGAGTCTAAACGTGTAGTTCAACTGACCTGAGTCTAAAAGTGTAGTTCAACTGACCTGAGTCTAAACGTGTAGTTCAACTGACCTGAGCCTAAACGTGTAGTTCAACTGACCTGAGCCTAAACGTGTAGTTCAACTGACCTGAGCCTAAAAGTGTAGTTCAACTGACCTGAGCCTAAACGTGTAGTTCAACTGACCTGAGCCTAAACGTGTAGTTCAACTGACCTGAGCCTAAAAGTGTAGTTCAACTGACCTGAGTCTAAAAGTGTAGTTCAACCGACGTGAGTCTAAAAGTGTAGTTCAACTGACCTGAGTCTAAACGTGTAGTTCAACTGACCTGAGCCTAAAAGTGTAGTTCAACTGACTGGACTGATGATGGTGGTGATCTGTTTGTGACCCTAACAGGGACGGAACAAGTTTACTCTTTCAACCCCCCCCCCCACACACACACACGCCCATGCCTCAGCGCGTGTTTGATTACAATAGGGAACCTACAAAGTGTTCTCTGATAAAATTCTCAGTAGACTCAATTGACTAAGTAAGCTCAGTAGGCTTAATAGACTCAGTAGACTCCATAGACTCAGTAGACTCCATAGACTCAGTAGACTCCATAGACTCAGTAGACTCCATAGACTCAGTAGGCTCCATAGACTCCATAGACTCAGTAGGCTCAATAGACTCAGTAGACTCCATAGACTCAGTAGACTCCATAGACTCAGTAGACTCCATAGACTCAGTAGACTCCATAGACTCAGTAGACTCAATAGACTCAGTAGACTCAGTAGACTTCTGGTGTCAAATTGTTATGTGTTATTACTTCTGGTGTCAAACTGTTATGTGTTATTACTTCTGGTGTCAAACTGTTATAAGTTATTACTTCTGGTGTCAAACTGTTATGTGCTATTACTTCTGGTGTCAAACTGTTATGTGTTTTTACTTCTGGTGTCAAACTGTTATGTGTTATTACTTCTGGTGTCAAACTTTTTGTGTTGTTACTTCTGGTGTCAAACTGTTATGTGTTATTACTTCTGGTGTCAAAAGATTGCGATTCTTCGTTATTTATCTTCAGTGACCGTTAACATTGTCCAGGGGGGTGGGACTGCGTGTGATGTAAAAGTATTCCCCATTCGTCTCAGTAGACTCAATAGACTCAGTAGACAGTAGACCCAATAGACTCAGTAGACTCATTAGACTCAATAGACTCAGTAGACTCAATAGACTCAGTAGGCTCAATAGACTCAGTAGACTCCATAGACTCAGTAGGCTCAATAGACTCAGTAGACTCAATAGACTCAGTAGGCTCAATAGACTCAGTAGACTCCATAGACTCAGAAGGCTCAATAGACTCAGTAGACTCCATAGACTCAGTAGACTCCATAGACTCAGTAGACTCCATAGACTCAGTAGACTCAATAGACTCAGTAGACTCCATAGACTCAGTAGACTCCATAGACTCAGTAGACTCAATAGACTCAGTTTGGCAGTGGCTGATATGTGGGAGGTAACTAGACTTAGTGAGGTCTTCGAAGTGACTATTTGGACTCGGGAACCAATGAACTCCGATTTTTATTCGGACCCCGTCCCAATAAAGTCTGATTGTTATTCGGACCCACAGCCTTATAAATTTATCTACTCTATTTCAGCTATTCTGTTTATAATAAAATTGTTAAATACAGAAAGCGACCATTTTGTTTTTAGTCTATGACAAATTCGCACTAAAATAATTTACAAAATGACGCGTTCTATTTGTCGTCGTTGTAAAAATTTATTTTTAAATGGTTGGTACAATTATTCTATGAAATAAAACTGTTTTAACTTTATATATAACAAAATAACATGCCATTAAAAACATTTCGGAGGGTAAACAACTTTTAAAACGAACACAAAACGATTCCCCATTAAAGATTTCTTGTGGTGTTGTGCGTGCACGCCATCATTTAAATGCTGTCACTGTTGTGGCGTTCGTAAAACATGACAACATTTCAAATTGTAGGAGGCAAACAATCAAACAAATTGGAATTATAAAGCTAAAAAAAAAAAATCTGCTTTAAAAAAAACATTTGGGAGCCGAGGAGCCGCCAGAATTTTTCAGCTCCGGCTCCAGCAAAAAGTGCGGCTCCACGGTTCCTCGGCTCCGGCTCCGCAAGCCTGGTGTAAAGTGTGTGTAAAGTGTGTGCCCCTAGCATTGAGCAATGCCTACCTAAAGTATCTCTACTAACTGTATCATAATACACTAATATCTGCACAGATATAAAAAAAAATTTACCTGCTGCTATATTGAAGACAAACTGAACACGTTCCAACCATCACACCAGAGATAATAAAACTTTCACTCTCAGCGGCTAATTAGTGACCGACCCCAATGAACCAACACTCTATGCGATTACCAAGAAGAAAAAAAAATGAGCTATGCAGTCTAGGAATTAATGATCTGATGATATTATAATTGCATTTATAAAGTGGGTTAACCCGATTGCAACAGTATTATAAGCACTCATTCCTGCGATAATTTGTTAACACCGATACAATTTTCTGCGTTGTTTCATGTATGTATCGTATTATCAAATTATTAAAGAGAAAATATGTACTCCAAATATTCGTATACACTCATACATCTCTATACGGCCGCTCTTTATACGGCATTTCGCTATAACGGCTTTCTTCAATTCAGGCACGTTTTCGATTTACGGCCTAAAATGTTTCGCTATGACGTGAATGATGAAAGGAATTAAAATTAACAACGATGAATCATGTATAAGAAAAAAAATAGCCATAATGTGTTTAAAAAAAGTACTGATGCAGACAGAAGCGTACCTAGGGTAGTAACCCAAATTGAAAAGTCCCCCCCCCCGGGTTTTAGCTTGAGGGGGCCCCAATTTTTGTACATTAAATATTAAGTACATTATCTCACGTCATGTAGTCGAATGTCAAAATGCAGGGGCCCCCAAATGCATAAGTTCTGGATACATACAACTGTCTTATAATCTTCGGATTCTGAAACCTCTGCTTCTTCACCCGACTCTTCCACGTCATCTTCTCCTGAATGCAAACCAAAATATCAAAGAGCAAGCACTACAACAGCGGGTTTGCTAGGACTGAAAAACAACATTTCTACACATAAAGCATATGACGTTCTTGCAACCATTTCTGAACAGGGTCATGATGTGCCGGTTCCAAGTCAGGCGGGTGTTTGGAAACGAGTAATCTCTGAAGGACGGAAAATGAAATCCAAAATTTTTCAAAAACTGCAAAGCAAAGAACCCTATTGTCTCCAGTTTGATGGTAAAAGAGTGTAAGGGGAAGAGTATCAAGTAGTTCTGCTGAAAATATGAAAACCGAAATAAAACTCGGTACTCTTAGATGTGAGAGTGGTTCTGCCGGGGCCATTCATCAGCTAATTGATGAATATGATGCTTGGGAAAATATTTGCGTGATAATATGCGACATGACCGCAGTAAATACTGGTCGTTTGCTCGGGATTGTAAAGCAAGGACTTTCAGAAGCCACAATATATTGGCTGTCAGCACCATGTACTCGACCTCTTTCTGAAACGTCATGAATTTTCTTATTCAAGAGCCAACGAGCAAACCAGAACTCAACTATTCATTCATTGACAAATTAACGCAAAACTATGCCACTCGTCAGGCTGATTACCACCTCATTGTGGCAGATGATGTTAGCACAGGCGAGAACCCTGGATGGCGAGATGATTTCAAGTTCGTTTTATGAATTATGTCAGGCATATCGTCATTACAAAATAACTTCACGTTAGCCTCGCATCAGCTGGAAGAAACTACCAAATTTACACTAGGCAAGATGGAACTTACATGCTATTATAGCATTATTTCTGATATCAGAGTGGCGCAACATCCTCGCTCCTGCTTGCAACTTCATCTGCTACGAATGGGAAAATGCTTGGTTCCATTCGCAGCACTACAATAAAGCGTCCGTCAATCAACTGTTTACACTCATCGGGATAAAATGCAAGAAGGCAATTAAGTGTTTAAAGACGCATTGGTCATTCGGGAAATCATTAATGGGCATTCCCAGATCTAACCAAATTGCTGAACGTGCTGTGAAACTGATGGAGGAACTTAGAGAAAATTTGCATTTTTGAATCTGAAATTCATAGGAAAATTATGTTTTACACATTTCTTGTACATTATGTACATATTACTAACTGATCTGTATCTTATTTGTTAATAAAAGTTGATTAGTTATTATTATTACTCTTTTGAATTAAGCTAAAAAAAAAAAAACTTGTCCTTTTTTTTTTGGAAAAAAAAATATTTTTTCACTTTTTTTCTTCCGAAAAATGGGGAGGTGGGGGAACTTTTTTCAAAAAAATCAAAAATGCGATTGATATTCTTAAATTACACATAAAAGTTCCTCGATTGATATTCTTAAATTACACATAAAAGTTCCTCGATTGATATTCTTAAATTACACATAAAAGTTCCTCGATTGATATTCTTAAATTACACATAAAAGTTCCTCGATTGATATTCTTAAATTACACATAAAAGTTCCTCGATTGATATTCTTAAATTACACATAAAAGTTCCTCGATTGATATTCTTAAATTACACATAAAAGTTCCTCGATTGATATTCTTAAATTACACATAAAAGTTCCTCGATTGATATTCTTAAATTACACATAAAAGTTCCTCGATTGATATTCTTAAATTACACATAAAAGTTCCTCGATTGATATTCTTAAATTACACATAAAAGTTCCTCGATTGCAAGGGGTTTCATAAAATTTTTTTTTGTTATCACCCTAATGTTCGTTCTATTGGGGGGAGGGGGGATGGATGTAGACAGATGATAGTGCAATGTAGAGTGCTTCACCACCAGCTTTATATGTGGACCTGGACATTGTAAATAGCCACACAATTCCTTATAAAGCTGTGGCCACTAAAGAAGTTGAATTCTATACTGTCAAATATAATCTCCCATGGGCTTTTATTTTTCTTTTCATTCTTCTTGTTATATAAAAACAATTTTCCCCCCCTTTCTAGATATTCAAGTCATCATTTTGTCACACTGATGTGCACTTTTAATAAAGTTTCAAAAGTCTCAGAATTCCATTCATTTGCTGTTAATGTCCCTCTAGGATTGAGATTTTCTTAACAGAGTTGTTCAGAATTGATTTTGTGTCATGTGTTAACAAACAGAAGATAATTGCTAATAGATATTAAATATCTGTAATATGTGAAGCGTCTTGTTTTTACTGTGTTGACTGTGTATTATTTATTAGGGACAGTGTACTTGTAAAGTTATGTTTACAAAAATATAACATTAGCAAGTGCACACATCAAACTTATGCATCATGTACACAATAAGAGAAAATATTTTTTTTTTATATCGTTAAAACTTTTGTTTGTATTTGATGAAAATTTCGCACATTTGACCAAATATAATTTGAAAAGAATCATTAACCTTCTATTTATATTAGTAACACACTGTATGGACCAACATTCTATTTATATTAGTAACACACCATCTGGACCAACCTTCTATTTATATTAGTAACACACTATCTGGACCAACATTCTATTTATATTAGTAACACAACATCTGGACCAACCTTCTATTTATATTAGTAACACAACATCTGGACCAACCTTCTATTTGTATTAGTAACACACCATCTGGACCAACATTCTATTTATATTAGTAACACACTATCTGGACCAACATTCTATTTATATTAGTAACACAACATCTGGACCAACCTTCTATTTATATTAGTAACACAACATCTGGACCAACCTTCTATTTGTATTAGTAACACACCATCTGAACCAACCTTCTATTTATATTAGTAACACACCATCTGGACCAACCTTCTATTTATATTAGTAAAACACCATCTGGACCAACCTTCTATTTATATTAGTAACACAACATCTGGACCAACCTTCTATTTATATTAGTAACACACCATCTGGACCAACCTTCAATTTATATTAGTAACACACCATCTGGACCAACCTTCTATTTATATTAGTAACACAACATCTGGACCAACCTTCTACTTATATTAGTAACACAATTCTTGACCAACCCTCTATTTATATTAGTAACACACCATCTGGACCAACCTTCTATTTATATTAGTAACACACCATCTGAACCAACCTTCTATTTATATTAGTAACACAACATCTGGACCAACCTTCTATTTATATTAGTAACACACCATCTGGACCAACCTTCTATTTATATTAGTGTTGAGGACCCCTTTGAGGGTATCCTTGGCTTGTTGCTAAGAGTATGAGGGCTGACTCAACGGTGATCCGTATTTGTATTTGTGTTTCTACCACACACAGTCTCACCAACAATTAAACGTATAACAAGTGACGAATAATCAATTCCACAAGCGTGTGTACAACACCAAGATATATTTATTATACAAAGGCACCAGTCCGTAACAGGGATCTGGTGACTTATCATAAGCAAAGATAATTCAGACTGCAGCAAATAATCCAATATAAAATGAATGAGGGGAACAAGGACGTTATCACTAGTTAACTCTCTCTCTCTCTCTCTATCGCTCACCCAGAGCCACACAAGTCGACTGCTATCACTCAGTCGGATTGCGACCGGTCACCACTAGGACCCTCAGTCGAATGTCTATAAATCTACCTTACATTATTCAAACACTTTCTTCCATGTGACCCTTAGCCAATCAAATATAATATCGGCTTCTTTCAAACTTTCAAATTAGGGGGTGGAGCCTAGATGATGAGGGGGGGGGGAGAAGTACGTCGTATAGACAAAGACCGTAGTAACTGGACATCCATCCCTTTGTCAGCACTTGACCAGGGCGAATCCCGCGAGGAATGTAACGTGTTTCTGTTAACCGCTACTTCGGTTCGTCGGCGGAGATTCCGCCGGACACCTGGTCTATGACGCAATTACGGGGGTGGGGTAAAAAAGGTGGGGAGAACTTGAGAACGGGGACGTATATTATTATACATGGTATAACCTATACATCTTAACGTTGGTAATACTATTAAGCTAAGGGTTGGAGTAAGGGGATGGTTTCGACATATTAGTCACAACCCGTGACAATTGGTAACATGCTATTTGGACGAGCCCATTGTGGCCCAGGATTTAAAAAGTTCAACCAACCATGTTATATATAGACAATGAAATAGTTGTACCTAAAACGTGTTCCATTTACTGATATTGGATGATTAAAATGTGTGTGAATGTATGCTAGTATTCTATTGCGAGTAAAGGTACGCTAGGATACGTCTGTGTTGCAGCTTGGTTGTTGTTCAGGGTTACGAACTTACGAAATAGAGTAATGGATTGCGGAGAGAATACTATATCCAATGAACACGTTCAATAACAACAAACACTGACACTGGTACAGCAACAGCCAGTTTAATTAAGTATTGATGACTTCATTATTTACATAGACCCATTCAGGCTGGACATGAACTTTCTTCTAACTCACAAACTGAACTGGTCTAACGCTAATCATCTGCCATTATCCACACAAATGATAGATAATTCGTGTTCCGTTTTTCTCCTCACAAAGGATATTTCGCGTTCCGTTCTTTTCCTCACAAACTATATTTCGTATTCTGTTCTTCTCCTCACAAACGATATTTTGTGTTCCGTTCTTCTCTTCATTCTAAAATCCTAGAGCTGATATAGAGCCCGCTGTGTGTCTAATAAACCCGAGATTTTCAACTTATTATTTTCAGGAACGATTTACGTGATAACCATGGACTTCTTGACTAACAGCCATTCCGCAACAAATTGAACTTTTTTTTTAAATCTAACCCATCATGAATGTAATACATTTACAACTCCCACTGCTGGTACTTGCGGGATTCAAACTCACGTTCTAAAACATCGTGCGCGGTAGATGATGTCACTAGCGGTTCTCATCTCAGTTTCAACAACACATCCGCTGGGTGAGTAATAAATCATCCAATCATTAGGCTGCAACCAAAGTGATTGGAGATAAAACTGAGTCCGTTTGTTTGTTTGTTTTGTTTTCAATTATTTCACGGCTAAATCTCATTGACATTCACTATGGTGCAGGACATTCACTATGGTGCAGGACATTCACTATGGTGCAGGACATTCACCATGGTGCAGGACATTCACTATGGTGCAGCTCTTGTTGACATTCACTGTGGTACAGCTCTTGTTGACATTAACTATGGTGCAGGACATTCACTATGATGCAGCTCTTGTTGACATTAACTATGGTGCAGGACATTCACTATGATGCAGGACATTCACTATGGTGCAACTCTTATTGAGATTCTCTATGATGCAGCTCTTGTTGATATTCACTATGGTGCAGGACATTCACTATGATGCAGCTCTTGTTGACATTCACTATGGTGCAGGACATTCACTATGATGCAGCTCTTGTTGACATCCACTATGGTGCAGGACATTCACTATGGTGCAGCTCTTGTTGACATTCACTGTGGTACAGCTCTTGTTGACATTAACTATGGTGCAGGACATTCACTATGATGCAGGACATTCACTATGATGCAGGACATTCACTATGATGCAGCTCTTGAAACTTTTCCTAAATTTTTACAAATATTAAACGCCGCTATCATCGAGTTCATGCGTACCTTCTCACCCACCCCCTCCCCCGAATCCCCGACACCCTTCATTATATAATACAAAGTAAATGTATACCAATTAACGGGGTGGGGGAAGGGTTGGGGGGGGGGGAGATTTTCACCCCAATCGTTTCAGGTTGACCTCAGAGGACTCTGGTCACCGTACTCTTAAACTAGGAATCGGGGTAACTCCTCGTGTGTTTTAAAATAAGGGGAGTGGCTGTAAATTGTCAGGATCCCCCCACCCCCCTTTCCCCATCATATTACTGATCTGTAAACTAATAAAAGTCATGTGTGGAATTCATTCTGTATTTTAATAATAATCAACATGCAAAAAGACATTGAGTGGAAAACTTTCTTAATAGTATCGGGATAACATCTTTCACTGTATCCCATCCAATTTCTTATCATCAGTTAATTTGTAACATAAGTGAGACTATGTTATAGACCTTCATCAGAGCAATCTACGCGCGGGTTGAGTAATTGATTAATCTATAAATAAGCCTTTAAATAATGATAGTTCTCACTGTTTACTTTTGGAATAAACTGAGAAATAATGTATTTATTTTTAGATGTTAAAACTTGAATGTATTAAAACAACTTTGTCATCATTTTTTTTATTTAATTAAAGAAAAAAATTAAAAAAAATGAACATTATATTTTACATTGAAGTTTTTCTTTTTGAAATTAATTTAATAAATAAAATATAACAGTTACTTCCCTTAGAAAAGAATTTCACGTTGCACCAAATTTATTTCCCATTTTTGTGGAGGTACTACACAACAACAGTGACGTAAATAGCCACACAGGGCCGTTGTGAGCTCTAGAAAAATGCCAACAACGTTTCGTAATCCAAATGCATTAAGAGTCCAACAATTTGTATACCGAACTAAATATATTTAAATGGTATATAATCATAATATGAACATGCTTTGAGGATCTAACTTCACGCGTGCTATATCTGAATTTTAGTCTCTTTTTAGTCCTCACCCATGGGTGTTCTATCTCTTTATCGTGTATTTTGTTGTTATTTGTTTGTTTCGTTTTTTTTCGTTGTGTTTTTTTTATTTCAATTTTTTTTTAAAATCTAAACTATAGCCATTTTACGTTTTGTTTTATTTTCTTATTGTTCGAGCAACTTTGTACATTTAACATTCAAATACAAAATAGTGGCCTTAGTGAGTGGACACTGGAGTGACCAACTTTAGTCCTGTCACGGTGGGTGGTGGTGTTGGGGGTGGGGGACGGCTCGGCGTTTAAAAACTTTATTTGATTTGCACATAACATTAGCAAAACGAAACATTGGTTGCTTCAAGCATAATATATGACTCACTCGCTATAGACCAGCATACGACACACTCGCTATAGACCAGCATATGACACACTCGCTATAGACCAGCATATGACTCACTCGCTATAGACCAGCATATGACACACTCGCTATAGACCAGCATATGACACACTCGCTATAGACCAGCATATGACACACTCGCTATAGACCAGCATATGACACACTCGCTATAGACCAGCATATGACACACTCGCTATAGACCAGCATATGATATATAGATAGATAGATAGATAGATAGATAGATAGATAGATAGATAGATAGATAGATAGATAGATAGATAGATAGATAGATAGATAGATAGATAGATAGATAGATAGATAGATAGATAGATAGATAGATAGATAGATAGATAGATAGATAGATAGATAGATAGATAGACATAGGGTGACATTTCAAAAGGTTAACTTTTTTAAAACTTTTTTTGAAGTTAACTTTGTGTTTCGTTTCCTTATCTCTCCCTAGAGATATCTCATAAAACCTTTTCCTTATTCTTATCACACAGGCCAGAGTTATTCTATGGATGGCTAAACTAGACATTTGCCTATTCCCGCCCCCCCACCCCCACTACTGAACTCCCAGAAAAATTTCCTATCAAGTTTGACGCTATAAAGGCCCTGAAAGGTTGACAAATATTCCCATGCCCTAAAAAAAATAACAACTAAAAAGTTTATTTTATATTTAAAAAATAAAACGCTTGAAATGAGTTTTTGATCTATTGAACGACAAAAGTTTGTTTTGATGAAATTAAAAGATAGAATTCTTATTTCAATTTAAAAAATGATAATTAATAAAATAAATATTAATTTGCGGGACACTAGACAAATGTAATTCTATTTAATGGACTAAAAAGTAAACAAATCTTGTAGACCAAACAATTATTTACATAAATTATAAATACTAAAAAAATATTAAATAAACTTAGATACCCATCTTGGTCTAGAAATGAATTATTTAATTATGTATTGCTGCCTACCAAGTCCAGGATATTTTATTTTAATAATTGTATCATTTCTTAAATTATACCATCAAGGTTGCACCAAAGTGCGACATAATAACACTGACAAAGACGGGCAGGCAAGAACGACAACTGACAAGTGAAACTAAATACAAAATTTAATGAAAACTGCAATGGCTTTATGGAGTGAGGGAGAAAATTAGAATTCAACGACACGATTGGCCAGAGAGTCGATCCTAGAACTTCAAAGTCATAAGTCCGTTTCTTGGCCCACTAATTTGATTGATGTATTTGTCTATTTGTTTATACTTCACAATAACACTTTCTGATTAATCATCACCCAGTCTGTGGGTGCAAGCCCAGCAGGCGACCATCAGATGACACTCCTCTCTAAGATATCATGTCATTGCTCCAGTAATCATCAGATGACACTCCTCTCGAAGATATCATGTCATTGCTCCAGTAATCATCAGATGACACTCCTCTCTAAGATATCATGTCATTGCTCCAGTAATCATCAGATGACACTCCTCTCTAAGATAGCATGTCATTGCTCCAGTAATCATCAGATGACACTCCTCTCGAAGATATCATGTCATTGCTCCAGTAATCATCAGATGACACTCCTCTCGAAGATATCATGTCATTGCTCCAGTAATCATCAGATGACACTCCTCTCTAAGATAGCATGTCATTGCTCCAGTAATCATCAGATGACACTCCTCTCGAAGATATCATGTCATTGCTCCAGTAATCATCAGATGACACTCCTCTCTAAGATATCATGTCATTGCTCCAGTAATCATCAGATGACACTCCTCTCGAAGATATCATGTCATTGCTCCAGATGCACACCCCCCCCATATCTCCCGAACACTCAATATCTCTGCCCCCCCACTCCCCACTCGACCGAATGCTTTTAAAAATCCACCAGGTAAACTATTATGAACGGAAGTAAATTGGTGAGGAACAGTGGGGGGAGGGGAAGGGGGGTGGGTTTTAGAGGGGGGGAGGGGGGTGAAACGGATTCATTCAAAACAAGAACATTAAGGAATCACAAAGCAGCCGAACATGACACCCAGATCTAAGCATCCTTTCCCCCCCCCCCACCCCCTAGCGACGTTCAGTGGTGTGCAGCAATTTGTACTGCTGAGTGAATCAGAGATCCGCCTGTAAGAGCGCCATTACCAGCCTCACTTTGTTAGTTTGTGGGATACGTACAACGGGAGGTAATGCACTGTGGGTTTTGTTTGGTTTGTTTTTTCTCTCTACGGTGATGTTAAAGGATTTACCGCGCTGAAATTTTATACAATTTACTGCTGTTATTTCTATGCGAGATGTGCTAAGTTTCTCTGCCAGATAAGCAGGGCACAATTTTTTTTTTGTGTCCAGATTTTTCGTTTCTCGTTTGCTGTATGAAACTGGTGTTTTAATAATTAAATTGTAATTGGCTTTCTGGATTTATCTGAGCGGATGTTGTTTTTATTATATGTTAATATAAAACTAAAAAGTTATTTTATCATTATTGTGACAGGGAAATTTAAATTTTAGCCAATATTTTGTTGATTGAAATCATTTTTTTTTCTTTTGCAAAAAGTTCAATTTTTTTTTTAAATAAACAAAATTGTCAATTAAAACAAGACCCAAAAAATATTATTATTACTATTTCAATTTAAAGGTTAAATAACAATGATCTCATAAATAATTAATAAAGGAAAGTGTTTAAGACATATGTCAACATTAAATCACGGAACAGTTTTCACGTGTTCTTTAATGAAACAAAACATTTTTAAAATGTTAAAAGCTTAATGTTGGAATTTGTAATAACACATGAGGCAATACTTTTAATAGCAAAATAGAATTTTTTTTAAATGTTGATAGTCCTGTCACTTGAACGATTTGTAGAAATATTTCATACCGGATGGTTTATTTTAGTTTTATCAAGTTTGTGACATTTGCCCTTCAGTGATATTTGTGTTAGCCAAAAATTTATTTTCTGTGCGCTACTTTTAAAAGAAATTTTGATTTTAGTGCGCAACGTCATTGTAAATACGCTAAAGGTAACGAGCTCAGCGCGCACACACGCGCACAGCTTAGAACAATGGAGTTGTCCCAAATTTCTTTTTATGTTCATATATTGTGGAGATAATATTGAGATAATCTAAATGTAGCTCTTTCCTTCAAAAAATCTTTTATTTTACTTCAAGACGTTTGCAGATAATGTTAGTTTACGCCTACTGCACATTTCAACTCTACATGTATTTTTTACCATCAATTTTAACAGCTGCTGCCAACTCTGGTTTTCTTTTGTTTACATTAACTATATTTTTTTTTTGTTTAAAATTTCTTGTTTATATTCTCTCTATTTTTAAAACAATACGTTTTGCTCCGTTAACAACTTTTTATTTATCTGTATGTACTGAAACCTTTTCCACCACGGTGGCTGCCAACTCGTCTAATTTATGTTTTCCTTGTGTACTCTGTCAATACGTTTTGTAGACTCATTCGATAAGTGGAGTAAACTCACAAAGGTCAAAAGGTCGCCATGCTATGGTTAACCTGCAAGCCTGAAGTTAATTTGCTTGTAATTAGTTGTGTGGCTGGACATGTCCAACGCTATTAATGACCACCTGTAGACTGGACTATCAGGTGTTAAGGTAATGACTTGGTTTCAACTGGCCTGGATAATCAAATAGCTGACAGTTTACACCACAAAGTCCACTAGCTGGTCAATCATGATGTACGGGTAAGTCATTTCTTTCATAATAATGACTGTATTAGTATATTGCTACTGTCCACTTCTAATGACTGCATTAGTACATGTGTTAATGTCCACTTCTAATTACTGTATTAGTACATGTATCACTGTCCACTTCTAATGACTGTATTAGTACATGTGTCACTGTCCACTTCTACTGACTGTATTAGTACATGTGTCACTGTCCACTTCTAATGACTGTATTAGTACATGTGTCACAGTCCACTTCTTTAAATGTTCGTACCCTTGTCAGAACTGTTCTTATATTTTTAAAGGTCATAAGCCAAAGGTGGGTAAACTTTATTAACCGCAGGCCACAGACGGTTCTGAAATTTAACAAACGGTCTGGACCAATAGCAGACGGACGGCGGAGTTTACGCGAATATAACTACAGTAAATGTAAGACGTCATTGGTGCGAATCAGTGGACTGGAGTGGACGGCGGGCCAGATCAAACAGCCAGCCCCGTAGCGTGAAAATTCTACAGCAGGGGCCAGGCAATAGCAGGGGGGGGGCAGGTAATACATTTTACTAAGTAGAACAAATAAGCAGAGGGGGGCCAGACTAAACGCAGGGGGGCGGCCCCCTGCCCCCACCCCGCACGCTACGGGCCTGCAAACACCGGACTTAGCCCACGGGACTTAGCCCATGGGACTTAGCCCACGGGACTTAGTTTGTTCATGTCTCTCAAGATGAAAAATGTGCGTCCTTAAGAATGTTAGCAGTGTAGGCCAGTCAAAATTTTTAAAAACTCGTCAAAAGCGTCTCTTTTGAAAACTAGATAATGTGGCTTGAGTAGAAATATTGACCAGAATATTTGTATCTCAACAATACAAAAATACGTGTTGATATTTTCATAAATTATAACATCAAGGTAAAGCTTTGCACCAAAGTGCCACATAATAACTCAGACAAAGACGGGCATGCAAGAACGACAACTGACAAGTGAAACTAAATACAAGATTTAATGCAAACTGCAATGGCTTTACCTAGTGTGGGAGAAAATTAAAATGCACTGACACGATTGGCCAGAGAGTCGATCCTAGAACTTCAAAGTCATAGTCCGTTTCTTGGCCTCTAATTTCATTGATGTATTTGTCTATTTGAAATATTTCACAATAACACTTTCTGATTAATCATCACCAGTCTGTGGGTGTAATTCCAGCATGCCACCATCAAACGACATGTTGGTATTGTCATGTCAAGTTGGTATTGTCATGTCAAGTTGGTATTGTCATGTCAAGTTGGTATTGTCATGTCAAGTTGGTATTGTCATGACATGGTGGTATTGTCATGACATGGTGGTATTGTCATAACATGTTGGTATTGTCATGACATGTTGGTATTGTCATGACATGTTGGTATTGTCATGACATGTTGGTATTGTCATGACATGTTGGTATTGTCATGACATGTTGGTATTGTCATGTCAAGTTGGTATTGTCATGTCAAGTTGGTATTGTCATCTCTGCGACTATTTATGAGACAATGATAGTGGCTATTTACTCAACCGATCAACATATCTCCACTACATTCTCTGTATCTGTCCATCTTTGTCACCATACATCTCTGCCCCCGTCAGTCTGTCTATTGCTGTCTGTCTATTTATCCACCTATCTCGCAGAAACTCTACGCCAGTGGTTTCTCAAAGTTATGGGTCTCAGATTGGTCGCGACGAAATTAAAATCTATGTGTGTACATTGTACAACAACAACTTGTTTTCTCTATAAGTTTGTAAAGCTGCAAAGTAAAATTGGAAATCTACATATTGACAATGGACGACACTGTTATTCTCTTACTCTTATCGTGGGTTTTTTCTAGTCTGGTGGGTCCGGAAACTAAACTTGTGAGAGAACAACTGACTCTATATGTCTGACTGTAAGTAAAAAAAAATTATATATTTACCTCTCCCCTCTTTTTCCGTTCTCTCTCTCTCTCTCTCTCTCACACACTCTCTCTCTCTCTCTCTCGCAATAATTGTGTTTGCATAATTGGGCATTATGTCTGTCATGGTCCCCTTGCGGGGTCCCTGCAGTCGTTGTCTATTGGTATGATCACCTACTGAGTTCTGGCCAACATTTATATTTGTCCCAGCCACGTGGTTATACAGGACGCACAACACAACGATAAATTGAGCAAAGCAACTCAAATGTAAATGACGTTACGACATCTATTTATTCACATCAAAGAATATGCACATCAGCGTGTCCTAAAAAGGACAGTAGCGTTACCGGCTACTACAAACAATATTATAATACATACATCAAAATTAGAATAGTTACCTGGGGTGGGTAGTTCTAAAGGAACTTAGGCTAACAGCCTATTTCCCCCACCCCGGTGCGAGAGTCTGAGTTCGACCTCTCTGTTCGATTGTCCGACGCTCACTCGCAAATTCTAACTCGACCGGAAGGTGCGCCACCTACATCCGCTCTCGCTCGAGAGCGACTTCGCTGACCAATCGGCAGCGAGCCGGGTATAGCTCGCTCATCGTGCGTGATCTTCTGCCCCTCACTCGTGGACTGTTCCAACCTTCAAGATAAAGAGGGGGTAAAGGGACAAAGAACCCATCCCTCTCGCTCGTCTGAAGGTCAAGGGCACAGATTATCTCCCTTAGAGACATTTTCTCCCCAGGTGACAAAAAGTGATAGTGGGTGCTAGACAGACTGATCACATTGGGGAAAAACCTGGGAAGACAACGTCTTTGTCTATCCTATGTATTATCTTATCTCACCCTCGGATGATGAAAGCAGGGTAGGGCTTGGACTTGATTTCATTCATTAAATCACAGAATGTGACATCACCCCCCCCCTAAAGATGAAATCAAGGGGAAAGTAACCCAGGGGTAAAAGGATAGGGGTGGGTATAATGAAGCCCACCTACCAACTAAAATTATGCCGTGTTACATCAACCCCGACACAAACATCTAATTACAAGACAGAAAAATGCGCCCCTCTTAGTTTACTAAGGGGGCCAAAAAAACATCAACTTTTCACACTACATTCACTCTTAGGTGGCCTTCTAACTAGCCTCCTCTTCTCTGACATGTGAGTGCCAAATGTAAATTAACTTGAATTTTAAATTTTGGAATCCCTAAAAATTCGGCCTATCGCGCAGATACGGCTAACATTAAATCTACACTATGCCTTACGGCGTAACTCGGCCAAAAACGACAAATCGCGACCTGTCAAGATAAGACAAATGTTGACACCTTAGGTTTGGACTTACACAGACACTCCTAGTTCCAAACGAGTCAAATACTAGAACTAGCAACCCATTACTTTAGGGACCCGTCAGAATGACTGTAAGCATTTCAACCCGGCGTCCACCTAATCTAAGATACGAATGGCCTCGATGTCACGATATTTTAACTTCCCAATGATTGCGCCGCCTTTAGTGTACAACAAATTGCCTAATATGACGGAACCAATGGCAACCACCGAATCGCCTCTAGCAAAACACTCCCGAAAGCAGTATGCACCGACCTTTCTACGTCGTACAACAACACCATGCACAGACTTTTCTTCTTTGCTGCACAACAGCCCCCTTGGGTTTCACCTATATCAAAACCCTCCAGTTTGATGGAATAGTTGAGCCAGCCACTCATTCACTTAAGGGACCCGTCAAGAAGACTACAAGCAACTAGCCCGGTATCCGCCTAATCCACATGAGGCCCGCCTGCCCGTAGCGCACAACCTCTTAGCGTTCACAAGGAATGAGTATGCCGCGCCTCCATACAACCTTACTTCCCTACACATCTGACCTGGTCCACTCAATCATTTGGATAACTCTATGCCGGCCGCACCAGACGAGGCGTTCTACTGCGCGGTTTTGTGGGTCCCCCTGGGCTCTTCTAGTCCCACGCCCAACCCTCGTGTTACCAAAGAGCAGCTGGACCTTAACTATCTAAATATTAGCGTTCACCGACTCTCTGGAGTCTAGCATGAACAGCTAATTGGCGCCCCAAGGGCCCATCTCCTGCCGCATGTACATGGCAGCGAGATGCCCTGCGCCCCAAACGACTTGATCGGTACCTTACCGCATCCTTTAAATCTCTTTTAGATTTTCCTGGGCCCTCCCATTATCTACGAATGGTTCTAACGTAGCCCACTAACAACACATGAGGCACCCGAAGTCCCGCCTGCTAATAGGCGACATCGACTCGACCCTCACATACAATAATAAACACATGAATGTGCATAAAATCAAAGAGAATGTACACAAAATCAGAATGAGTGTACGCTAAACAAAAATGACTACACAAAGTCAAAATTAAAGTATTCACCAAACAAAGAAGAAGGTATACAAAATTAGAATCACTACACACAAAGTCAAAATGAAAATACTCAACCGAATTCAAGATGACTACAGTTTCAAAATACCTTCACACAGAATTCAAATACATTTATGTTCACCGGTTCTCTGCAACCTAGCATGAACAAACAATTAAAATATTTTAACGCCCATAGGTTACAATGAACCATGCATGGACCAACAACAATATTGTGCCTTACACAATCAAAATACATTTACGTCCATCGGTTACAATGAACCAGGCATGGACCAACAACAATGGCGCCTAAAAGGCCCATCTCCTGCCGCATGTACATGGCCGCGAGATGCCTTGCACCATTAAAACAGCATGGCCGGTACCTTACTGCACCCCTACAACATTAAAATGCCATGGGCCCTCCCATTATCTACGAATGGTACTAACGTGACCCACTGACAACAACTTAGGCCCCCGACCCCTTCTCTCTGTGAGCCCCGATCCGTACTATTTCCCTTCACAAAATTCAATCCCTCTAAACACGTGCGAAAAATATTCTTACTCGACAACACTCGATTTGTGATTTGTAAGTAAATATCAGTGTATAGTTCATGACACCATTAGCATTTAACCACGTGTAACTAAAATATAATTTGTTACCTTCCTATGTTTGAAACTTATAACGAGCTTATTAAATGCGTATCAAGTTTAAACCTATACACACTTTTGATTTTTACCGTACGATAAAATGGGGTACACTAAAACTCAAATGAGTTAGTTTAAGAAAAGGAAATACGTTACTCAAAAAGAAAAAAAAATATTTAGGCATCTCACAGGGACAGTAAGAACAGAGAGCGACTTCGCTGACCAATCGGCAGCGAGCCGGGTATAGCTCGCTCATCGTGCGTGATCTGCTGCCCCTCACTCGTGGACTGTTCCAACCTTCAAGATAAAGAGGGGGTAAAGGGACAAAGAACCCATCCCTCTCGCTCGTCTGAAGGTCAAGGGCACAGATTATCTCCCTTAGAGACATTTTCTCCCCAGGTGACAAAAAGTGATAGTGGGTGCTAGACAGACTGATCACAGTGGGGAAAAACCTGGGAAGACAATGTCTTTGTCTATCCTATGTATTATCTTATTTCACCCTCGGGTGATGAAAGCAGGGTAGGGCTTGGACTTGATTTCATTCATTAAATCACAGAATGTGACAATGTCTACAAGTTCATTTGCTTTATAAAATCGCCTAAATACCCATCGCTGTTCCTAACGCTCTGATCGACTGGTCATAAAACACTAAATGACCGGTCATACGGCACAAAGTGACCGGTCGTACAGGCACAAAGTGACCTGTCATACAGAGCAAAGTGACGGTCTTACAGTACAAATTTACCGGTCGCATAGCACAAAGTGACCAGTTATACAGCGCAGAGTGACCAGTCATACAGCACAAAATGACCAGTTATACAGCACAGAGTGACCAGTCATACAGCATAGAGTGACCAGTTATATAGCAGAGAGTGACCAGTCATACAGCACAAAGTGACCAGTCATACAACACAAAGTGACCAGTCAGTAATACAGCACAAAGGGACCAGTCATACAGCACAAAGTGACCAGTGATACAACACAAAGTGACCAGTCAGTAATACAGCACAAAGGGACCATTCATACAGCACAAAATGACCAGTCATACAGAACAAAGTGGCCAGTCATACAGCACAAAGTGAACAGTCATACAGCACAAAGTGACCAGTCATACAGTACAAAGTGGCCGGTCATACAGCACAAAGTGGCCGGTCATATAGCACAAAGTGCATCCTTTCATAGTAGAGATAAATTCATAACTCCATTCAGTTACTGCTCTATTCTGCGCCAACACATTCAGACATTACTTTAATGCTGTCTTCTCTACTCAGTACGATAAAACGGCCACCTGTAATGACCTGCTCCAGTGGACTGAGCAGTTGATTGTTTCCCCCTATCGTGATGTGTATACAGTTATTTCTCCTTACACAACACTGGGGGTGGTTTTGTGTTTGTGTTTGTTTCATTAGTTTCATAAGATGATAGAAATACCACACACAGAACTGTCTGGATACCACACACAGAAATGTATGGATACCACACACAGAACTGTCTGGATGATTTTCAAACAGAATGAGTACATATTTGTGTGTGTGGCGGGGGGAGGAAGAGGGTGCAAAAGTTTGTAATTTTGTTAGCTAGTAAAAAGCCCGATTAAGGCCTAGGCACTATAGGCACCGTGTCTAGGGCCTATTTACAATTATATAATATTAAATTAGTTATAATTAATGAATTAGTGCCTAGGGCCTACAAAATCCTTTATCGGTCCCTGAGCTAGTCCTATTCTGATTGTTTATTTGCAGATCTTAGCAACCATGTCCCTGTGAAGATGATTATTTTTATCTCGAAATACTAAACTCAATGACACAAAATGGTTTCCATTCGTATAAGCTTTTATTTAGTTTCTCTTTCTGTGAGTTTTTTGGCTGACTGTGTGTGTCCTCAATTATATATATATATATATATATATATATAGCTGTTAATAAATAAATAATCGAGATATATTTTCATTCAGTAGTGATAACTTTTTAAAAAAATATTTGTTTGATTTACCGATTTTTTTTTAACTTTTTAGTACATTTTAATAAAAGCTTATTTAGTCTGTCTCTCTCTCTCTCTCTCTCTCTCTCTCTCTCTCTCTCTCTCTCTCTCTCTCTCTCTCTCTATCTATCTATCTATCTCTATCTATCTGTCTATTTATTTCTGTCAGTCTTTTTCGGTTTGATATATGCTCATCTTTCAATGTCTTTCTAACTATTCTGTCTATCTGTTTGTGTGTGTGTGTGTCTGTCTATCTGTCTGTGTGTGTCTCTCTGCCTATCTGTGTGTTTCTCTCTACCTATATCTGTGTGTGTGTCTCTCTCTCTGTCTATCTGTGTCTCTCTCTCTCTGTGTTTGTCTCTCTATCTGTATGTGTGTCTCACTGTCTATCTGTGTGTGTGTGTCTCTCTCAGTCTATCTGTGTGTGTCTCTCTCTGCCTATCTGTGTGTGTCTCTCTCTGCCTATCAGTGTGTGTCTCTCTCTGTCTATCTAATTGTATGTCTCTCTGTCTACATGATACATCAATATGTCATTATATATCTTTCAATACAGCTACCTATGTTTCTTTACCTATCGGTCTGTCTGTCTGTTGGTCCGTCAGTCCTCGGTCACAAGCTGTGTCGTACTTAATGAGGGGCAAACGAGGCTGCCCTTACCTTGCCACCATCAAAAGGCGGCATTTTTACCATTCTTTACATTTTGTGCACGGAGAAAGGGGGTGGCCCCTGCGGCCTCACTCTCGGTTGTAACGCCCCTGGCCGTATAGAAATATCAAAAAACGCCGCTACCGATGGATTCATTAAATCATTGTCAAAAAGCGTGTGTCCTTGAGTTTATTTATCTTTCTTTATACTCCGACCCAGCGGACTAACCCCCACCCCCCTCCCTTCTGCTCATGTAAATCATCACCAACGAAAGACAACAAGCCGTGCACTCGACCACAAGGGCAATAACTCCAGCATTCTCCGATTTCATTGATGGTTATAGCACACATTTCCAAACATTTCATCTTTTTTGGGAGAAAATATTTTTTTTTATGTGTTGTTTGTGTTTCTGAACAATTCTTTAACAATCCATTTCTTTCTGCACACATCCCACAGACAGATATTTTTCATGTTACGAAAAAAAAAATATCGGTTGATCACGTGACTTCTAAAAATAGCCACCAACAGGCTCGTTAACTTCCGTCAAAAAAGTGAAATCGGAAGTGTAAATAAATCTGGCGGTCACGTGGCTGGTTAAGAAATATACATTATAGTGAACAAGAACGGGAGGGAGCGGCGGCTCATGGGCCGCACACACACAAACAGATATATACAATTCCCCTGACTAATAGATACACTTAAGTGAACATAGAATAAATAGGCGCAGTTTACCTACGCTTGAACAACTTAATAAGCCAAAAAAAAATACTGACTTTTGAGTAGCCTACTTTGCAGTAAACATGAAAGAAGAGCTTCTGGACATCAATCAGAGGTGCTGGACATCATTGAGAGGTGCTGGTCAGCGGTTGGAGGTGTTGAACACCTGTCAGAGGTGCTGGTCACCGGTCAGAGGTGCTGGACACCGGTCAGAGGTGCTGGTCACCGGTCGGAGGTGCTGGTCACCGGTCAGAGATGCTGGACACCGGTCAGAGGTGCTGGACACCGGTCAGAGGTGCTGGACACCGGTCGGAGGTGCTGAACACCGGTCGGAGGTGCTGGACACGTCTTCTCGGTCTTTAAGTATTTGTTTTGTTTCCAAAAACAAAACGATCAAGTCTCTTGGGTTTAACTCCCTCCCTCCTCCACCCACTTCTCTTTCTCCTTCACTTTGAAGTCTGTTTCCTGAACAAAGTGGCACTAACCGTTAAAAGTGACCGATTTCAAACATCATGTTTTATTGTTTTGCAGGTCAGTGATCCCCACCCCACTCCCACCCACCACCCCCACCCCCCCCCCCATACCTCCTGCACAGTGTATTACCTGCAACAGTCTCTCAGATCAAAAGCATCAGTTGCGCGCATTAAATTTCTTTAAGCCTAGTTCAGAATACACTGACATGTTTGTTGATTTCTATCCTTGTTCTGTTTCGGCCATGTTATTTGTTTTTTTTAAACCCCAACACCTTCAGTGGAAATAAGAATACATCTTACTGTAGAATACATCTTATTGTAGAATACATCTTGTTGTGGAATACATCTTATTGTAGAATACATCTTATTGTAGAATACATCTTATTGTAGAATACATCTTGTTGTGGAATACATCTTATTGTAGAATACATCTTATTGTAGAATACATCATAATGTAGAATACATCTTGTTGTAGAATACATCTTGTTGTAGAATACATCTTGTTGTGGAATACATCTTATTGTGGAATACATCTTATTGTGGAATACATCTTATTGCAGTATACATCATAATGTAGAATACATCTTGTAGTAGAATTTATCTTGTTGTAGAATACATCATAATGTAGAATACATCTTGTAGTAGAATACATCATATTGTAGAATACAACTTACTGTATTCATTTATTTAACTTCTAATTTTACAAAAGCTATTGCAGTAATTACGTCAGTACGTGATCACTGTAATTGATATCTTACTACGCGAGAAATAGAACACAATGGGTGCTAGTGCACTCATTCATAACCAGTCCACAGTCCGCCAAAAAAAAAAGTGCTGCGCTATGAACGCTGACACACTTACAGGGAAAATTTGTGTTGCCAGTTGTATACAATATTTTTAATGTCGTGTGATACGAACTGACACAATAATCAGTGGTGTATTGGGATGGGAACGCAGTGAAACGACGTTCCCTTACCTTTTTTCAGAACCGGAACGCTTTCCTCCAGTACTTTTTCATGTCCCGACAACTCCCACTTATTTTGCTCCCACTATGCGTTCCCTCCCTTACTTCTTATTTTATCAATACATCACTGACAACAACCAACTGAATGATTTTCCTCATCCCTCCTCTGATACATTTACCTTGAAAAATGTTCAACAAAATCGACGATGAAATGAATATCCCCAAATAAATGAAACTCGAATCTGATATGGCGGAAATCGGTTGTACCTACCACTTGACAGAATGCAGTAAAAAACACTTCCTTATTGTGACTAGATATACCACTTAAAATGTGCCTCGTTTTAAGATCATGCACATGAATAGTGTCTAGCTATGACATGATATTGATATACTATAACAGTGTCTAGCTATGACATGATATTGATATACTATAACAGTGTCTAGCTATGACATGATATTGATATACTATAACAGCGTATAGCTATGACATGATATTGATATACTCTAACAGTGTCTAGCTATGACCTGATATAGATATACTATAACAGCGTCTAGCTATAACATGATAAATATGAGAAGTGTATGACTTCGCTAATCAATTACATTACTAAATTTAGCCCATGTATGGCATAATACATTTGTAACAGCGTCTGGTTAACTTTATTTTTCATATTTTTCAATCAATATTTTCATTTCATTATGCAACAAGACAGCTTTACTTCACTTTTGATTGCCCCATCAAGTATTCTTACAGCTTTACTTCACTTTTGATTGCCCCATCAAGTATTCTTACAGCTTTACTTCACTTTTGATTGCCCCATCAAGTATTCTTACAGCTTTACTTCACTTTTGATTGCCCCATCAAGTATTCTTACAGCTTTACTTCACTTTTGATTGCCCCATCAAGTATTCGTACAGCTTTTTCTGTTCTCTTGTAAAATAAACCCGCACTGCCATTGTTTTTGCATCATTCATTTTTACTTTCCCGTGATCTATAATTAGAATGTTAAGTTTTGTATTTTATTTTATTTTACTAATGCAGATAAAATTGTGCAGGTGAAGAAAAGAGATTAAAGTTGAAATGGACAGAAAAGAGAAGAAACTAAATGAAAGAAGAGATAGGGAGAGAGAGAGATGTAGTATGTGTAAGAATGTGTGATGAAGTGATATAAAGCTGTGAGCTCAGCAAAATAAAAAAAAAGCTGTGATTGTTGTGAGTTCTGGCACCACGTCAACTTCTGCCAGTTGGTATTACAATACATTGCAGTACACAACTTAGTATTGTCGTTCACTCTAAGCGACCTCTTACAATATTGTTAATTAAGAGCTCTTAATTAGATCCTCTTTATGCGGCTATGTGTATTAGCGTGTGTGTCAGTAATACTTGGAACTCAATTTCGGACCTGATTAAATATAGTGAGAAATCTCAAATTGTGTATCTTTGTAAATCCTGCATTAAATAATAATACACTATTTTAATAATGTCACGTCCAGAAAATAATATCCTGTAGAATTTACCAAACTAATTAGAAATGTTAGTAACGGGGAAAAAATACGCATTAAGATTTTGATGTCAGAATAATTTCGGAAGTACAGCACCGGTGCATACATAAATGTGCAAAAAAAAATTGTACAGATTTTTTTGTTTTTGTCACTTATAGACTTGCCTAATAAAGCTTAAGTGCAAAACAAACAATAGAAAGTTAAGTTCTTTCAAAACTAAAAAGTATTTAATAAAAAAAACTTTTTAAACCTAAACAAAATGTTAAAATTCATTAAAAAGTAAACAAAAACAATGTCTTATGCCATACAAATATTATTATAAATTAGCTGTACCCTGCAAAACCTTTGCATAGAGTTATATTCTCTTAGGTTTGATCGGTAGGCTAGCTTATTTTATTTTTGGTTTCGGACAGATCCGATTTTTTCATGATTTTTATTACTATTGTTTACGTTTGATGATTTTAAACTGGGAATACTGTTGTATTAATTCTTTACTTTCGATCTAACGCAGATCCAACACTGCTATTATTTATATAGGTTATCATTACTAAAATTAAAAGTGTGGATGATTACATTGTACTGGACTTAACATTCCTTCATATTTGTTGATACATAGAAATGAATGAACAAATAAATAATATTTATACCAACAACCACGCTTATTTTTAAAAGGATGTTGTTGTTTATTTTATAGTTTTTGTTTATTATGGAAAATAATAAAATAAGGATACACCGTATAAACATATTATCTATCAACAATCAATACCATATCAACATTGTAGTAATAGTAGTAAGGAAAGTTCCCTTAACCCTAACGGGTCATCAGGGCAGATGAAGTGTAGAATTCATCTGTTTCTATAACCTCGGCATATGAAGGAATTGTGTGGTTAGCACAACGCCCAGCCGTCTTTACTTCCCCAACTTAAAGTCAGGTACCCATTTAAAGCTGGGTGGACTTGGGGACTATCACCAGGACCTGAAAAAATCCCAAGGTTCTTACTGAGATTCGAACCCGGGATCCTCTGGTCGGCAGTCGAGCGCTCTACACCGCACGACCACCCGTCCCCTTATCAACATTGTAGGTTTTTGTTAATTGTCAGGGTAGTCATATGGAAGCAGTCCCGTAGCGTGAAAATTCTACAGCAAACAAGCAGAGGGGGCCAGACAAAACGCAGGGGGGGCCCTGCCCCCCCGCACGCTACGGGCCTGTATGGAAGTCGGATGATATGGAGACCGGATACTACAGACTTAAAAGTATGATTCTACCTTAGAGAAAAAGTTACTGAATTTCTCGGTGTTTCGAGTTGGCGGCAAATTTTAAGAAATAAACAAATTTTCGTTTTGCTGCCAACTTTAACAGTTTTGGTTCCACGACTACTAAAAAAACATTTCTTTTTTCACTACCCACCTGCAAAGAAAACGACCAAAGTGTCAATGATTGTATAAATATACTTCCCCTTCATGCTTCGCACATTTACAAACTTATAGTATTGTGACTGATTGAGAAAAAGGGTTAATCATGCATTATTATAAATTTAAATTTGTCGCGAGCCACCTGAGATTCGGCCTCGTTTGCGACCCACTTGAGATTCTATCTCGTTCACAACCCACATGAGATTCTTTCTCGTTCACAACCCACCTGAGATTCTTTCTCGTTCACAAACCACGTGAGATTCTTTCTCGTTCACAACCCACCTGAGATTCTTTCTCGTTCACAACCCACCTGAGATTCTTTGTTGTTCACAACCCACCTGAGATTCTTTCTCGTTCACAACCCACCTGAGATTCTTTCTCGTTCACAAACCACCTGAGATTCTTTCTCGTTCACAACCCACCTGAGATTCTTTCTCGTTCACAACCCACCTGAGATTCTTTCTCGTTCACAACCCACCTGAGATTCTTTCTCGTTCACAACCCACCTGAGATTCTTTCTCGTTCACAACCCACCTGAGATTCTTTCTCGTTCACAACCCACCTGAGATTCTTTCTCGTTCACAACCCACCTGAGATTCTTTCTCGTTCATAACCCACCTGAGATTCTTTCTCGTTCACAACCCACCTGAGATTCTTTCTCGTTCACAACCCACCTGAGATTCTTTCTCGATCACAACCCACCTGAGATTCTTTCTCGTTCACAACCCACCTGAGATTCTTTCTCGTTCACAACCCACCTGAGATTCTTTCTCGTTCACAACCCACCTGAGATTCTTTCTCGTTCACAACCCACCTGAGATTCTTTCTCGTTCACAACCCACCTGTGATTCTTTCTCGTTCACAACCCACCTGTGATTCTTTCTCGTTCACAACCCACCTGAGATTCTTTCTCGTTCACAACCCACCTGAGATTCTTTCTCGTTCACAACCCACCTGAGATTCTTTCTCGTTCACAACCCACCAGTGGGTCAAAACCAACACTTTGAGAACTCACCGCTCTAGGGTATAAAAAACAAATTTGGTTCGGTTCTGATAAAATTGTTTTATTTAATGAAGCCGATAGAAACTGACTTGTTTGATAACGTTTTACTTAGCATCTCTGTGGGCAGATAAAGCATTGATGGAATTTAATCCTTGTGGAGCCAGCAGTGTTTTTAACAGCAATAGTGCAAGTACTTTTTTTTAAATCTCATGGTAACTGGTATTATCTGGGGCCCATTTCATTAATGGAACTACTGCTGCAGGATGAATAGCGCCTACCTAATAACTAGCCTGGCTATAATTAGATTGGTTTAAAGTTTTAAAAGTTTTAAATAATCAACCCACTGACACACTGACATCCATACTTGTTACTCTCTGTATTCTATAAACTTTCTGGTTGTAATTGTTAGTTCATCGATCATACAAAAGAAATGAAAAATTCAATCAATATATCGACAAAAAAAAAACTTAATAAATTATTTTCATCAATACATCAACAGCTGTGTTATTACAACATAACATATGAATACTCTAATACATGAACATATTGCTTTATCTTGAACTCATATCACATCCCTCACTGTAAACCATCTCTCTACTACATGTCACTGTGAGGTTCAGAAAGTTTACCTTGATCCTCCTTCGCAGCGATAGTGATTTTATACATCTCAGTATATCTCGGATTATGAAGGCACGACGGATACCATACCATATCTTGAGCTGCAACTATAGAGGCACGACGGAGACCATACTATAGCTGTGGCTGCAACTATGATGTCAGAACCATAAATTCACTGCCTAGAGCCCGTATATAAAATAATGTACTATTTAAACTCCACGTGATATCATTGAGGACCAATCATAGCACCGATCTGTTGAGTTTCTACGTACACACGGGGCATTGGGGGCGGGGGGGAGGGGAGGGTCTATTACATATAAATAAAACAACCAACAAAACAAATATAAGAAGATGTATAACATACCCATATTACTGAGCTTTAGTAAAATGTCCACTATTTCACTATCAACTCAGAATGAATGTCCATGACTCCTTTGTATTCTAGGTCAAAGTTTAACTAAACGGTTAAAATATTTAAAAAAAAAAATGGCCTAGATTTAAGTCAAAGATGCATGCGTACCTAGATATGTATCTGGAATCTGGACACATCAATGTGACCTAGTTAACTATCTAGACACACCCATTTGACCAAGTTACATTTCTAAACTCACCCAACGACCCCAAGCACCTAAAGATAATTTGTTTAATGCATCTTCTGTAAGTGTGTCACATGACCGACATGATTAGTCCATGACAGACAATATCCATTTTGTTCGATATCTATTACAATCCTTTATTGACAAAAGCAGAGTAAAAGTCTGTCAGCCATTTGTGTGTGTGTGTGTGTATTTGTGTGTGTTTGTGTGTGTTTGTGTGTGTGTATGTTTGTTTGTGTGTGTGTGCATGTCAATTCAAAGTGACACTTTGTTTTAATCAGTTATTTGACATTTTTTAAAAGATAAATTGTTATTCCCTGCTTCAATTTTACCATAAATTAATTTTATAACTTTTCCATATCTTATTGTGTAAGTGACAATGTATTATTTATTACTGTCACAACTGGGGGGGGCGAATTTCAGCCACTGGCATTGTCACATTTAAAAAACAACAAAGTAAACAAAAAATGGGCAAGCTACGGTTAGTGTGACAATTACGACCAGTGTGACAATTACGACCAGTGTGACAATTACGACCAGTTTGACAATTATGACCAGTGGGACAATTACGACCAGTGGGACAATTACGACCAATGTGACAATTACGACCAGTGGGACAATTACGACCAGTAGGACAATTACAACCAGTGTGACTATTACGACCAGTTTGACAATTACGACCAGTTTGACAATTACGGCCAGTTTGACAATTACGACCAGTGGGACAATTACGACCAGTTTGACAATTACGACCAATGGGACAATTACGACCAGTGGGACAATTACGACCAGTTTGACAATTACGACCAGTGTGACAATTACGACCAGTGGGACAATTACGACCAGTGGGACAATTACGACCAGTTTGACAATTACGACCAATGGGACAATTACGACCAGTGGGACAATTACGACCAGTTTGACAATTACGACCAGTGTGACAATTACGACCAGTGGGACAATTACGACCAGTGGGACAATTACGACCAGTTTGACAATTACGACCAGTTTGACAATTACGACCAGTGGGACAATTACGACCAGTGGGACAATTACGACCAGTGTGACAATTACGACCAGTAGGACAATTACGATCAGTGGGACAATTACGACCAGTGGGACAATTACGACCAGTTTGACAATTACAACCAGTGGGACAATTACGACCAGTTTGACAATTACGACCAGTGGGACAATTACGACCAGTTTGACAATTACGACCAGTGGGACAATTACGACCAGTGTGACAATTACGACCAGTGGGACAATTACGACCAGTTTGACAATTACGACCAGTGTGACAATTACGACCAGTGTGACAATTACGACCAGTTTGACATTTACGACCAGTGGGACAATTACGACCAGTGTGACTATTACGGCCAGTGTGACACTTACGGCCAATGTGACAATTACGGCCAGTTTGACTATGCTCTTGGTCCATCTGACAACGTTATTTTGCAACTCTGGCCCTCCTATCAATAAGTTTGCCCATCCCTGCAGTAAACACCCCACTATATAACTTTGAGATTCATTGTGAACACTTACTCATTTTTTTCTCTCCTGTGGTAAATACAATGTCGATACCGCATGGGTGTACCATGTTTACATCTCTACAATGTCGATACCGCATGGGTGTACCATGTTTACATCTCTACAATATCGATACCGCATGGGTGTACCATGTTTACATCTCTTAATGTTGATACGGGTATCGATGTATTTTAATAGATATATGGGTCTACATCCTTACAATGTCGATATGTCTAGAGGTGTTGTATAAATGTCTACATCCTTACAATGTTGATATGTCTAGAGGTGTTGTATAAATGTCTATATCCTTACAATGTTGATATGTCTAGAGGTGTTGTATAAATGTCTACATCTTTACAATGTTGATATGTCTAGAGGTGTTGTATAAATGTCTACATCTCTACAATGTTGATATGTCTAGAAGTGTTATATAAATGTCTACATCTCTACAATGTTGATATGATCTAGAAGTGTTATATAAATGTCTACATCTCTACAATGTTGATACGATCTAGAAGTGTTATATAAATGTCTACATCAATACAATGTTGACATGATCTAGAAGTGTTATTTAAAAAATGTCTACATCTCTACAATGTTGATATGGTATTGATTGTTGATAGATAATATGTTTATACGGTGTATCCATATTTCAAGATCAGCAATCTGGGTTCGAGTCCCATCCTTTGAAACTCAAAAGTATTTGACGCTTGCCCTATGTCTCCCTCATTAGGCCACTATGTAAATGGTACAGGGTAAATTAGTAACGGACCTCTTCAGACTTGACCTGCTGACCTAGATTACTCAAACTCGAGAATCGATTTATAAGTGCTGACTCCAATTCTTCCTGTTGTTTTTGTAAACCATCATTTCATTGCCCTGTATTCTCTCATGGTTCCGACAGGTCAAAATGTTCCCAGATATCCCATAATTTGTAAACACGGTTAGTGTGGCGTCTTAAAATCTCTCATTCACCGATATGGCGTCACTATTGGGCCAAATGTTATCAGTTTTATTAACCAGCCTGTCTCACTTCTCAATTATCTGTCTGCTCATCCCCTCCCCCCTCCCTTCAATGTACAACCATTTATCGGTTATCTGTTTGCTCTCTATTCATAATACCAACACAGCAGGGAGGTAATCCGGTTTCCATAACAAGAAGGGCAATAACTGGAATAAAAAAAATATCCCACGTCCACTAACTGATTATGTTCAGAAACGCGTATGTGTGTACAGAAACGGGTATGTGTGTACAGAAACGGGTATTTGTGTACAGAAACGGGTATGTGTGTACAGTAACGGGTATTTGTATGCGAAACGGGGTTTGTATACAAAACAGAAATACTTATGTTCAGAAAAAGGTTTTTTGTGTACATACACATATATTTATGTACAGAGACAGGTATGTATGTACTAAAACAGGTTTTTATGTACAGAAACGTTTATCGTGTACAGAAACAGTTATTTATGTACAGAAACTTTTATCTGTGTACAGAAACACGCAAAAATGTACAGAAACAGGCAATAATGTCAGAAATAGGTATTTATGTACAGAAACGTTTATCTGAGTACAGAAACTGGCATTAATGTACAGAAACAGGTATTTTGTACAGAAACTTTTATCTGCGCACAGAAACAGGTATTTATGTACAGAAACAGGTATTTATGTACAGAAACAGGTATTAATGTAGAGAAACAGGTATTTATGTACATAAACTTTTCGACTTGAAACTAGCTGCTAACAAAAAAAGAATCTGTAATGTAACACGCTAAAAAAGTTTACACATCAATAGATAATTACAGGTTTATGATTTTTCCATGCCGATGAGTTTTTTAAAGGTTTAAAAAAAAACTCGCCTCTATTTTTCATTAAAACAAAACATAACAAAATGTTTTGAAGCTATAGTTACGTGTTGTGTAGTTGAGATCATTTACCTGCTTATTAATATCTTTAATTGGCCATTATAGTTTGTATCACTATATCGTCTATGGCGTGCCAGATTAATCCCCTGAGATTCCCTAAGCCCCTGATGCCCTAAGCCCTGCGATGCCCTAAGCCCCTAGGCTTAGAATACCCAGACACAGCAAGTAAAATATTTCTGTCCGCGTGTCTAGGCTTAGAACACCCAGACACAGCAAGTAAAATAAAAGTTTTTTTTTAAAAAAAAGCAACACCCGTCCATTATAACCCCACCCCACAGCCAACCCCCATGACTAGATTAGATTGTGGCTGTCATATTCATATTTGTTGCGTACATGTACATTGTACATGTAAGCTGTAGAATTATTCTGAAAAAAAAAATATTTTTACTATAATTTTTTTTTAAATTTAGAATGGATGTCTACCTTGATTTTACACGTGTAAACAATAATTTAATTATCTATTTATTTATGTATTTTTTTTAAAGAATTTTCAGTTTTAGTTAAAAAGGAGATTTTGATGGAGGGGGGAGGGTAAAGATAAGCAGCGAAACGTTTTTACTATACCTGCACACTTCTTGTTTCTATATTTAACTCACTTCTTACCTGCATTTTATCACCTACACAAGTAGTTCTCAAACTGTGGTCTCCTACACAAGTAATTCCCAAACTGTGATCTTCTTCATACGTAGTTCTCAAACTGTGATCTTCTTCATACGTAGTTCTCAAACTGTGATCTTCTTCATACGTAGTTCTCAAACTGTGATCGTCTTAATACGTAGTTCTCAAACTGTGATCTTCTTCATACGTAGTTCTCAAAATGTGATCTTCTTCATACGTAGTTCTCAAACTGCGATCTTTTACATACGTAGTTCTCTAACTGTCCGGATACCATATATATATATATATATTAGGGTGTCCCAAAAAATGAAGTTTTGAAATGTTGATGTCTCACACCACAGAATATGCTTGTATGGTAACAGTAGTTAACCTGCAAAATTTCAGCTCATTTGGACAATGTTTAGAGGTCCCCCAAGAGGTTTAAAGTTCCAGATTTTGGTGTAAAATCATTCGCGGTCAAATCTAATACAGTGAGAATGTTGCATTATATGCGAAACTGATATTTTAAGTAACAAATTGATGCTTAGTATTGTTAATAACATTAAATGAAACAAAATATATAAATCTTGAATGGTTTATATTTTTAAATTTGAAATTTAAGTAAAAAATTATGACCCGGACCCGGATGCTAACTTGGGAACACCAAGAAGCTTTGTAGTACCATCGACAAGTGATGAGAGCATGACATGTAATCGATCGACGTTGTTAGTAACCTCTCCGGTAACATCGGGCAATAGCTTACCATCCCAATGAACAATTTATTTTGAGAGAATATAGTCTTCTTTAATACGTGCTGCAGCTCGTTGACGACGAAGCTTGCGCTGACGATGCATTGTGCTCTTGGAAAATACTGTGTCAGATGTTGGAACACCAGCTTCGCTGAATGCAGATGCAAGTATCATTGTTGATTTTTTAATGCTGGTGTTCGTTCTGTCCAGCACTGCGGCAACTTTTGGTGATATGATGCTTCGTCTGCGATGTCGTGTTGCAGAATTTATTTTGCTTGAGGATGCTGATTGGATGACAAATTCTTCATCAGATTCTGCATCTTCACTCGAATCCCGACAAATGGATGATGTCATTGAATGTGTATCTGTGTCACTCTCAGAACCACCTACATCCAGTTGCTATTCTATGTCTACTGCTGACTCTACACTTGAACCTGATGGTAACCCATGGTGACGGCACTGTGATGTAGCATCTTTTGCTGCATCACCAACATCCCTGATAAATTGTTTCTGACGCTCAGCAACTCGTTTTTCTCATTAAGAATCACACAATTTCAACTCTAGTTAATGGTAGAAATGAGGTAAATATAAGTATATTTAAACTTCATTTTATTCATATATGGCATGCAAAAACTGCAAATTATTTGAGCCACGATTCGTCTGGATTTTTATGTTGGCCTAATACTGGAATTTTAAAAGCTCTTGGGGGACCTCTAAATGTTGTTCAAATGAGCTACAACTTCATCAATTCACTCATTGTACCCAAAAGACACATTTCAGGGGGTGAGACACCAAAGATTAAAAAAAAATAATTTTCCGAGCATTTCTGGGACGCCCTAATATATATATATATATATATATATATATATATATATATATATGTGTGTGTGTGTGTGTGTCTGTGTGTGTGTGTGTTTGTGTGTGTGTGAGAGAGAGAGAGAGAGAGTAATTGTACAACATAAAATAAATTATTCTTAAATGTCTAGCCTTTACATTTCACCAGTATTCACTAGTTGTATCGGATTAGTCAATTTCCCTGTTTGAACTTCATCGGAATTCAGTGGTTACTAAAGCTGTCAATTTAACCTGTATCCGGTGTCACATAAAAGCCAGCTTTTCAAAATACGATGATTTACAACTGCCCACAAATGTGGTTTTATTAATGTATTTTCTAGCCCTGGTAGTATCTCACTGTACACTGCACACATGTATAAATTTCTATGGGGATACCAGAAGAATTTTAAACTTTGTTATTGTGAGTTAAGCTTCAAGGACAGACGGCACCATTCACACTTTCAAACATTCATCATTTCTGCTGATGTAATAAATAAGCAAAAAAAAAAATAATAAATTATAAAAAAAATTTTGAAATTTATACTTTTGAAATTAAACTGCGTGCGTATTTATTTTCTTTGCTTTCTATATTTCATGTTGATCCGTTCATGTTGAAAGGTAATGAATTATTTCTATTTTTTAACTTCTGACAGAAACTCAAATTTAAAAGGGAAAAAAAACTTTTAAAAAAAAAACTGTCAAAAATTTTTTGGTTGATATTTTTTTTTAAGCGTGCATGAAAACTGAACTTGTAATACAGACTTGCTGAGAAATGAATCTCTTTTGTTAAGGGGAGGCTACGCTCGGCTCTTCCCAGCAGGCGTCTAGACAGCCATGTTTATTTAAAACGCAGTGAGTGTCATGATTTAGTGGATTTAGAAGTTACCCGGGCAAACGAAGAAAATAGTCCCCATGACAATGGTCTCACTCAGTCTTTTATTGGACTATTTTCATGGCTGCACAACGGTCTACTCAAGTGTCGGTTGATATTTTTTTTTAAACGTGAACCCGAGAAATTAACATCAACTAGACAGGTGGATAGACGGTAACCGGATACTAGTTTTTTTGTTTTTTATTTTTTCTTTCGACTTTTTATGCGTCATCTACGGCAGTGCTTCTCAAAGTGGTGGGCCGCGGCCCCCTAGGGGGCCGTGGACTGTTCGTAGAGGGGCCGTGGAATTTCGAAAAAATAAAAAAATTTAAGCAATCTAAACCAAAAAAAAAAAATAGGGGGGGCAGCGACATATTGAGTGGCGTTCCAAGGGGGCCGTGACTTCAAAAAGTTTGAGAAGCACTGATCTACGGTATTAAAATTTAATATTTAATAAGCCATTAAATAAAATGTCAAGTTATGTCTGCCGCTGTGGGGTAATGTAAAGACCAGTACAGGCTTTGTTGATGTAAGCTCCACACAATTGGAAGTAACACTGGCTAGTCAACAAGAAACTCGAAATTCTCCATTGCCTCCACATAAAAAACAAATTGTTCTTATTTGTGTGAACGAGTGACGCCTTCTGTCTGATGATGTAAAAAGTTATAAAATATTCTGTGTAACTTATCGAATGACGGATGTGTTCTGTCAACGTATAGTTATAGGTCGTAATGTTAACAGGTAATCTCCATCCACCCACACCCACCACCACCACCACAGCAGGCGATTTTATACACCGGGCTATGTTACCACCACACTCGTCATACGTCCCCCCCCCCAGCTCACACCCTCGTCAATGCGAGGTATAGAAATGTCTTCAACATCCCCGCGTCAAGTCAACTATGTTACATGCATGTTATGTGGGGTTAAAACTATGTTACATGTATGTTATGTGGGGTTAAAACTATGTTACATGTATGTTATGTGGGGTTACAACTATGTTACATGTATGTTATGTGGGCTTACAACTATGTTACATGTATGTTATGTGGGCTTACAACTATGTTACATGTATGTTATGTGGGGTTACAGCTATGTTACATGTATGTTATGTGGGCTTACAACTATGTTACATGTATGTTATGTGCGGTTACAACTATGTTACATGTTAGTTATGTGGGTTTACAACTATGTTACATGTATGTTATGTGCGGTTAAAACTATGATACATGTTAGTTATGTGGGTTTACAACTGTTACATGTATGTTATGTGCGGTTAAAACTATGTTACATGTTAGTTATGTGGGCTTACAACTATGTTACATGTATGTTATGTGCGGTTAAAACTATGTTACATGTAGCTTTTGGTGGGGTTTTTCAATCAAATGTAATAATAGCGTTAGTTACAAAAAAAAATTAAATCCCTGTAAGGTTGATATGTTTATATCTTAGATCCTATAAACCACTATGGTACGGTTTGTGTGTGTGTGTGTGTGTGTATGTGTGTGTGTGTGTATTTCTTTCATCCCCTCTATAAACGATTGTACAATGGACATGAAGGCACCACGGGAGACATTAGTAGGTGACTGGGCAGGCCGGGATTGGACCTCGCAACCCAAAGTATCTTGTTCCGGTTCACTTCCAAAGCGACACCTAATATACTAATCAGATGTTTCATTATATCGACTTTGCTACAAATCCCTTTATATTTTTTTGACTGTCTGTTTAAATGTCGAAATCTTTCAGCTGATTTAAGGATCCACGAAATGAAGAGGAAAATATAAAACCAGTTAATGGATAAGAATATTTTTTGTGTGTGTATGAAGATTACAGTGAGTTTTAATTGATGCCAATGTTTCTATTTAGAATAGAACTTAAAGGATAGGTCGAACACCTGTTTCTTGAATACAACGGCATCTGTTTATAACCTCTGTAAATAGACCACAGTAAGTGTACAGCCCTACGATTGGGAGTAGGGGACGGATGGTCGTTTAGTAACGCGTTCGACTGTCTACCTGACGGTCCATGGTTCGATCTCCGGTGAGGACCAATGGATATTTAAGGTCATGGCTAAAGTCCCGTAGTGCCTCCATGACCATTGCACTATTAGCTATGGGGGGGGGGATGAAAGAAGGGCACCATAAAAAAAACCGTCCCACAGGTAGTTCATAGGATCTAAGAGATTTCATCTCATCCTTACAGGGACTTCACACACGATTTGGAGTTAACAAAAGAAAGTAAAGCAACCTTAACACCTCCACTAATTCGCCTCTTCAGTAAATATTCTGGCGTTACAACACACCCACCCACAGCTTCCATCACATCCACATATAACATGATCAGTGCACACATTACAGAAACAAGCTGTACAATATGGACAACTGTGGAATTGAAGGCAACAGGTGACACCCCAGGGGGGTACAGGAAAGCTTATGCAGGGGTACACATAATTTTCGTTTTAAAACAACCAAGAATTTAATGAACTGACGCGTGAGGGGGCGTGAGGGGTACCGGCGGACATACTCTCGCCCGGCGGACATACTCTAGACGGCGGACATACTCTCGCCCGACTGACATACTCTCGCCTGGCGGACATACTCTAGCGGCGGACATACTCTCGCCCGACTGACATACTCTCGCCTGGCGGACATACTCTCGCCTGGCGGACATACTCTAGACGGCGGACATACTCTCGCCCGACTGACATACTCTCGCCTGGCGGACATACTCTCGCCCGGCGGACATACTCTAGACGGCGGACATACTCTCGCCCGACTGACATACTCTCGCCTGGCGGACATACTCTCGCCTGGCGGACATATTCTCGCCCGGCGGACATACTCTCGCCCGGCGGACATACTCTAGACGGCGGACATACTCTCGCCCGACTGACATACTCTCGCATCCTTTGGGGTACAGTCGCGAATAATGTTGAGAACCACCGGTCCATACGATACAAGAGAATTAGGTCAACGCCATGACACTCAGACCATTAACCCTTAGGCCAGCAGTTGAGTGCATTACCGGTATCAAATCAACCATCCGTCACCAAGCATAGTGCCAATAGCAAATAGCGTTGTATACATATATACGTGTGTTTCTGTGTTTTACCCCCCCCCCCCGTGTCTTTACTTAACATACTCAATGGTTAGTGTACTAGATATTCAGATTACCAGACTTGAAGCTAGATTACCTAATCGTTTTTCACAAAAGTCTTGTCTATGCAACGTTCCATCAGTAGATCACTTCACACCTTCATCCTCTGCCACTGGAACGCGCCCATCCAACCACCCAACACCCAACAGACTTTTGCCAGGTGGGGGGGGTGGGGGAGTGGAGCACCTGGCATCAGCAGGGTTACTTCCATGATGTCATCCTTCAGACCTGAAACACAATATATCTCTGACAACTGGGCCACCAAAGCACCCAAACCTGGAGAGGGATTGATCGCTTCTGGCACAGTCTCGCATTACTTGGAGCCAGTCGTCTCCATCAGGGAGTTATGTCTCCATCAGGGAGTTATGTCTCCATCAGGGAGTTATGTCTCCATCAGGGAGTTATGTCTCCATCAGGGAGTTATGTCTCCATCAGGGAGTTATGTCTCCATCAGGGAGTTATGTCTCCATCAGGGAGTTATGTCTCCATCAGGGATTTATGGGTCTTAAGAACGAATAATATTTATATAAACAAATACAGCAAAATTTATGTTACATAGAAATAATCTAATTTTATTTTTAAAAAATGTGTTCTAATGTCTTCGCTTAAAATATCATTAGCCTAGTTTATTTTTTAAACCACGATTTATATTTTTCTTTTAAATCAATATTCTTTAATAGTGTTTAAACAATTTAAACTATGTTTAGGTAACATGAAAATGAAATTTGTCCAATGGGGGAAGGGAGATTTCTGTAAATAGCGGAAACCCCCGGTCGCCTCCAAACGTTTTCCAATCTATAATATTTACACTTCTTATTATAACAGAACTCTCTAAATAATGTGCATCAAAACTTCCTGTTCTAATAATACATCTAATATGTAAACACTGCACACAGTCAACGCATCTCTAGCTGTATGTCTACTACTCGGCCATTTCTCTTATGTTATTGTTTACTGCCCGACAACAAACTCTGATAACGAGATATGTTTTATCTGCGCCCGGTCGTAGGCGAGCTGTACATTTCTGCTAGACATTTATTTAATATATCGGCACCGTGGTGAGCGGTGTTTCTACTTAACACCCGTCTAGTGGCCTATCTAGGCCAGACATCAGCTGTCTATCGCTGCAAAGCCTTCCCGAGTTATAATTACAATAGAGTTCAAAGATGTCCCGTTGATTCTGCGTTGGACGAGAATACACGAGATGCAATACAATACTTGCAGCATTGCAGCATTCAAAATAAAATGTTTTATATTTTTTAGGCATGCAACGATTTGAAGCGATATGACGATTGTTCAATAGGTGTACTCACTCCACAAGGCTCTAATAAAACTGGGGGTGCTCATTGCGCTAAATACACCGGGGAAAACATTTACCCGCCATTAATATTGATCATAAAATTAAACTTACACCGGTCCGTAACTCTGGTATCAAGTAATTTTGATGCGGTCTTATATTTTTTTTTTTTAAATGCGATGTTGCAGAGACAACTTAACATAGGATTCAATGGGGTGCTTGGGCTTTTTGGCAACATTTATACTGGTCGTCATGGTGATGACCTTTGTTACAGGTTGTCTATAAATGGCATTGCTTCTATTCATGGCTACCAGCACCAATTAATAGTGAAATATGACTAGTGCGCACTCCGGTAAATTTAGTGCGCACTCCAGTAAATTTAGTGCGCACTCCAGTAAATTTAGTGCGCAGAGTAAGTGATATTCTCTCGGTGACGAAAAGTTTTTATAAATGGAATTTTTTTTTCAAAATCACGGCTCAAAAGAAATTATGACATTTAGATTTAAATTTGGACTTCAGCTTTAGCGCCTGTCACAGAATGTGGCATTTTAATATAGAACAGAACAAATGTTTCATTTTCAATAATAAAGATGTATATTGGGCCTAATTAATAACTCTTTATAAACGCAAAAAAAAAGTTAATTTCTACTTTTTCACGGTCCCTACCACTTGACCGAATATTTTTACTTTGATGTGAAGATAATTATTTGAACCAATTTTCGTTTCATTAATTGACATTTCACTGGTAGATCTTTATGACCTAGTATTTCACCAAGACTTTTTTAATCTTTCTAAATCAACACCCACTTCTGTATCAACGAAGGCAAACTAAGAAACAAAATATGAAAACATATATGAATCGATTGACTCTAACTGCTCAAACTGATGAGTTTTCAGTTGATGCTCAAAAAGTAATTTTAAACGAAACTATTGTTTCACTTCAACTATTTATGTTAATCTTTGACTCTTTTGAGTGACCAGTAAATATTATTATTTTGCATCAAAATTTTCGAAAAGCTTTTCTACATAACAAAAAAAAATAATTTGGGGGAAGGGGTAAATTAAGAACATCAGTTTTGAGTGGTCCTCTAATTTATATATAATCACTGTGTAGCTTCAATAACTGCCTGTGTAGCTTCAATAACTGCCTGTGTAGCTTCAATAACTGCCTGTGTAGCTTCAATAACTGCCTGTGTAGCTTAAAAAACTGCCTGTGCAGTTTCAATAATTGCTTGTGTAGCAGACATTAAATTTTGTGGTAAACATAAAAAAAACAGAGACTAAGTAATATTGAGATGAAAACTGAAGACAAAATAAACGGAAAAATAAATTAATTGATAAAACAATCAAGCATACAACCTTTTTTCTGTTTCTGTGTTTAGACTGAACCTAAATGTGTGTGATACTTGAACTAAAGGTAATAAATAACAAATGTTCATATTGTGGTTGTGAAAACTGGAATAGAAATGTTGAAGTGGGGGGGGGGGGGGAGAGGAAGAACTACTCGCGTAATATTAGACTCTGGTTCAAACAGGGTTAATTGGTTGCGCTCGATTAACTTTACTAAAATAAATGGGTTGAAAAAACTGGATCAAGGCCGCTCATCGCAGACATCGGGGCGCCTAACAGTCTCTGACTTATTGGGCCAATGAGACCATCTCTGACTGTAAAGTCGTTTTAGCCCAGTACGCCATCCTCCCTTTCAACCGTACGAAAATATTTCTGAAAAGTTAATTAATGAACACTGCAAGTATCATCCATTTATTACTAATCCGTTTAGGTAACTTTGTGAATGAGATCCCATCTCTTTGTTCCATATCACATCAGTAATCACTGTTGGAAGTAGTGTAGTGTCATTGCAAAGGATGCAATCTTTGTGGAGGCACCGCGGGAGATACAGGTAGCGAGTGGATCCAAATCACAACTTTATTTACTTTATTGCAAGTGAGTCACCGTAGTTTATATGCCAGTTGTTCATGGAGAGAGTCGAGTCAGAGACTTCATAGACCACCAGTATGTGCCCACAAGACAGGGGTACAATTGTATTCTAATATCATAGGCTCTACATGTTCTGAGCCTGCTACTTCACTCTACAACCTGTGTAGGTCTCTAAGCTTGCTATTTCACTCTACAACCTATGTAGGTCTCTGAGCTTGCTATTCCACTCTACAACCTATGTAGGTCTCTGAGCTTGCTATTCCACTCTACAACCTATGTAGGTCTCTGAGCTTGCTCTTCCACTCTACCACCTATGTAGGTCTCTGAGCTTGCTATTTCACTCTACAACCTATGTAGGTCTCTGAGCTTGCTATTTCACTCTACAACCTATGTAGGTCTCTGAGCTTGCTATTTCACTCTACAACTTATGTAGGTCTCTGAGCTTGCTATTCCACTCTACAACCTATGTAGGTCTCTGAGCTTGCTATTCCACTCTACAACCTATGTAGGTCTCTGAGCTTGCTATTCCACTCTACAACCTATGTAGGTCTCTGAGCCTGCTACTTCACTCTACAACCTACGTAGGTCTCTGAGCCTGCTATTCCACTCTACAACCTATGTAGGTCTCTGAGCCTGCTATTCCACTCTACAACCTATGTAGGTCTCTGGGCTTGCTATTCCACTCTGCAACCTATGTAGGTCTCTGGGCTTGCTATTCCACTCTACAACCTATGTAGGTCTCTGGGCTTGCTATTCCACTCTACAACCTATGTAGGTCTCTGGGCTTGCTATTCCACTCTACAACCTATGTAGGTCTCTGGGCTTGCTATTCCACTCTACAACCTATGTAGGTCTCTGGGCTTGCTATTCCACTCTACAACCTATGTAGGTCTCTGGGCTTGCTATTCCACTCTACAACCTATGTAGGTCTCTGGGCTTGCTATTCCACTCTACAACCTATGTAGGTGTCTGGGCTTGCTATTCCACTCTACAACCTATGTAGGTCTCTGGGCTTGCTATTTCACTCTACAACCTATGTAGGTCTCTGGGCTTGCTATTCCACTCTACAACCTATGTAGGTCTCTGGGCTTGCTATTCCACTCTACAACCTATGTAGGTCTCTGGGCTTGCTATTCCACTCTACAACCTATGTAGGTCTCTGGGCTTGCTATTCCACTCTACAACCTATGTAGGTCTCTGGGCTTGCTATTCCACTCTACAACCTATGTAGGTCTCTGAGCTTGCTATTCCACTCTACAACCTATGTAGGTCTCTGAGCTTGCTATTCCACTCTACAACCTATGTGGGTCTCTGAGCTTGCTATTCCACTCTACAACCTATGTGGGTCTCTGGCCAGCCATAGTAAATAATCTGTTTTCTCTTTAGATCAAACTTTAGATAATTTTATGTGTCGACATTTTCTAAACATTCAAATTGTAACAATCGATGATAATGGTTGCACCCGAAACCCTTTTTGGTACGTGTATTGAAAGTCATAAACGCATTATAAATGAAAGCCATTAAACACATTATACATGAAAGCCATTAAACGCATTATACATGAAAGCCATTAAACACATTATACATGAAAGCCAATAAACACATTATACATGAAAGCCAATAAACACATTATACATGAAAGCCATTAAACGCATTATACATGAAAGCCATTAAACACATTATACATGAAAGCCAATAAACACATTATACATGAAAGCCATTAAACACATTATACATGAAAGCCATTAAACGCATTATACATGAAAGCCATTAAACACATTATACATGAAAGCCAATAAACACATACATGAAAGCCATTAAACACATGATACATGAAAGCCATTAAACACATTATACATGAAAGCCAATAAACACATTATACATGAAAGCCATTAAACACATTATACATGAAAGCCATTAAACGCATTATACATGAAAGCCATTAAACACATTATACATGAAAGCCAATAAACACATTATACATGAAAGCCATTAAACACATGATACATGAAAGCCATTAAACGCATTATACATGAAAGCCATTAAACACATTATACATGAAAGCCAATAAACACATTATACATGAAAGCCATTAAACACATTATAATTGAAAGCCATTAAACACATTATACATGAAAGCCATTAAACACATTACACATGAAAGCCATTAAACACATTATACATGAAAGCCATTAAAAACGTCTCATAACATCTGATGAAAGATTATTTAATGTAGTATGCTACTGCACGCGTTACTGTGTAAATAATACTTTACACATATTACTGTGTACAAACTACTTTACACAAGTTACTGTGTACATTATACTTTACACATGTTACTGTGGACATGTCGCTTTATATATGAAACTGAAATTATATTACTTTTACGTCTAACTGTACTCAAGCTACTGTTTCTATTTGGGATTTTACTGCGCATTGTTACTTTGTAAATGTTACTGCACTATGCTGCCAAATAGATGTTACTGGAAACATGTAATACGAAATTACTGTACACATGTGCATATTTCTACGATATTATATACATGTTAATATACATATGTTACTGTTTAAAGCTACTATGCACATGTTAATGTGCACATGTTACTCTACGTACGTGTGTTACTGTACACATGTTCATGCACACATTACCACCTCTATTCAGTTGGTTCGTTATAAAACATGCTGTCTTAGTTTAAAATACTACAGTAATAAAAAAAATGAAATGGTAGAAATGATATTTCATCATGGCACTGCATCTCAAAGACAATCTATCACCATGGAAAACTGGTGCACACAAAAGACATTATGTCATCCTCTAGCTAGTACCCCCCCCCCCCCGTTTTCACCCCTCCCCCACCACCCACCGTATCAAATAAAACGAAATTCCATCCACTCTGATTTCAATCTAGAGTACACCCAGAAGCAGGAGGACAAACCAACTCTGTACAGAAATGTTTCAAACTCTTCAAATTCCAGTCCCGTTCCTCCCCCCCCCCCAGCGCCCCACCCCCTCCCAGACACGATTACGTACACAGAGTACTTCAGCATCTACACCCACTGTGGATGTTTGTGTATGTAGCCATGGGGTGGGCCAAGATGGAACAAACGAGACGGAACTCTTGGGGAAAAGAAAACAGAATCAGACTGTCGTGGGGGGGGGGGGCTCACGGTCAGCTTGGATCTTTAAATAGAAATGATTCAAAAATATTTTCAAAGTAAAGTTCTCAAAATAATACTCGCCATTAACTGTTAGTGTTTTTTACACTGAGGGTGTGAGTGTATTGTTATAAATCTGATCACTTGTTGTACACTGAGGGTGTGATTGTATTGTTATGAATCTGATCATTTGTTGTACACTGAGGGTGTGATTGTATTGTTATGAATCTGATCATTTGTTGTACACTGAGGGTGTGATTGTATTGTTATGAATCTGATCAGTTGTTTTACCACGATGGTGGTCTAGTGTGACTCCGTGAGCCAAAGTCGGCTCTTCGTTGACTTCAGAGCGCAACCCTTCTGTGTCTTTTTTTTTTTAATTATTATCATCATTTAATGGTTTTTGCTCAATACAATTAAGACTTTTTAATTTATCGTAGTGTTACACATCTTTCATAACTGTATGCATTCAGACTTCTATCTCCATACTCGGACATATTCAACTACACATCTTTCAAAACTGTATGTATTCAGACTTCTATCTCCATACTTGGACATGTTCAACTACACATCTTTCTAAACTGTATGCATTCAGACTTCTATCTCCATACTTGGACATGTTCAACTACACATTTTTCAAAACTGTATGTATTCAGACTTTTATCTCCATACTTGGACATGTTCAACTACACATCTTTCAAAACTGTATGTATTTAGACTTCTATCTCCATACTTGGACATGTTCAACTACACATCTTTCAAAATTGTATGTATTCAGACTTCTATCTCCATACTTGGACATGTTCAACTACACATCTTTCAAATCCCTAGGTTCGGCACTGATTAGGGTGGCCCAAAATAACTTTATATGCAAAATATACTTTTGTATATGACTTTATTTAGTACTGACTCATCGATACTGAAGTTTTAAATCATTATGAGTGAATTTTGAATTTGAGTATGTGTGAGAGAGAGAGTGAGAGAGGGGGGGAGAGAATCTATCTTACGGATAGACTGAATATTGTTTACTAGGCCGGATAGTGTAAAAATTCATGCTACTGTAGCCACTAAATATTTAGGAATAGTTTTGCTTGCAGACCGCCCACGGTCGGATAGTGTTGCGGTTGAATTATCGCGAACCGTTGAGTCTACATTTTACTGTAACGTCTAACATGTAATCTTACATTTGTATAGGGGACCACACGCCATCTTAGGCCCGGGGCCCAGAATTTTTAGTCGTCGACCTTGGCTGGTACAAATACATAGCTTTCAAAATGTTCGATGTTCTTTTTACAATAGAACTGGTACAAATACATTATTTTCAAAATGTTCGATGTTCTTTGTACAATTGAACTGGTACAAATACATAGCTTTCAAAATGTTCGATGTTCTTTTTACAATAGAACTGGTACAAATATATAGCTTTCAAAGTGTTTGATGTTCTTTGTACAATTAAACTGGTACAAATATATAGCTTTAAATATATTCAATTGTACTTTATAGATCTGGAATGGTACAAATATATATCTTTCTGTTCTGCATACAGAATTTCATTATTGCAATGCTCTGTCCACATATGCTAATTAATAGCATCTTGAACATTCCGTCAGCTTATCGGCTAGTGAATTCTGGGTAATCGGTTGGAAAGACTTTCTTTCATTCGTCCTACCTGACGACCTAACCATGAGACTGAATTAAACTGAAGCGTCACGCCCATCTGTACATTAGACTGCCCGTGTTTTTGATCTGACAGTTGCCGCAGTCCCTCTGTGGCTGACTGGTCTGTAACACTTGTTGTGCCACAGTTACAAAAAAAAAAGTTATAATAACGAGACCGGTGAAGGTGATCACAGACCACTGTCTAACACAGACCCGGCGCGAACTACGCCCACCCCCCTCCCCAAGGGCCTGTTTTATCTGGCTCGAGCTCCGCTCCCCTTTGCCGTTCCCATTTGTGTCATTTCATACATTTTATTTGGATTATTTCATATAAACACCCCCCCCCCATCTCTCTGTTCTTGATCCGGCCCTTTTGTTGAATTTGAGGTCTCGAATGTCACTCAATTCAAAAAGTGTGTCCACCTTTGGTCTAAATTATGAGCCTGACACAGACCAATTCTAACATGAGCCTGACACAGACCAATTCTAACATGAGCCTGACACAGACCAATTCTAACATGAGCCTAGCACAGACCAATTCTAACATGAGCCTAGCACAGACAAATTCTAACATGAGCCTGACACAGACAAATTCTAACATGAGCCTAGCACAGACAAATTCTAACATGAGCCTAGCACAGACAAATTCTAACATGAGCCTGACACAGACCAATTCTAACATGAGCCTAGCACAGACAAATTCTAACATGAGCCTAGCACAGACAAATTCTAACATGAGCCTGACACAGACCAATTCTAACATGAGCCTGACACAGACCACTTCTAACATGAGCCTGACACAGACCAATTCTAACATGAGCCTGACACAGACCACTTCTAACATGAGCCTGACACAGACCAATTCTAACATGAGCCTGACACAGACCAATTCTAACATGAGCCTGACACAGACCACTTCTAACATGAGCCTGACACAGACCAATTCTAGCTTAAGAGCTACACACAGAAGAATGAAAGTTAGGCTGAGGTAGTCCTAGAGAGTGGTAGTAATAGTATTGTGTAGCCCACTATAGTCAACATAAGGTGTAGTATTACAGTTCGTCAAGATTTGGGGGGAGAAGATTTTCGATAGACGGGAGAGCGGCCATGAGTAGATTAATCTCATAACAATCTATGTATATGTTGGGGCAGCCCAGTACATAACCTATGTACATGTTGAATCACCATTCATGACGTAGAAGATCAAACGAACATGTAAAAAGGTGTCACAAATAAAATCTCCCAAGATTGTGTTCTTCACAATACACCACGATGAACTTTCTTTTAAAAGGTCAAGGATAAGATAAGTGGGTCAACAATGAAAGAAATTGTGAAATCTGCGTGAGAAATGGGAAATGAACAACGTTCACATAAAAGTGCCGTGGATGAAATCTTTCAATTTGTTGATGTTCAGTTCCCACAACTGGCGGTATGGTGTGTACTATAGAAGTGCATTGAAATATTTACAATACTGATTGACCTCCCTCATTGGAATGGGAGGTGGGGGTTGGGGGTGTGGCCAATGGGTTCAAATATTTTTTGTCAGTAATTGGCTTTGAGGACGTCAACTGGCTTCAATGTGAAAGAACAATGCCTGGTATTCTGAGCCCAATTCTTTACATAATAATGTAGTACAAAATGTGACAATTTGAAGTTCTTGTATTTAAACAGTGTACTAAGGTTCTTGTATTTAAACAGTGTACAACTATATCGATACCGTTGTATTTAAACAGTGTACAACTATATCGATACCGTAGTATTTAAACAGTGTACAACTATATCGATGCCGTTGTATTTAAACAGTGTACTATATCGATACAACAACTCACCAACTCACCAACTCAACAACTCAACAACTCACCAACTCACCAACTCACAAACTCGCCAACTCACCAACTCGCCAACTCACCAACTCGCCAACTCACCAACTCGCCAACTCACCAACTCGCCAACTCACCAACTCGCCAACTCACCAACTCGCCAACTCACCAACTCGCCAACTCAACATCTCACCAACTCAACATCTCACCAACTCGCCAACTCAACAACTCGCCAACTCAACAACTCGCCAACTCAACAACTCACCAACTCAACAACTCACCAACTCCCCCATTCACCAACTCGCCAACTCACTAATCCATTTCAGTTGATTTCACCATTTTCCTCTAAAACAAATTCTAGCGGATACATTTAACAGACGTGTTCACTGTTCACAGTTTATTTAACATAAGTGTTCAATATTTTTGTCCCGCGGCACAGCGGTTGCGGAGCACGGGTCTAGAGATAAGACAAGACGGAAACATGAAGGATTAATGATGTGTGAAGTATGGCAGTGACTTGGTAGAAATGGATTATTAGCTGGATGGACTCAGCTTATTTGAAGTCTCGCAGTGACGTCTAATGATATGTGAAGTATCGAGGTTAGATCCAATGATGTGTGAAATATCGAAGTCACTTGGTAAACATGAGATTATAAGCTGGATCGACTCGGCGAACCTAAAATATCGCACCTTTTACTAATTGACTACATACAGACTTCATAGAGCAATGTAACTGTGACACCAGTTCCTGTATTCACTACTTGCTGTGCAATAGTTGCTACACACACACAAACAAACACCAAAACTCTCCGTACTAATTTGACCAATGAGACAAAAAATGGAAGTTGTTTACTAATGAACTTTGAACTTGATAAACTTGTATTCACCATCAATACTTATAAAAAGTAAAGTTCCCTTTGCCCTAAAGGACCATCGGGGCAGATGAAGTGTAGTATATAAAGGAATTGTGTGGTCAGCACAAAGTCCAGCCGCGTTTACTTCCCCAACCCATTTAAATAGGGTGGATTTGTGGGACATCAACCAACTTTAACTAGGACCTGGAAAATGCCCTTAGATCTCACCGAGGATCGAACCCAAGACTCTCAGGTCAACAGTCAAGCGCCTGCACCACGACCATCCGTCCCATCAAAACTTTGATATTATTGATATTATAATAGTTTTATAAACTATGGACTGTAAAGCTCATAGCTTTTAATAAATACTTGAAAATGAAATATTTTATCCAATGATCATTTGTTGTTTTTTTTCCATGTTTTTACTTCACATAAATAGACTCCCCAAGAAAACGTTTGAGAAAAAAAAATATTTCAGCTCTTTTACTTAAAAACTTCCAAAGCGATTTCCATTAATTCTGTTTTACTTCAAATCAGCAATTGACACTTTGACTATTGTAGTTTTATTTGTTTAATTCAGTGATCCTCAAAGTGTAAGTCGTGACCAAACCAGTTTCATGTAGGTCGCGACAAAATGTATTCATGTATTTACAACTAAAAGATCGAGAATATATTATGCTGAATTATATACATCTATTTCTCTGTATTGTACACGACTAAAAGTTTATAAATCTGCAAAGTAAAAGGTGAAATCTATGTTGATAATTGAAGACGCATCCATCATCTTTCTTTTATCGCTGTTTTACTTTACAATGTGTGACGCCAACATGTTTGAGAGCCACTAATCTAATTCGTTTGTTATTAATTTTAACTTGACTGTTTTCCTGGCACATAATGGATGTTTACAATACCAAGTGGAGTGCATAAAAACTAGCAGCAGCCTGTTTGTGAACCACTTAATATATGTAATAAGAGTTAGTGGACTCATATTTGACAAGATATTGTACTATGTACTTATCAGATAAAATGAAGTTCTAATCAGTTCGATATTTATTTCAGGTTTCTTCTTGTCTCGTTCTGGATGTTATTGAATGCAGCAGTAGAAGGCCAGATTTTTAACCCGAGTGATGCCAAAGCTGTTTTGAAATTACACAATGAATATCGCAGACAGGAGTCGGCGTCTGATATGTACAGAATGGTAAGTTCACAATTTGTCCAGTACCATCATATTTAGGGCCCTTTTGATAGAAAGGCAAACTCGAGGACCGCCTAGGGGGCTCACTGATCGAAGGTCAACTTTCAGTACAAGTTCCTATCAAACCTCATATTAGAATGACTGAAACAGGAAATTTTCCAAATGGTATTCTAATAAGTTAAGTCTCTACATGGGGATTCCTAATATCTGAGAGTCTCTGTCTGGGGTTTCCTAATATCTGAGAATCTCTGTCTGGGGTTTCCTAATATCTGATAGTCTCTGTCTCGGGTTTCCTAATATCTGATAGTCTTTGTCTGTGGTTTCCTAATATCTGATAGTCTCTGTCTGTGGTTTCCCAATATCTGATAGTCTCTGTCTGTGGTTTCCTAATATCTGAGAGTCTCTGTCTGTGGTTTCCTAATATCTGAGAGTCTCTGTCTGGGGTTTCCTAATATCTGAGAGTCTCTGTCTGGGGTTTCCTAATATCTGATAGTCTCTGTCTGGGGTTTCCTAATATCTGATAGTCTCTGTCTGTGGTTTCCTAATATCTGAGAGTCTCTGCCCTTGGGTCAGAGCCGTTAGTACCTTTTAGGGGACCTAGACAAATCTACATTTTGGGAACTTAAGCAAAACACTGTCAAAGCATCCTCTGTCATTGCCTACGTCCCTAAATATCTTTGATCCCTGTTGCCCCTCTGTGGCCCTTTTGTGGCCCCTCTGACACTCACATGTTGTCATTTCAGTCCATTAAGGTCACTTTAAATTAAAAAAATTTCCACATTTACCTCCTGAGTGGAGATCGGTTCTGTCTAGAGCTGCATAATTTTTGAAAGTGTTTGTCTAGTGCCCCGCCCCCCCCCCCCATTTCCCAAGTTCCCAACAATATAAGTACTGTTATGATCACGTATCTTGATCATGTAACGGGTGTATGATTGTATCATGTAATTGATTAGGATTGTATCATGTAGTGGATGTATGATTGTATCATGTAATGTATGTAGGATTGTATCATTAATGGATTAGGATTGTATCATGTAATGGATGTAGGATTGTATCATGTAATGGATGTATGACTGTGTCTGCTCTCGGAATGTGGCTTGGCCAGAGGCTCCTCATTGATTGCAATGAAGGTCGGCTATATATTTTATAGAAAAATTATATCCATGAATTGAAACTTAGATTTATTAATGAAAAAAAGCTATATGTGGCAAAGAAATACTAATTACCGAGTAGTTTAATTAATGAACTTTTAAAATATCCATATCCCGCTTACTTTTCATTCGGTTCCATAAGAAACTGAAACACGCCAACTAAAAACACGCCAACTAGAAACTCGCCAAATGGTTTTGTTTTTCTGAGAAAAGTTCCTAAACAAACTGACACATTATTTAGCACGTGCTTAAACGTGGGAGTTATCTCCCCTTGGACTGCACTATACAGCCATGATGATTGATGAGGAAATCCTTTTAGTAATAAAAAATGAACTTTGTATAAGATGGGTGGGAATGATTGTACTTCACCTTGTGAAAGTTCATTGACCCTGCTCTCATGCTACGTTTTATCGTAAAACTTCCAACATTTGTAATGTTCCTGTCATTTTTATTTGTCAATTTTACAATTTTACGCAAATGATTGTTTACCATCGCTAAATAATAAACAAACTGTTTTGTAATGAAAATATAGCTATTAGCGCTTTAAAAAGCAATAAACTCAAACCAACATGTTGCGTACATCTAGAGTATATAAACCTACAAAAATAACCTCAATGTTCTATATGAAATCTAAATTTACCCCCACCCTATTAAAGCTATAAAATGCTCGTTCAATAAATTCGTAGAACCAATTTACAGCAAAGAGCCTGAAAAGTGATTTATAAAGTAGAAATAAAGTTTCCCTTATAAAGTCTATACAGACTATTGGGTCATCTGTAGTTTATCCATTTCTACACTCACTGTAACTCAATAGAATTGTGTGTCCAGTACAATGTCCAGCCAACTTATTAATGTCGAGTAGCCATTTCTACACTCACTGTAACTTAATAGAATTGTGTGTCCAGTACAATGTCCAGCCACCTTATTAATGTCGAGTAGCCATTTCTTCACTCACTGTAACTCAATAGAATTATGTGTCCAGTACAATGTCCAGCCACCTTATAAATGTCGAGTAGCCATTTCTCAACTGGGTGGACTAAGGGGATCGATCATATACAGCCACAAATTTTTAGCCAAAACACAACTTCGGTTTTTCAAGTTATCGCGTATTTGAATGAAATTAATATTCAAAACCATGAACACTGACAAGCAGATATCAACACTGACAAGCAGATATCCACACTGACAAGCAGATATCAACTATAACAAACAGATATCAACACTGACAAGCAGACATCTACACTGACAAACAGATATTCACACTGACAAGCAGATATCCACACTGACAAGAAGATATCAACACTGACAAGAAGATATTCACACTGACAAGAAGATATCCACACTGACAAGAAGATATCCACACTAACAAGCAGATATTCACACTGACAAGAAGATATCCACACTGACAAGAAGATATCCACACTGACAAGAAGATATCAACACTGACAAACAGATATCAACACTGACAAATAGATATCAACACTGACAAACAGATATCAACACTGACAAACAGATATCAACACTGACAAACAGATATCAACACTGACAAACAGATATCAACACTGACAAACAGATATCAACACTGACAAACAGATATCAACACTGACAAACAGATATCAACACTGACAAACAGATATCAACACTGACGAGCTAATTATTATATTTGGATCTTTATATTGAATTGGGGTCAACGGAAGTTTTGATTTTATAAAATCAAAAAAAAAAAAAGAAAAAAATTTTTGAAACTAGTGATGTAGAAATGAAGAAGTTTTTAGACGTGATCAGATTCTGTAAACATTGCTGATGAACAATTAAAAAAAAAACAATCAAACATCTTTTTTTATATACATGTATTTTGACAAAACTGCCACAGGTGATAGAAATCTGATCTTCTTTCCGCTGTATACCAGCTGAATCTAGTTCTGACATGAACATAAACATACACTTACATACATTTACACAAACAGACATGTATTAGGCGAGTTTCCTTTTCATCAAGTGATGTAATGCGCTTCTATAATTCAATAACTTTAGATTCATTCGCTGTTTTTCTTCTGTACGGTCTATACACAGTTCGATGTTTTTGTTACACTTTTATATCGGGCTAATATTGTTGTTGTTTGATAAACGTAAACAGAGGCATGTTTTGTATCAATCGTCAATGTGCTCGATGAGTTTTATTGTGTTCAGCTGATGATGTCGAATACTCCAATTGAGTTTGAATGTGTTCAGCTGATGATGTCGAATACTCCAATTGAGTTTGAATGTGTTCAGCTGATGATGTCGAATACTCCAATTGAGTTTGAATGTGTTCAGCTCATGAAGTTAGTTGTCGATGAAACTAGGATGTAGCCACAATGTCGAGTCTGTAGAGAAAAGCAAAAAATAAATAATCATTTACTACAGAACATGATTTAAGTCTTGATGTATAGACTGATAGACTGCAAGACAGACAAACAGATAGACAGACAGACATACAGTCAGATAGATAGATAGATAGATAGATAGATAGATAGATAGATAGATAGATAGATAGATAGATAGATAGATAGATAGATAGATAGATAGATAGATAGATAGATAGATAGATAGATAGATAGATAGATAGATAGATAGATAGATAGATAGATAGATAGATAGATAGATAGATAGATAGATAGATAGATAGATAGATAGATAGATAGATAGATAGATAGATAGATAGATAGATAGATAGATAGATAGATAGATAGATAGATAGATAGATAGATAGATAGATAGATAGATAGATAGATAGATAGATAGATAGATAGATAGATAGATAGATAGATAGATAGATAGATAGATAGATAGATAGATAGATAGATAGTTGTCCAATCCATGTCGGACAGATGCAAACATGTTGCATATAGACATTAAACTTCACCGTAATAGACTGCCAGCTGAAACCTATTTAACATATAACACAAACATACACAACATACAAACACACACAAGTTGTGAAATCATGTTTACATCCAGCTTGTCTAATTACATTAACTCTGAGCATACACACGGTTACATTAGATATAATAATGATATCATTTTAAATCCATTCATTTTTCTTGTTTTTAAACTTTAAGTTGGCAACTCTTTTGATGGGAAGTCTCTCGACAGACTTTGGCCTTGTTCACCTCGCATCCCATAATTCATTGCGTCAGTGAAGATATAAGAACTATTTGAGGTGCACACTAGCAACCATTAAGATAAGTGATTCCAGGATCCCTGCGATATGCCAGTCTCCACTCACAGATTTATTTTTAAGCTGTGAATTTTGATAACAAAAAAAATATCAACAAACATACGAAAAATAAATTTCATTAATAAATGCACACCATGCACTGTGAAATTTACTAGTGCCAATATTTACATTTTTACTTTCAAACAGTAACAGTACATACACACACACACATTCAAGTCAAGGTTGTCTGTGTTTATGAATGGCTGAGTTAATCACATTCTTGATTTTTATTTTTGTAATAATTTAGTTTAAATTGAAAGGCAAATGACAACATCTAATGTCATTAGTTGTGAACGTCCATATAGTTTTGTGTCGTTTGATTTCCAGCTGTTGATTGCGTAGTTGTTCACCATTTAGGATGCCTTTGTGAACAGCCTGTCGCCACCCGCTCCGGTCACCGGCGAGCTGTTCTCAATTGTTAAGGCTGATGCCAGTCAATTTGAGGTCGCGTTTGCAAACATCCTTGAATCGCAGTTGCGGGTGACCAACGGGGAGATGCCCAGTGGCCAGCCTGCCATATAGGATGTCCTTTGGTATGCGACCATCTTGCATTCGATGCACATGACCCAGCCATTGTAGACGTCTTTGGCACAGAAGGAGATGCATGCTCAGTGAGCTGGCTTGTTTGAGCACGGCAGTGTTGGTGATTTTGTCTTGCCATCTGATGCCAAGGATGCGTTGGAGACAGCGGAGGTGGCAGCTCTCGAGACGATTTTCCTGTTTGGTATAGGTGGTCCAGGCTTCGCTACCATACAGTAGAGTGCTAAGAACTCATGCCTGGTATAATTTGAACTTGGTGTTCAGTGTCAATTGGTTGTTGGACCATACACGTTTGCTTAGTCTAGCCATGACGCTGGCTGCTTTGGCAAGCCTCTTGTCGATCTCGTCATCCAGGGACAAACTGCTGGTGATGGTGGAGCCCAGGTATGTGAACGTGTCGGTGACCTCCAGAACTTCGTTGTTAATGGTGATTGAGGGTGGAGCTGTGATGTCTTGACCCATGATGTTGGTTTTCTTGATGCTGATGGTCGATCCGAATTCTCTCCATGCTTGAGCGAAGCGATCCATCAGCAGCTGTAGGTGTTCCTCTGTGTGTGCCGTCGGGGCCGCGTCATCAGCGAACAGCATGTCTCTGACAAGAATAGTGCGGATCTTGGTTTTTGCTCATAGGCGGGCCATGTTCAGCTGCTTCCCGTCACTTCTGGTGTGACTTAAAGTCAGCTACCCATTTAAAGTTGGGTGGACTTGTGGGACTTCAAACACATTTCCCTAAGGACCTGGAAAAATTCCCTTTTGTATTCATCGAGGATCGAACCCGGGACACTACACTCAGCCACCAGCCCCGTAGCAGGGGCCAGGCATTCTACAGCAGGGGCCAGGCATTCTACAGCAGGGGCCAGGCATTCTACAGCAGGGGCCAGGCATTCTACAGCAGGGGCCAGGCATTCTACAGCAGGGGCCAGGCATTTTACAGCAGGGGCCAGGCATTCTACAGCAGGGGCCAGGCATTCTACAGAAGGGGCCAGGCATTCTACAGCAGGGGCCAGGCATTCTACAGCAGGGGCCAGGCCTATAGCAGAGGGGGGCAGGAAATAAATATTACTAAGTAGAGCAAATAAGCAGAGGGGGCCAGACAAAACGTAGGGGGCCCGGCCGTCCTGGCCCCCTCCCCGCACGCTACGGGCCAGTCAGCCACCCGTCCCTCACAGATTGCCTTGACACCTCTGTTCTTTTCCACCTTCCCATCCCCCATGTGTCAGATGGGTCAAGTTGTTAAATGATTCGGTTCTCCAACATAACTGAGGTATAATTTGTTTTAAAAATTAACATTGTAATCTTATCTTAACTTCAAATATTCTGGACCTTTTTTTAATCTTTGTTTACATGTGTGTGGTGTGTGTGTGTGTGTGTGTGTGTGTGTGTGTGTGTGCTCACGTGAGGGTTATAATTCCCAGAAGAACTGAGAGAATAGGCTTACTAAAAAGAATTCCCGTTGATTCAAAATATCAATTTAGAAAAGAAAGTGTGCACAAAACTATATCAACTTAAGTTTGACTTGATTGGTTTATGGAGGTCACGTGACACTCAGAGAAACTAATTTTAGTTTCGATGTAAAATAATTTCAGATTACCGTATTTTTCGCCGTATAAGACGCACTTTTTCTTCCCCAAATTGGGGGGGGGGGGGGGGAAGTTGGTGCGTCTTATACAGCAAATACACATTTTACATGCTATCATACACTTTTAAAAGAGGGGTAACTCCCGGAAACTCCAATTGTAAACATGATGAAATCAATAGTCATATCTATTTACCTATCGTTTTATGTATTCGGAAGATTAAAATTAAAGATGCACTTTAATAAACCGAAATACGTTAGTTAAAATGTTTCTGTGACATTATTAACATTATTAATACAATCTCAACGCGTAGTTTAATTGTAATTAATTATTTTAGTATTTTACTATATTAAAGTATTCACGGTATGGGATTGCCTTCACTATAAATAAAAATCGCGCACCAAGTGAATGTGTAATTGAACGGACGGTGAAGAAAGGGATAGGGAAGGGGAAAAAAAATATTGTTGTTGTTTTTTTTTCATGCTGCAAGTATTTGGTTCAGAATCTTTTTTTTCTAGATTTTCCTCCTTTAAAATTGGGTGCGTCTCATATGCCGGAGCGTCTTATACGGCGAAAAATACGGTACCTGACTCAAGAGTTGTTGTTGTTTTTAACATGAAAATAAAACCAGCGAAACAATGTGACACTCGTAAATCAAGGATAAGTATATGACAATCTCAGCTTTTATTTTCTTGACACTAAACGATAAACCTGGAAGTGGAGACTTGAACGTTGAAGTAAAAACTTCAATGTTGCTCGCGATGCATGGAACTTTCAAGTCCAAGATCTAATTCTGTTTTAAGAACTAAAATAGGCAAGCAAAAATTTGAAGAAAATCTGGACATTTTCCAACAGAAGTCATCACCAGTTCAAAAAGATTAATGGCAACTGCCATCTGACTTGAGCTCAAGACCAGACATGACTGATTATACCAAACAAACTGAATGAAGGAAACATGATTCAAGTCATTGCCAAGTACAGAATATAATTAGATTATACAGAACTGTTTATCACTATTTAAAAAGTATTAAACAGTTTTAAAAAGTATTAAAGAGCATTAAAAAGTATTAAAAAGTCTATATATATGTATATCAAGGTAATCAAGGAAAAGCTAAATGATGATAAGATCTGAGAGTGAGAGAGTGGAGGAAGGCTGCCATGGATCGGGGACAGTGGGGACGGGCAGTACACGAGACAGTGAAACCTTTCAATCCGAGCTAAACAAATTCAAGAAAATTGTTGTTGTTTTGAATCTCCCTGGGAAGACTCACTCGTCACATGGCAAGCGGCATCAGATGAACTAGCCAAGACATCAAAACATGGTATATTTCAATAAGATGTAGGCCTGATTCGAGGCTGTATTAGCAGAACGAAGGGCCTCGGATGAGATCCTTTGTGGGTCTACGGCTATTGCCATATTCTGGGCCTGAAACAATCGTTACGCCTTGATACTGTTTGGAAAAACTGTAAAAAAAAAAAAGAGACAGAAAATTTCGGGCCCCTACCATTTTTCACCTACGGGGGATCCCTGTGGCCACAATGTCTGATCCCTAAGTCTTTACCAAGAAAATAATTGCTTGATACTGTTTCACACCTATAGCCACTGTTATCACTTGATACTGTATCACACCTACATCCACTGATAATACTTGATACTGTTTCACACCTATAGTAACTGTTATCACTTGATACTGCATCACACCTATAGCCACTGTTATCACTTGATACTGTATCACACCTACATCCACTGATATTACTTGATACTGTATCACACCTATAGCCACTGTTATCACTTGATACTGCATCACACCTATAGCCACTGTTATCACTTGATACTGTATCACACCTACATCCACTGATATTACTTGATACTGTATCACACCTACATCCACTGATATTACTTGATACTGTATCACACCTATAGTGACTGTTAACACTTGATACTGTATCACACCTATAGTGACTGTTAACACTTGATACTGCATCACACCTATAGTGACTGCTAACACTTGAAACTGTATTACACCTAAGTCACTGTTAACACTTGATACTGTATCATACCTATGGCCACTGTTAACACTTGATACTTTATCTCCCAACGATCCGTCAACTCATGAGTGGGCGTAGCACACTGTAGCACATTCAGCTTTGTGGTGAGGTGGTGGTCCGACTGGATCATATTGTAGCCAGAATAGATCAACTTTCAGTTAACGAATCTCCGACGACACTTCCTTAATACGTTATCACTTGATACTGTATCACACCTACATCCACTGATATTACTTGATACTGTATCACACCTACATCCACTGATATTACTTGATACTGTATCACACCTATAGTGACTGTTAACACTTGATACTGTATCACACCTATAGTGACTGTTAACACTTGATACTGCATCACACCTATAGTGACTGCTAACACTTGAAACTGTATTACACCTAAGTCACTGTTAACACTTGATACTGTATCATACCTATGGCCACTGTTAACACTTGATACTTTATCTCCCAACGATCCGTCAACTCATGAGTGGGCGTAGCACACTGTAGCACATTCAGCTTTGTGGTGAGGTGGTGGTCCGACTGGATCATATTGTAGCCAGAATAGATCAACTTTCAGTTAACGAATCTCCGACGACACTTCCTTAATACGTTTATCTCTCCATTTAACGTGTATATGGGGGGGGGGGGTGATGTTTAGGGAAGGGTGGCTGAGGCGAATTCTTCAACGAGAAAATAGTGGACGGCTTTAAAACCACTTGAGCTCATAAATCTGGAACAAGTTATTTCCAACAAATGGAGAAGAGGCATTCCATTGTTCTACCTTAGAACGAAAAAAAAAGATTTTCTATGATTTTCAAAAGACATCACAAAACCCAAGATGACCCTAAAAAGCAAAAACTTGAGGAAAAAAGCATGTATTGGCAGCAATGTTCTCAAGTATTAGAATATAGAAATATTCGGTTGAGTCTAGATGACATGTAGCAATTCAACTGTTACTTTAATTACGTTAGAATATAGGATTGTTTGTTTGGGTATTGGTGACATGTAATCAATTCAGCTGTTACTGAAGCACTCCTGAGCTAAATATGATCATTAACAACTTATTTTATCATTTCAATTTCAGGAATAAATTTAGCTTTAAAGAGTGTTCATATCGGTACTGAAGTATTTTTTGTTTATTTTATAACGTAATTATTATTATTGCAAACTCAAAAAAAAATATTGCATGTCAAGGTAAAATGTAAATGTTTTACTTTTAATAATTCTCAATTTCCTCATAGAAAATAGAATTTTTTTTTGTTTATTTTTTTTGTATGTCACTTGAACATATGACAATAACAACAGACTCTCCCTATTATCCATATCGTCAAAATCCTGACTTTTGATCAGCCGGTCTGAGTGAAGAAAGTTTTTTTTTTTTTTAAATAGGTGTAGCTTTTGAAATAAAAATGGCTTTTTAAATGATATGTTGGAAAGTATTTTAATAGCTCCGATCAGCTGTTACCTGACTTCTGGTTACGAAGCATACACTCCAGCCATTGTATGCCAACGTGTCATAAAATAACTACCCCCCCCCCATCCCCCAGCTCACCATCAGGTCAAACGAGTGTGTTAGGGGTCATCTCTTTATATGGAAGAGGGGGGGGGCAAACAAGTATAGAACGGGACTTTGCATTAAAACATCAGTCATTGCAGAGACGTACCTAGGGTGGGGGAGGGGGGTCCAAATTAGAAAATGCCCCCGGGCCCAGCTTGAGGGAGCCCCCAATTTTTTTTTACATTAAATATTAAGTACATTATCTCATGTCGTGGTGTCGAATGTCAAAATGCAGGGGCCCCCCAAAGTAGCTACCCCCCCGGGCCCCCCAATCTCTCGGTTCGGCACTGAGTCATTGGATATTCTAATACTGTTGTTTTGTTGTAGTTGTTGTTTAGGATTGTTTAAAATATATTTTAGGTAAAAAGAGTTAACATAATAGCTTCCATCGCATCCAAATTGAAAAATTCAGACAATTTCTACAGTCCATACATCATTACATGATGACATAGTTTGTGTGTTGTAATGTTGTTGTGTTAATCAGAATAAACAAACTTATCTGTCTACCTCACTACTGCTGACCGCCAACAAGATCTCCAGCTACAATGAATATTATTATTATTATTATTTTTATTATTATTATTATTATCAACATAAGGGGAGGCTACACAATGCTAAATTTTTCAACATAATACTCAGATTCATTTATCCCCCCTTTTTCGGTTACTAAATATAGCTTATCAACTCCAATGCATCGGCGTATCAGTTTATTTTCTTTTGCAGGCGGTAGAGAAAATGGAGGCAGAAAAAACAAAACAAAAAAACACATTTAGGCCAGGAATCTCTTCTGAATCTGAGTGATCTGAGTCAGCTGATAAATTTATGACAATGTTTGATAAGAAGAAAACCTTCAAGTGTTAAAGACAGTTAATAGAGCTTGCCTTGTATTTTATTTTACACAAGAAAGGCTCATAGTAAATTAACCCTTTAGTAACAAGATATGGAATAACTACACAAACAAACAGGCCCAACAGATAAAAAGACATAAGACAACCAGTAATGAAATGTATCAAGGAGAATCAGCGGTAAATAAAGGAGTTGAAAGCTATGTGTATGTATATGTGTGTGTATGTGTGTGTATGTATGTATGTATGTATGTATGTGTGTGTGTGTATGTGTGTGTATGTGTGTATGTGTGTATGTGTGTGTATGTATGTGTATGTGTGTGTGTGTGTATGTGTATGTATGTATGTATGTGTGTGTATGTGTGTGTATGTGTATGTGTGTATATGTGTGTATGTGTGTGTATGTGTATGTGTGTGTGCATGTATTGTAGATTGTGCCACTCATATTCAAACGAATCATTAACTATGTCCGTCTGTGATGCCTAACATAACTAGATTTCGTTAATTATATTCTTTTACTGTTTTATTTTCATCTCAGTAACTATTCCCTTGATAATAATATAACAAATTAATGTAAAGAATAATACGTTATTATTTTTTTTTAATTTGTCAGTGTATTTTCTAAAAGTTTGATATTATTTACAGACTGTAGTTTGACATATTGTTGGTGTGATGTAAACTATCTAGTTTGACATATTGTTGGTGTGATGTAAACTATCTAGTTTGACATATTGTTGGTGTGAATATCAGGATATTGGGATCCCAGAATTCGAGCAGAAATTTTTCTCATTTTACACCTCTCGGAAAATCCTCTTATCCCGGAATATTACCGGATTCAATTTAAATTTAAAATTTATTTCTTTGTTGACGAAAATGAATATGCTCATACTTCATAAAGTGTTGAATTTCTTGTACAAAGGACTGCACAAAAAGTCATTCAGTAAAATGTCCAAATCCATTGAGACAACATTCATCAATAAACAGACAGAAGTTTTTAGTAAAGCTGCCACTATTGTAAGACACTTTTATAATAAAGTAAATGATGGAACACCTCTGGACATTGCAGTTTCTTTTGATGGAACATGGTTAACACGTGGACACACCTCTTTAATTAGAGTTGGATGTGTCATAGAGATTGCAACTTGACAAGTGCATGTCACCAGCTACATGTCAGACGTGTGCTACGACTGGTCAGCGTCTGAAGAAAGGTGACCCCACACGTTACAGAGAATGACTCGCGCAGCATAAAGACAATGGATGTAGTATAAATTACAATGGATGTAGTATAAATTACAATGGATGTAGTATAAATTACAATGGATGTAGTATAAATTACAATGGATGTAGTATAAATTACAATGGATGTAGTATAAATTACAATGGTTAGTGTCGATACACGGCAGTTAAATAATAACAAACCTTTGTTCGTCAGCGGACCAGAAGTCGCGGGTATTATGCAGCCGTTTATATGATTGTTCTGGTTGATAAGTTGGCTCACAGTATGTAACTAGAGGATACAAAAACAAATGGTTATCTTTCATCTGTGTCATGAAATTAAATTATCATTCCTGACTGCAGAAAAATTGACCTACACTGTGGATACATCGCTCTAAGACTAACCGAATTGCAGATGGGGGGAGGGGGGAGGTCTTATATCTTTTGAAGTTTTATTTAACGATAGACGTTCATAATCTCAGACTTTTAATACTTTTAAAAATATAAGTGATTAGTTGTACACATTGGCTTGTGTTGTTTAGAATCAAATTGGCATTCTCAGAAGTGTGTCAATTATAGAACAAGATAGGTTGAAAAATATTTCGCTCTGTAACCAGTCAGTAATATGGATTATATAAATGTATTGATGTTCTTAAAGTTGATATTTATTTAACACCAATCCATCCGATGTTTTAAAAAAAAAATATCCGAAAAGAATGATGAAAGAAGGTTACCATAAAAATCTTCCCATCGATGGTTTATGATTTATAGGATCTAAGATATTTCTTCGCATCCTTACAGGGACTTCACATTCACCAAAATGGGACAGCAGTCATTTAACGTTTAAGAATTACTGTTTTTAATTGATATATTATAATGACTTGACTTGTCTTAGTTCCATGAATGGCAGGTTCGTTTTATTTTCTGCCATAATACACTGTCGCCCGGCTATTTACCCCTGCCCCCAGTGGCGTAGCGAGGGATGGGCAAGGGGGGGGGGCATCTTGCGCCAAATGGTCCGCAAAACAAAAAATATTATATGGTTTTCGAATGGGGAGAGGGGGCGCTAAAAAAACCAAAGTATAACATTTGTTACACCGATAACAGAAATAATAGCCTCTAAGCTGTCAAACTCCCTTTAATGTAATCTAATGAATCATCTTGAAATAACAAAGTGATTTCCTAACCAATAATTTATTCTTTATTATCTTCCATTTGAACCCACCCCCTTCCCCCAACAGTACTGGAACATTAGCCTCCACCAGCGAGCGGACAGTTGGGCTAAGAAGTGTCTCTTTAAGCACGAGCGTAACCTTGACCTTGGGGAGAACCTCTACTTCGACACAGATAGCGAGAACGAGATCTACCTGAGGGGCATGAAGGCGTGGCATGACGAGAGGTCAATGTGGTCTCACAGTACCGCCGCCTGTGTAGGCACCTGTCACTTCACTCAGGTGAGTACTAGATACAGTACCACGGCCTGTATAGACACCTGTCACTTTACTGAGGTGAGTACTAGACACAGTACCACGGCCTGCATAGACATCTGTCACTTTACTGAGGTGAGTACTAGACACAGTACCACAGCCTGCAATAGACACCTGTCACTTTACTCAGGTGAGTACTAGACACAGTACCACGGCCTGCAATAGACACCTGTCACTTTACTCAGGTGAGTACTGGATGACATCATTACTACGTTATCTATCTCCACGGTGATGAAATAAAAAGGTGGAAGTAACTGGAGCCCTGATACAAATAATGGGGGGGGGGCAAATAAATGACGTCTCATGTTTGTTTTCGCTGTCGCACAAATGGGTATGCAAATTAGGCAATTGTCCAGCACCCCTCCATCCCTAATTCTAATGTCTATAAAATGTCATGAAATAGGATCCCCGATCTGTACATGTGTGTATAGCCCCCCCCCCCCCCATTCCTATAAAAGTTAAATCTAGTACTATATAACTACAGGGCAGACACACAGTACTATGGACTTATCGGGACATGAAGTGTAGAGTTCATCTGTTGCAGTAACATCGGCATATTAAAGGGATTTTATGTATCTAGTACAACACCCAGCCGCCTTTACTCCCCCAACGTAAAGTCAGGTACCCATTTAAAGCTGGGTGGACTTGGGGGACTTACACCAGGACCTGAAAAAATCCCAAGGTTCTCACTGAGGTTCGAACCCAGGACTCTTCGGTTGACAGTCAGGCGTTCTACGCTGTCGACCACCTAAATTTATTATGCGATTATGTGTCATCAGATTATCTGGTCTTATAGAGCTTATTGTCATTGTAATAGGAATATATATAATAAATGTTGTAAACACAACTAATGGTCAGTGTATAATAGTTAGAATGTATCAGTGTGGTCATTTGTCATCAGATTATCTGGGCCTACACAACCACTGTCGGCTGCTCTGCCCATCTCTGTCACAAACTGAATGTAGCAGGAAGGATTGTCAAAGATGCCACGATGTTTGTCTGTTACTACTACCCCAGGTCAGTAAGTCCGGATCTAATCTGTCAGTCGGATAAGTAGATTGCTCAATGATGTGGTCTAATATATTGTTATATGTATATTAGTAACATTGTATTTGTCACCTTCAATGGTCAGTTTTATTGTTGTGTGTGTAAAACTATGTGGCTATTTACATATTTATATGTTAACTGTTGCAAAAAAGTTTAGAAGTAATGTGTAAAGTGTTGGAAAGAGCTTTGAAACCAGAACTGAAATGTAATTTATTGTGTTTAAATAAAAATTGAATTGTAATTTATTGTGTTTAAATCAGAATTAAATTGTAATTTATTGTGTTTAAATCAGAATTGAATTGTAATTTATTGTGTTACAATCAGAATTGAATTGTAATTTATTGTATTGAAATCAGAATTGAATTGTAATTTATTGTGTTTAAATCAGAATTGAATTGTAATTTATTGTGTTTAAATCAGAATTGAATTGTAATTTATTGTGTTTAATCACAGAGGCAACTTCATTGGGCAGCTGCCCTTTGCCCGAGGTCAGCCATGCTCAGACTGTGCAGCGGGTGACACGTGTTTAGACAATTTATGTCTGTCTTCAGGCCCTGAGTCAAAACGTGCACCAGGCAAGTAAAAATAGAGAAAAATAAGGGTACACAGAAAACGGGGCTGATGAATATATTAGAGCGGTCTATTGAAATTCAAAAATTGTTCATGAAATCCATATGACTGACAACAAACATTCACTGACAGGTATTAAAGTTGATATGACGTAACATTCACTGACAGGTATTAAAGTTGATATGACGTAACATTCACTGACAGGTATTAAAAAAAATTAGAGTCTCTCAGAATCGAACCCGGGGCCAAGACCGCACGGCCATTGTTGTCAAATATCTGTCTATATAAGGACAGCGTGTAAGTAAGAAAGAAAGAAGCCGAACTGAATCGCCGTAACAGGTAACGGCCTAAGCTCACAAAGCGTGTAAGAAAGAAGATCCTTCCGCCAGGGACTATCTGTACCCGGAAATCCCACAGCACTTTACACATAACAAATAAATAATTTTAAAAAGGGCATATCAGAGGAGAACGCTTCAAGAATACTAGACGAATGTAAACATCTTCCCCGACACAGTGTGATTTGTACTACTTGCGGATGCTCCTTCTCAATGTTACAGGAGCTCAGTCATATGAGGATCAATGAACAGTTGTGGTCGAGGGAAATGTCCGGCACGTGTACCTTACTGTCATGGAGACGATAGCTTGCGTGCTCCACATCCTGCAGGGATGGAGGAATATCCACGCCAATGCGACGCATACACACGGCACGTGCTCTGCGCGCGGGTACACTTCTATGTTTTTATATAATCTCGCATGATTGTTTTTTTAAAACCATTTTTCCATAATCAAGTGCGATAACGTATAATTTTTTTTTATCAAAAATGATAAAATGCATGCGTTCATAAAAGTGTCACTGGGCACTAGCTTACCGGGCAACGCCGGGTATAATGCTAGTACACATTATAATTTCATCTCATGAGTTTATGGGCCACACGCCATCTGGCCTTTACAATACATTCACACACATTGGTTTGTAAACACAGATCTGTGATTTGGTCCATTGCTTTGTTTACATTGACGTCTCGCTGGTACACATTCTGTATTTTGCATCAATTGTAATTTTCAAATGCGACTTAAAAACAAACTTTGCCAAAAGTTAAAATAATTGGCTCAAGCTCAGATTTTTTTATCACAATAATTGAATTCAGTTAGTCGAGAATAAGGGAGAATTGAGGAACTCTTGCAGAGTGGAAATAATTTAAAGTTTGTACGGACGAACTGAACTGCCATTAATGTCCAGTTCTATTTCATTTCAAATTAACTGTTGGATTTAACTTGAAGGAACCCCAGAAAGAAAAAAAATGTGTTCATGGTTTTTTTTTTTGTTTTTTGAGAAAGTAATCAGGTTAATGAATCAGGACGTTTAATGTAAATCTTTTTTTTTGTATTTATTTGTTACTAAGCATGTAACCTGTCTGATGAAAGTTAATGTTTTTAGACTTGAGGAAAGGGATAGTCATGACATTCATCTGTTGTTTACTGTTGCTATGGGGGTGGCGTGCTTGTTCTTTTAGTGACGTTGTTTACAGCAGCTTTCAATTACGCGTTGCAAAAAAGTCCAGTATACTAGTATACATTTATTTAAATTAGACGAAAATTACGACATGTTCTCTTTTTTGATTGGCTGAAAAACCAGGTCAGTATGAAAGGATTAAAATATTTTTATGATAGTTTTAATAGCTGAAACCAATAATTAAAATTAATTAAACATTCCACTTATGTTGGGGAGGAAATAAATATTTTATTTTTAAGTTGTTTTTTTTTGTTGGCTCCTTTTGAATATAACAATACATTTAACATGGCCAATTATTTCAAAGGCTTGAACTAATGTTAGATATCAACGAAAACAAAATGTAGAAAATAAAGAGACAAGAAATACTAAATACAATTACTTAGATTATGTATATGGTAATCGATATAAAGTGCTGTATTTTTTCCCTGCCACAGCCATGGTCAAGATGTTAAACCCATTGACCCCACTTGACCTGTCCACTGACATTTCATCGCTGGAGGCCTTCAAGTCACTTAGTCAAGACTTCTCTTCTCAGTCACACAGGGTGTCCCAGCATACGTCACACAGCCATTACTCCCAGACCTTCCACCACAAGGCATCATCATCATCATCATCTTCTTCATCATCTTCGTCTTCATCATCATCATCATCTTCGTCATACACGCAGTCATCTCACTCCTCGGATGGAAAGGGTCAGGCTCAGTCTCACCACATCAGCCACTCCGGCCACAGGCAGCTGCACACCTACCAACAGGAGCGGCAGTGGATGCAGCAGGTGAAAGGACAGTCCCCTACGGACGTCCGTTTGCCGGAGAAAACCGACCGGGACGAACAGCGCAAGGAGGACGAAAAAAAACGACCCCAGGCTTATACTAGGGTGGAGGGTAGGCGCCTTAGAGAGGAGCACCAACGGCAGGACATACGTCATCGGGTTTTAAGCAAAGGTCAAGCTAAAGGAGAAAAGTCCGTGTCAATTTCAACGTCACGGGTGGACGATTCCGGTATTAACGCGGTCAGTAGACTGGAACAAGAGACTTCCCTTAGGACGCTGAACAGCCAGAGACACCACAGTGGCACCAGCGTCAGCGACATCAAGAAGTCCTACAGGCCGCCCCATCAGAGACCCACCCACGGGACGACGACGCCCAGCGCGGAGGCAAAGAACGACGATCATTATAACGAAAACAACTACGTCGTACAGCGAGACGGCGTGGTATGTGCAGACAGACATGCTGAGTAAGTTGTTGTTGGTTTTCCAAAAAAAATTTTTAAAAAATGTTAACTGTTAACTATCGCTGAATATCGGTGAACGAAAGTCTAATTTCATATCAATATGACTCTTTTCATTATAGAGAGTGAACATTTCTTAGTTCACTTGTGTAAATAGCGTTTGTGACGCCATGGGTGGAAACTTTAAATGTAAAATAGTTTGAAACTGTTTATCTTTACCCAAACTGTTTATATTTGCCCAAACTGTTTCTATTTACCCAAACTGTTTCTATTTGCCCAAACTGTTTATAATTGCCCAAACTGTTTATTGTTTCTTTATTTCAGATGCCACAGGTGGGCGACTAAGTGCTACAGAAGTGCTATGGTGACCCTAACATGTCCACTGACGTGCAGCAAATGTGCCAAAAATCTAACTAATGTCAAGGCCGACCAGATCGTCAAAAGCAGTTACCACAAGTTTAAAAAACGTCCTCAGATGTATCACAAGCCGATCAAAAGTAAAAAGAATGAAGCTGAGGAACAGAGGTCAGTCCGGCTAGTGTACAACATTCATCAAGTTATATAGTCAATACATCCACTCATCAAGTTATTTAGTCAATACATCCACTCATCAAGTTATTTAGTCAATACATCCACTCATCAAGTTATATAGTCAATACATCCACTCATCAAGTTATTTAGTCAATACATCCACTCATCAAGTTATTTAGTCAATACATCCACTCATCAAGCTATATATTCAATACATCCACTCATCAAGTTATTTAGTCAAAACATCCACTCATCAAGTTATATAGTCAATACATCCACTCATCAAGTTATTTAGTCAATACATCCACTCATCAAGTTATATAGTCAACACATCCACTCATCAAGTTATTTAGTCAACACATCCACTCATCAAGTTATTTAGTCAATACATCCACTCATCAAGTTATTTAGTCAATACATCCACTTATCAAGTTATTTAGTCAATACATCCACTCATCAAGTTATTTATTCAATACATCCACTCATCAAGTTATATAGTCAATACATCCACTCATCAAGTTATTTAGTCAATACATCCACTCATCAAGCTATTTAGTCAATACATCCACTCATCAAGTTATATAGCCAACACATCCACTCATCAAGTTATTTAGTCAATACATCCACTCATCAAGTTATTTAGTCAATACATCCACTTATCAAGTTATTTAGTCAATACATCCACTCATCAAGTTATTTAGTCAATACATCCACTCATCAAGTTATTTAGTCAATACATCCACTTATTTATCAACATAAATGTGTATAAAGTACAAAGTACAAAATAAGTTGATTATTAATTCATACATCAACAAAGCATAAAAGTGATTTATATTTGTATCATTTCTACTAGAATAATTAACATTTTAATCAAAGGGACTTTCCGCAATAAACTGTCTTTTTTTTCTGTAATCTATTTTTTTTCCAGCGATATTTTTATTTTAAATATCCTAAACAGAAGTAGCTTTGAACATAACACCTCTCTACTCGACAACTGATCCTATACTTTTAAACTATCGTAAGATAAACAAAACAAAGAATCTAACTTTTTGTTCTACATCTTGAAATAAAACAAAGAAAAGTTTAACAACTTATACAACCATCGTGAAATTTTGAAAATAAATGATAATATGGCTCTAAAATAAAAAGTCTGTGTCTGTCAGTTTGTATAGAAAAAATAAACAGGCTATGTAGTTGTTGTTTTTATTTTACTGAATGAATGATTGTGGCAACCAATTGCTTTTATTTTACTGAATGAAAGATTGTGGTAACCAATTGTTTTTATTTTACTGAATGAAAGATTGTGGTAACCAATTGTTTTTATTTTACTGAATGAAAGATTGTGGTAACCAATTGTTTTTATTTTTGCTTTTTTTTTTTTTCAACAGAACTAATGGTGCTAATCGTCGCAAAGAGAAATTCTCCTGGGGCCCGTCTGTCACTGAAAGCAGCAGTGGAGACCAGAGAAAGTCAACAACAGAACAATGGGAGCTTGCAGGTGACATGGCACCAATGGAGCTTAAGTCTCCCCCCTTAGTCGAGGGTCATTTTCACCCCCCGATGTCCAGACCCGTCGAGACGTCCACGCCACAATCCAGGCACGTCAACAGAAGACGTCGTAAAAATCGCCATCACAATCAAGGTCAGTATAAATAAAATGGTCAAAGTGATGGACAGAGCAATAGTACGCCTTTTGTCCTAAGTGTTGTGGTCAAGTGGATCAACTGTGCTAATCGTATAAATAATGATGTTCTATGTTCGTCTCACGAGAGATATTTAAGCATTTCAAAATTAAATCTTTAAATATATAAAAAAAATATTTAAAATTAATACATAAATCTACACATATTTCAAAATTTTAAGTTAGACACAAAATATTGTTATAGTTTTTTTTTCCCCTAACAGCTCGTCCAGATATGTGTCGAGACGATTCAAAACATATCACCAGTTGCCGGTACTGGTCAAAGAAAGGTTACTGCAAGGAGAATCAACTTATAAAAACGTTGTACTGTCGATTGTCTTGTGCGTCTTGTGGGTAATAGACGATAATATAATGTACTGTCACTTGTCTTGTGTGTCTTGTGGGTAATAGACGATAATATAATGTACTGTCACTTGTCTTGTGTGTCATGTGGGTAATAGACAATAATATAATGTACTGTCACTTGTCTTGTGTGTCTTGTGGGTAATAGACAATAATATAATGTACTGTCACTTGTCTTGTGTGTCATGTGGGTAATAGACAATAATATAATGTACTGTCACTTGTCTTGTGTGTCATGTGGGTAATAGACGATAATATAATGTACTGTCAATAGACAATATTATGGACATAACTGATTGCTTTGGGGGGGGGGGGAGAGATTAGGTCAAATTATTCTACATTGGGGTGGGGCTGGTAAAGTAAACTAAACTATTTTATATATGTGTGAGGAGGTGGGATGGTGGGGGTAGAACTTGTTGACCCTCAGGGGGGTGTGTTCAACTGAGATTGTCCCGTAATTCAAGTGAATTTGGGTAAACGAGACACACAAAAAAAAGGGAATAGGTTTATTTTTTAACTGACATGTTATTTTCTTTATTTAACTTATCTGCGTGTGAGTCCCACAAACAGCTGATTGCACAACATCTCACAGCACGGCGCCAACGTGGGAACTTTGTATCCTGGTCGCTCAAACAATACAACAGAGAAATGTTTGTAGCCTGGTCACATTTCATTCTTTTCTGTTTGTTTGATTTTTTTTTTTTATCAAAAGGAAAATTGACTGTGAACATGTGTATTAACTGTTAATAGAAAGTAACAGAGTAAAATGTGATCACCTAATTATCAGTTTTCATATTTTCTTTACCGTTGATTTTTTGTATCATTTTTTTACATCAGGGAAGCTAAATTTTATTTGTATTTTACTTTATGAAAATAACAACAAGGTAAAAACATTATCGTCACAAAAGAAAAGATATAATGTGACGTAAAGTGATATAGCATTTAGACCTGATGAAAATTGTTCTCAACTGTGTTAAGATGTTTCGTAAAGTGCCTTTATTATATATATATATATATATATATATATGCCAAATGCTAACCTTGAGGTACAAGATTAGTCTAGACCACAACAGAATATAATAGACCACAGACTATAATAGACCACAGTACATTCATTCTATTCTGTGATCTCGATAAAATCTAAAAATATCAGGTGATGACCTCCATGCATTTTTTATTTTAATAATCATTTTCTAATTTATCGAATGTAAGTAGCCCACCAACTAAAAATAAGGTAGACTATGCGATGACAAGATATTCACCTATTATACAACAGGGTGTTTAGAAATGACAGCTCATAGCAAATTTTTAGCAATCAACCGGTGAAGAAATTGTGACATGTTTATAAATGGGAAAGTCAGTCAGAGATGCTAAGCTAATCGTTATAAGTGTCATGGCACCAAATACCAAGCATGTAATTATGTGCGCAGTGGCGTACTGTGAGGGGGGCACACCCAAACTTTACTTTAATGAGAGAACCATTTTGACTTAAATATTTTTTTTATTTAGACTATTGACTGACTAAGTTGATGGAGTGTATTGACTGACTAAGTTGATGGAGTGTATTGACTGACTAAATTGATGGAGTGTATTGGCTGACTGAATTGATGGAGTGTATTGACCGACTGAATTGATGGAGTGTATTGACTGACTAAGTTGATGGAGTGTATTGACTGACTAAATTGATGGAGTGTATTGACTGACTAAGTTGATGGAGTGTATTGACTGACTGAATTGATGGAGTGTATTGACCGACTGAATTGATGGAGTGTATTGACTGACTACGTTGATGGAGTGTATTGACTGACTAAGTTGATGGAGTGTATTGACTGACTAAATTGATGGAGTGTATTGACTGACTAAATTGATGGAGTGTATTGACTGACTAAATTGATGGAGTGTATTGGCTGACTAAGTTGATGGAGTGTGTTTACTGACTGAATTGGCGGGGTATATTTACTGACTAAATTGATGGAGTGTATTGACTGATTAAGTTGATGGAGTGTATTGACTGACTAATGGAGTGTACTGACTGACTGAATTGACGTGGTCTATTGACTGATTAAGTTGATGGAGTGTATTGACTGACTAATGGAGTGTACTGACTGACTGAATTGACGTGGTCTATTGACTGACTAAGTTGATGGAGTGTATAGACTGACTAAGTTGATGGAGTGTATTGACTGACTAAATTGATGGAGTGTATTGACTGACTAAGTTGATGGAGTGTATTGACTGACTAAGTTGATGGAGTGTATTGACTGACTGAATTGATGGAGTGTATTGACTGACTAAGTTGATGGAGTGTATTGACTGACTGAATTGACGGGGAGTATTGACTGACTGAATTGACGGGGTGTATTTACTGACTGAATTGATGGAGTGTATTGACTAAATTGATGGAGTGTATTGACTGACTAAGTTGATGGAGTGTGTTTACGGACTGAATTGACGGGGTGTATTGACTAAGTTGATGGAGTGTGTTGACTGACTAAATTGATGGAGTGTATTGATTGACTAAATTGTAAATGACGATTGACAAGAAAGATAAGTGGGCAGGCTGAAGGAACAGATATTTGTACATAGTCACAGAGAATAGACAGTGACTAAAGCATGTAAGTGTTTTGAGCTAAGCCATAGCCAGACATTATATCGCCCTTTGCGAGCCTAATATTTTTTCGCCATACCCCAGATAAGAAAAAGACAAAAACATTAAGCAAACTCCTTAGTTCGGAACATGGTTTTAATATCCAAATAGTCTCGAATATTGAGTGCCGATCACCCATCAATCAACTAGTATATTGATTTATTTTAAAGTTCAGTAAACTCAGTTCGTTTACTGTTTAGATAACCACGCCACCATAATCTATAAAATTTCTATGTAAACAGATTTGAAAGATGCTAGTTCTGGGCAATGAGAGATTCATTTATAAACATGTTGCCTTCCCCTTATATTAAGTACAGCATATTTTTTCAACAATATTAATCTGGTAGAGCTTTCCTTATCTTTAACTGTTTAATCTTGTCATCCAGTGTTAACATATTGGCCAACCTGAAGTGTACAAATTAAAAACTTTATAACTTAATTGTCGATCACTCCATTAAGCTCCGGATTTAGATATCTTCAATGCAGACAAAATATATTTTTATAAGTCTTTTTACATATATAGAAGATATATACATTTTTTTGCTATTTTTTAAGTTTACGTTACTTATGTAAGATTTTCTTTGAATGCTGTAATGTCTTTGAAATGATTGCCTGGTGTAATTTAATTTATATTTTTTTTTACTTTAAGAAAACAAATTGTAAATATTTTTAAATATAGCTCATTGTAAATTTGTATTATAAATATTACACTTTGTAATTAGTGAATTTCTTAAATAAACAACAAAAAAACCTTGCTGATCTTGTGGAGATAGGCTTTTTGTTCAAAACTGTTAAAGTTAAAAAAAAAGCATAATTTAATCCCTGACTTAAGGACATGAAAGATGAATGCATTTTTTGTTCGAATAACCAGACTGCTGAGTTCATTCATGATTTGCAGCCATGTGTAGACAAACCAGTGATGTTTAGACAAACTTATCTTAAGTATTTCTTTTAATTCCATTATTTAAAACATGAAATAATAATTATTATTTTAATAATAGAATGATTACAATTTGGTCATTGTGTTTTCATGAGCTTGAATGTTTTTATAAATTATACATTATATTTTTGTACGTACATGCATATATATTTTTTCTAATCTGTGTATATTCTTCTAGTTTGTTGTTTAAGATAATTAACCTTGCATATATATATATAATTGTGAACTAAGTTGTTCGCATTTATAAAATCAAATGTAACAATTCTCCAAAGAGAAAGTTTGAAATTTGATACTACGCTATGTTGATTTTGTATAGAGTGTATTGAGGTGAACTGGTAACAACCAACTCTTTGGAGAACTGACCTATATATATATATATATAACCAAACTATAATTTTAAATATATATCATTGTTGCACTATTGGTATTTCTGAAAATATACTGTTGCACTGAATTTTTAAAGACTGAGTCAATTTTGAATTATTATTTTTTTAAATGTATCAATGTGAGTTGAGATTTCCAGATGCTTGTTGTTGCTTGTTACATAGTTTTACTGTAAATTAGCATAAAACAAATCAAGACAAAAACAGATAAATGCTTTCAATATCAATATTCACAAAAAAATCTTGTAACAGTGTCAGATTAGGACATAGCATTGTAATCAACATTTAAGTTCAGTAGTAATGAAAATGAAACAAAGCATTTTGATAAATCAAAGGCTGATAAAAATATAAAAAATATTTCATTATCACAATAAGCTGAAATATGTCATCTTGAAAATACTTTCAAAGAAAAGTGAATAAATTAGCTAAACAAATTTTAATTAATTGAATATAATTTTTGTATGACAATGATGCCTTTTATATTACAGCTAATCTTATGTTAAAAAAATATTTCACATTTCTCTGAAATTAAATTTTACATAAAGTGTGAACGTTCAAAATAAGAAACAATGGATAAAGAAAGAAATTATATTTTTTTTTATTATTCGACCAATGGTTCTGTTAAAAAAAATATTTCTGATTTCATACAGATGAAATATTCAATTTAAAAAGTAACATTTTAAAACATGATTTTAATAAACATAAGAAAATACAAAATGCAAAGGAAATTTGACTAAAGTAAAGGTTTGCTGTGTTTTACAGCACTTTTCAAAATATTGTGTAATAAACACATTGTGTGATAGCACACTTTTAAAAAAAATCTGATCATTCATATACCAACTGTCCCCAATAACATGGCCCCTAAAATAATTTTTACTATCCTCTGATAATAGTAATAAATTCATTATGAAATATCTTGTAAATCAAAGAGGCCTATAAAATGATTTGTTGGCATCTTGGTTAAACTTGTGAAAACTGACCTCGGAATTCATCAAAAGTGTAGCTGGGCACAAAGGACTCCACCATCTAAAAAAACAAACAACAGTGCACATGAGGTCATTAGCTGAAACACATAGAAACCTGCATAACACATAGTATTTCATAATGTGTTTTAACAAAGTAATAAGCCTTTATATTAAGTAATTTGTTAAAAATCAGTCTTGATACCTTTCTAGGGAGACCGCTGTAAAAAATGAAATCTTCCAAATAAACCAGTACATTCAAAACATCTAGAGAAATAGCTGGATCTTTTACACTGAAAATGTCAAAGAATTTAATACAGCACACAAGTTTGATTAGCTTTTTAAAATTTTTGGGAAAAAAAAAATGTTCATGGGCTAAAAAAATTAAAATAGCATCAATGATTAAAAGCTGCCGACTGTCTTTATTTAATATAATTTGTTACGATGGTTGTGTGATCAGAGTGGTGGGAAATTTTACTATTTCAAAAATATTTTAATTACTGAAAGCATTGATCTGAAAAATATTGGGTTAAAGGTGGGACAATTCACTGCAAACAAGGATTGCATTATGTGACCCCCCCCTCCCCATTTATTCAACATTGTTTGATTTAACACACTATATATGAATTCAAAGAATCTTTCTCTGTCATCATTTGTTGCATTAAGATGAACTTGTGTGACATAGTGAAAAACATTAAAGCAAGAGAAATTAATTACAAACAGATTGCATCCTGAACATAGCCGATTGGCTTTATTCAATGTACACTTAATTTGTCGTGGTGTTTCTCTGATCAGGGTGTTGCGAAAATGAACTGTACTATTTTGAAGCTATTTCAATTACTCAAAGTTTTGATCTCAATAATATTGTATCAATGGGAGCAGAAAGTCAATCTGCCTGGTTTAATGAAATGTGGCTGACAAGCCTTGATCTTGATAAGCAGAAGGGTGAAATCAAAGATTTATAGGACAGGTGGCTGTAATTGTGTTAGAATAGAACAACATTTATTGCCAACAGATAAGACCCCTGGAATCGATCTTCTTCTACTACAATTTAAATTAGTTCGTCTGATTATGTGATCAGTGGGGGAGTGAAATTTGTAGTCAAGGATGTTACTATTATTTGAACAAGTACTAAGTGCGCAATTAATCGCTGCAAATGTAAAAATAAGAAACTATTATGCGGCTCTAGATGTCACCATAGTTTATCTTGCTGCAGCTAATGATGACAGAGAAATATGATGTACATTTCAAACACACAAAAAAGCAAATAAATAAAATTTAAAAAAAAAAAAATTGGCAGGCTAGCAAAGATATATAACTAAAGTCAATTTTAAATTTTGAGGTATAAGCAAAAATATAAAGAACATAATACAATAAGGGGCTAATCAAAACTAAAATACATTTCACAATTTTTTTTATAAGAAAATTAAAAAAAAAAATTATTTTTTTCAAACATATCCCAGCTAATTGCTCCAGCACCCATTAAAGAATATGTTTAGCTAATTTTTTTAGTCCTTAGAATTTTGTTTGAATTATTTTTGAGGTTACAATACATTGAACAGCAAGATGTATTGGAACATACATAATCCCATGATAAGCATAGCGTTAAAGCTTGTCAAATTTACTGTAGTATACATACATAATCCCATGATAAGCATAGCGTTAAAGCTTGTCAAATTTACTGTAGTTCTTAGAGACTGTTTTTAATTAGAACAAATCAAAAAAAAAATTAAAGAAATTTGTTTGACCTATTTAAAGATTCAGCCATGGAGCGAACATATTGCCCTAAATACCCCAGGTAAGTATTTGTGATGTCACTGTGGCTCTGTTTCAGCAGAGTGTATATACCAACTACCAGAGGTGGACCATCAAGTGGATCTGTTGGTTTTTTACAGGTCAATGAATCTGTGAGAGAAAAAAAATATAGGTTAGGATTAAGTAAACATAAGTGAATAGAGAAAAAAATGTTTTTTTTCAGTGATATTATTTTTGTTTACTTAAACAAGACCATAGTTAATGTGAATAAAAAAATTGTACCAATAGACTTGATGTAAATCAATTTCCCAAGCTGAGAGATGGTCATGAGAAAAGTAAACAAAGGAAAATACGGCAGTCTGGGAGTGGTGATGTAAATCTGAAACGGAAAGAATATATCTATAAATTAGGTCAGTGTTATAGTACAGCTTCAGTAAATTAATTATCTTGGTGCAATAAAACTGCTGTGTGCGATTATTTCAATTATATTTTTAATGATATTCTTTTCTTCTGTTCAAGATTTTCACTGGACATAAAGATAAAAAAAATGACCCCATAAGAAGTAAAATTTTTCTGACCTTACATTAAAGTTTAATGATCTAACACAGACATGCACCAACACATTCAATTTTCAGTAAATTTACTTTATATTAGTTTATATAAAAACTCTATTTATCAGGCCTATGTTTGGCCCTTCTGATTAATTTCTGCTCCTGTCATATTTATGAGCCCATTGTGGCCTGCAATTAAAAACTTTCCCTGTGCATATAGTAGCGTTCTAAAAGTTATGTTTTGTAATTATACAAAATATGTTTCAATCACAAGTCAATAATTTTTTTTTTCAAATAACATTTACCTTCCTTAATGGATTGTGAAAGCCAGACGCCTCAAGATAGTTAGTCAGCTCATACATCAGTGGGTTTTCCTCTTTGGGATAAGGATGACTACTGGGATCTTTATAATGTTGCTCTATATCAGCTAGTAATGCACTGAGTAAAAATAATCATATAACGTATAATAAATCAGATACAGTACATCACCTATTGTTCTTTTCATTTAAAAAAAAGTAATCTTTTTTTTTACATATCTTTACTATTTTTTTTTTTTAGAGTTTCCTGTTTTACATTAAGAGGTTAGTCCCCCATCACCTTTAGATCTCAACTCAACAAACTAAACTAGATATTGAACATATTTTATTGAACATATTTCATACACTGAAAAAGCCTTGCTGTTAACTCGTTAAATTTGCCTGCTAATATATATTTCAGTGTATAAGTTAAATAAATGTTTGTGTTGATGAGACTGACCTGTTGAAAGTTTGTAAAGAGCTGGCTAAAAACTTGGAGTCAAATTTACAAGATGTGTTCAGTTCATAGGCTATCTGACGCCGCAACAGTTGCATCTGGCCAACCTGGCAATGAGTAAGTTATTCATGAAAATATGGTGGAAATTTAATTTATTAACTCAAATCAAACCATAAACTCCATGAAACCAGGCTTGCGGAGCCGGAGCCGAGGAGCCGGGAGCCGCTACTTTTTGCTGGAGCCGGAGCCGAAAAAATCTGGCGGCTCCACGGCTTCCAAATGTTTTTTTTTACAGCAGAATTTTTTTTTTAGCTTTAAAATTCCAAAATTGTTTGATTGTTTGCCTCCTACAAATTGAAATGTTGTCATTTTTACGAACACCACAGCAGTAACAGCGTTTAAATGATAGCGTGCAAGCACATCACCACAAGAAATCTTTAATGGGGAATCATTTTGTGTTCATTTTAAATCTTGTTACCCTCCAAAATTTTTTTAATGGCATGTTATTTTGTTATTTATAAAGTTAAAACAGTTTTAATTTCATAGAATAAATGTATCAATCATTTAAAATAAATTTTTACGACGACGACAAATTGAACGCTTCATTTCGTATTATTATTTGACCGCGAATTTGTAATAGACTAAAAACAAAATGGTCGCTTTCTGTATTTAACAATTTTATTATAAACAGAATATCTGAAATAGGGTAGATAAATTTATAAGACTGTGGCTATACGGACCCGGGTCCCAATAAAATCCGATTGTTATTCGGACCCGTGGCAAATATGCACTAAGCTTAGCTATATTTAAACTTCATTAGACGGAACCCGAAAAAATAATAATACAGAGTCCACTTAGTGGAAACCTAGACACTGAGTAACGATTAAATCATACAATTCAAACAATTATAAAAAAAAACAATAATAAAGTTTATGTATAGCTAAGCTAAGTGCATATTTGCCACGGGTCCGAATAACAATTAGACTTTATTGGGACGGGTCCGAATAAAAATAACAATTAGACTTTAATGGGACGGGGTCCGAATAAAAATCGAAGTTTATTGGTACCCGGGTCCGAATAGTCACTTTGAATTTATAAATAATAAATATAAATACTGAAGTCTTTAAAATATTTTGAATAATGTATCATTTTACTATTTGCTAATTTGATCATTGAAATAACTTTTTATTACTTATGAAAATGGCGACTAGTGAAACCTCTGTCGAAAATAATGATATGATTCTGAATGCACTGAAATGGTTTGTTTTTAGTAAAACCGACATGCGTATATTTTTCAAGTTCCTGACTATTGGGGTAAACGCGGCAAAATTTGCATAACTTTTTATCAGCGGCATGTTTGCGTGGCGCAATTACAAAAATTTTTGTCTCGTGTGATACTATCTTAAAAGGGAGCCAGAGCCGTGCCGGAGCCATCAAATTTGTGGGAGCCGAGCCGGAAAAAAATTTGGCGGCTCCGCAAGCCTGCATGAAACCACAATTATTTTACACACGCAAGAAACTTTCTATTACTAATGTTTCACAATAGATGAGTTGAGTTGTAAGATGTATTGGATCATGCTAAATAAAATCCCAATGGTGGTCTCCCTTACCTTTGCCTTCCCTAAGTAGGTCTCTGATATATAACAGAAGAAAAAATAAGCATAAGCAACAATAACCATAAAAAAAAAATAATGGAACTGTTGGCTGAAGAATTTATTTCAAGTAAATAGTTCTATAAACACATTGAAATCATGAGATTTAGAAGAAATATTTTGAAAAAATTCAACCAACCGTGTTTATTTATCCAGACAATAAAGAGAAGTTAACAGATCAAGAGATTGATCCCCAAAGATAAAATGTTTCAAATAAAAGGGCCAACCAAGAAAGCACAATGCCAAGTTGAGGCTTGCTCTTGCCAAGGACATTAACCCACCTAGAACTGTGCGGCTTTACAATTTCACAAGAAAATATCACCTCTATCATTATTTTCACCAACTTACTTTTAAAATTATATCCACATATGAAGGCAACAACTTGCTTGTTTTAGAAAGAATTTGACCATACATCTTTTGAGGTTGGGCTGTAAAACATAACAAGTTAAAAAATGAATTTTGAGTGCAACAAATGAAGCCTGGTCAATATACTCAAAAAATCTTTTTTTAACCTCCTTCATGGAAAAAAATGGATCCACCAATTTTGACAACTTGTCCTGGCTTACCTAGTAAACTCTGAACTTACCTAGTAAACTCTGAACTTACCTGGTAAACTCTGAACTTACCTAGTAAACTCTGAACTTACCTACTAAACTCTGAAGTGGACTGAATGATTTATTCAGCTGTGAAAATAAGTCTGTCCAGGATTTATCCTTCAGAACAACTCGCTGGAAGGAAGTCTGGAAAGTCTGGAGCTCTTTTACAATCATGAAACACAGCAGCCTGTCAAGGCCTGAAAGACCGAAACTGCCAACTGCCCTCTGAGATAAATAGTTATTAGAATTAATTGTTTCAAAAGCACATAATGAGCTGACAACATCTACTTTATTTGTACAGTATCTGTTTTTTTTAAAACAATGGAATATATACATTTCAAACAAGTGAAACTCTACTCAGCTATGGAAAATGACAAATATTATTAAACTAAGAAGTGGAAAATAATTTCTTAAACTCAAAAACATTTATTTATTCTGGGAAATATTAATCTATCAAAAATTCTTTCTGCTCAGCACTGTAACAATGGCTGCCAATTGATACAGAGAGCAATGTAGGAAGTACTAAGTAAACTTACATGAATTTTATCAAACAGAGTCTTGTTAATTATTTCCTGTTTTGTTTTCACATCATACCAGGCCTTCATTTGGTCCACATAACATGTTGCTCTAATCAATAAAAAAACATAACATGTTGCTCTAATCAATAAAAAAAAGATTTATACTGAAAACTATTAGACTCAAAATAATAAGATTTCGGCTAAAAACTATAAGCTCAAAATAAAAAGATTTCCATTGGAAACTATTAGACTCCAAATAAAAAGATTTTCATTGCAAACTATTAGACTCCAAATAAATAGATTTGGGTTGAAAACTATTAGACTCAGCTGTTCAATTTACTCTGCAAATAAAGTGTCAAAGAAAAGAAAAATGAAATGGATACTGAATGTTTACTTAGGATCAGTAATCCGAATAATTTCTCTTGCTAAACGCCCAATGAAGTTTACACTGGAATCATCAACAGGTTGAAATCTTGGGATTGGAATGGCCGTTGATTGATATATACTTTCCCAGTCTTGGACCTACAGATACAAAAAAAATCAAAAGTTAGAGTAATCAAAATTAAATACTGTGGATTCTGCTTAATTGGGACACCGCTTAATTGGGACAGCCGCTTATTTGGGACAAATCTCAAAGGAACCAAACCAAGAAGCCAATAGTAAATTTGTATGTTTAATTGGGACAGCTGCTTAATTGGGACAAAAAGCCTCGGTCCTGATGTGTCCCAAATAAGCGGAATCGACTGTAATATCTATTAATCTTTATTACATGAGGAAATAAAAAACTTAACAAATATAATCATTGAACAAAATTTCAAAAAGACCATTGTTTATAGCTATTAATTACATATAAATTCAGTTTTGATTAAAGATAAGCAATAAAAAAATTGATCAGTCAATATTTTTTCCATAATCAAAAACTTAACCATCTCATCATTTGAAATTCTGTTTTATTTTACACTAATCATAGTTCCTAGCATACTCTCATTCACAGATCTGGTCTAATTATACTGCATGAGTTTCATTTTTGAACATTGCAAGATAACTGATCTATTAAGATCCTCCATTTATGTTTAAAAAATGCCTACATCTCTCTGAGCTTGGGGAATTTCGATATAAAATTGCTCCGGGAGAATCTTAGTTTATGTACACTCTCACCCATAATACAGAAGTTGATATGGACATTTTTTTATTAATATGATTTATTTAGTTTATTAGTTGTTTTTTAATCAAATTGCTCTCTATTCTATATACTATCTTCTTTTAGAGATCAGAACTGTTTAGAAACTATAAAATGGATGTCAAATGTCACATTTCTTCTAGTCAAATATTAACAAACAATTTATAAAGTACAAATATTTATGCACAATTTATATCGAATGACAAATGCACTTTGTTTCCATTCCAGAGCAATAAATGTTACTAGAAGAGATTTTAACTTGAAACTTTTTTCTAGGCTGCTTTAATTTTATTTTATTTAATAAAAAATGTTTAAAGCCAAAAAAAAAATTCTGTTCAGAGCAAATGATAAACAAATAACAAAATGTAAAAAAAAACTCAAGAAGGTCAAAATTATTATTCAGAAAAGTTAACATATGGTGAATAAGCACAGTCAAATTTTCCCATATGAACACTGATATAATTCCACCCATCATTTAATATATGTATGTCACAAAACCTTTGTTCTAAGGAAACTGTTGCATTCTTGCTCCACATTGTAGTTGATAATTCTTGACACTTCCTCCTGCCAGATCTTTAGTCCATAAATATTGACATAGTCCTGGATGTACTCGAATGACCTGCGGAAACCATCCATCTGATCGCCCAAAGTGTGCAGCTTTGGCAACAGCTCACTTGTCTATGTAGATGAAGAAATTAATTTTATATAATATTTGTCTATGATATTTTGTTCATTATTATTTAACAATACTTATGAATATTTATATAAAGAAAAACAGTCTTGCTCATTAAGAAGGGAACGGTTGTGTGGCCATACAGAATGCCAACCCTAGAGGAAGACACTAAAATAGCTTGGTTAGCAAATTTTTCAGCCTCTGGAAGATTTAGTGTTTTAAATTCAAAGCTGTGATCTGTTGTCGCATATTTCACACTTCCAGCAAGGCAATGTAAACAACTATTTATGCAACCAATAGTGAATAAATCCTGTGACCATGAAATGCCATTGAGAACAACCAATGGTGAATAAATCATGTTGCTATCAAATGCCGTTGAGAACAATTGACAACAAGGGAGATGTCAGAAAAGGGCAAGAGAATGTAATAAAAAAACTATAGGTAAGTTAAGATCTGTTGAAGTTCAAACTGCAGAAGACAATGTTAAATGAGGCTACAAATCTTAGTGCTAGATTTGTACTAAGTGCTGCTGAAGTGTAAAGTTACTGCAAAAATGTCTAAGGAATCGGAAAGTTATGTTGATACTAGATCTATTTAGTACCATAATTAATTTCTCGTTTTTCTGCATGTTGGAATTTCGGTCAAGATTATTGTCAGTGAATGACAAAGACACTAGCACAGCAGCACAAGACACTAGCAGCAGCACAAGACACCAGCAAAGCAGCACAAGACACCAGTACAGCAGATAAGATGTTAGGACAGCCATGGGCAAACTACAGACTTGGGGCCAAATCCTGGTAAAGTGGCCATTCAGAGTATGTGAAATGCTGGAACTGATGAAATCATGGCAAGGGCTAAAGACAATGCTTTAAAGATTGATGCTCTAGATGTGTGGAGAGACCACCATGTAGGCAGGCAAAATGTCAAGGAATTGAACCTACAAACCAGCAAAAATTAGGCACTGATTTTTTTTTTCATATTCAGCACAAATTAAAAAAAAACTGAAACTTGTTGATTTCATCAGCATAACAGGAAAAGCACATGCAGCTCAATCAGTACATGAATTACATCAATCTGCCATTGTTTGAGAATTGAAATACAATAACAAAATCAAAGGAGCAGACATTTTGTCTGAGATTGAAAGAGTTCAGCAATGGTATAAGATATTCTTCACTCAGCATAAAATATCTGTTAAATCTTTATTACTGAAGTGGCCTTAAAGAGGTCAACCAAAATATCGACTTTGTTTCTTACACTTCCAGTAACTTTTTGGTAATTTTTTTTTTATTGTGATCATTTATGTTACAAGACCAACTGTGATTTCAATTGAACATAATCTTGTATTGATAATGGTATGATAAACAGCAGTGCCAAAGATAGTTGTTTTGAAAGCTGCTGATACATGAAAGATGTTCTTGAAGAATCTGTTATGTTTTAATATTAACTTTTTTCTTTACCATTTTCGTTTGTTCAAAATGAATTGCATACTTTAAAAAACACTTTTTGTGTCTCATTGCAGCTATGAACACGTAAATAATAGCCAATACAACAAATCAAAGAAGAAAGAATTGATCCCCAATGCTTATAAACTGACAGTGTATGAAATGACTGGCATGAAGTGAAATGACTGGCATGAAATGATTGGCATGTCTTCTGGTAAGAATAAATCTCTAAATCTCATACTGTTTTTATTCAATTTTAATTTCATGAGATACATGCCAAAAAACCATAGATAATGACCCAGATTAATTCAGAGTATTCCAATTAGGCAATAATTTAAAACCTATAGTAAGGACTCTAAAAATTACCTTTGCTTTTGTATTAAACATGAGTCCCATATGGAGTGCTTGTGATACTTGCATTACCAATTCTTTTCTGATGCCATCTTCTAATAGCTGCTTGGGGTCAATCTTGATGGAGAAATATGCAACGAATATATTGAGATATACATGCACTATCAAATATATTGAGATATACATGCACTATCAAATATATGAGATATATACATGCACTATCAAATATATTGCGATATACATGTACTATTAAATATATTGCGATATACATGTACTATCAAATATATTGAGATATACATGTACTATCAAATATATTGAGATATACATGCACTATCGAATATATTGAGATATACATGTACTATCGAATATATTGAGATATACATGCACTATCGAATATATTGAGATATACATGTACTATGGAATTTATTGAGATATACATGTACTATGGAATATATTGAGATATACATGTACTATGGAATATATTGAGATATAGGTGTACTATCGTTTAAATATTATAAGAAATACATGTATTAAATTTTTGTAAGTAAAGATGTTTTCTTATGACTGTTTTTCCTCTGCTACGCTAGACAGGGCTGAACAGTTATAGACAGAGTGAGATACATAAAGACATTAAGAGTTTCGCAGTGGCTCCGGCACCAGCCAAAACCATTATATTAGGGTATAAGGAACATGGCATATATAAATTATTTTTTTTTCAGGATTAGGGTTAGGGTTAGGGATAGGTTTAGGGTTAGGGTGTGGAGCAATATCTATGACTGGTACCCGAAGTAAAAAAAAATACGGGTTCGGTCGGACCGAACCGTAGCCACTGCGTAAGTGTTTTCAAAACAGATGCATGTGTATGTATTACATGTAAAGATCAGATAACTAATGTAATGTTGTTGGTACATATCTCAAAATCAAAACATCAAACATTATTCAGTGTGAAATATATATTTATATATATATATATACATATACAGATGACTATACAGGGGGGTCAAATTCTGCTGTTTGATCCGATCCATGTTTCATTCCCCTCCTCCACCCATTCCCATCAATGACAATTATATTCAATATATATCACTTCATATAATACTCCATCTGCTCATGGGTCGAAAAAAAAATTGTTTAATTCACTTTCGCATACCCCCCAGAAATGTGAGGTTTCTGGGTCAGTAATACGATGGCCAAATTATAGGAAAAAATATTGAGTCTAAGTGACTGCTCATTAGCATCAAACTTTTAAGTTTTTTTTATGCTAAAGGGTCATTCCATGTCAACTCAACCAGTTTTTTGACAATTGTTCACCCGACCCTCTCAGGATCTTTTTTGAGATTTTCAGGGCTTGTTGTACATTCAAAGTTGAGTGATTCCTGAAAATTTCAGACCATTTGGTAAAAAACTTTGTGAGATATGATTTTTTAAAGTTTTAAGGGTAGTCGCGAGTTCGTGTGACATTTACATTTTCGCGATATTTGAACATGAATATTTCAAAAACTAAAAGAGGTATCAGGCTGTAATTTTCAGTATTTACTCATTGTTTTATCTTGAGTTGAATGATTTATTTATCTTAAGTGTAACTTGCACACAGAATGCCCTAAAAAATTCCAAACATTGCACTTCAGACAGTTTTCATCAATATTTGACCCAATATAGCCAAGAACCTATAAGACATGAAATGATGTTTGTTATACAATTAGTAAGTAACATATATGTGTATACTATTTTGATAGAGAATTCCTGTTAATCAAATAATAGTGTACTCATGTTGGGCCCCTTTAAACATCATGGTCTGCTTTTCTCTCATAAAACCAAGCTTTCTCACTGTTTGTCAACTCTGAGCTGGATGTAGAGACATCAATAGCAGCAAATCGTGATGTATCAAGGGTCGGTCACGTTTCCTTGAAACATTTTAACAGTGAAATGTGTGGTCCAGATGGTTTAAACAACTTGTCAAACACTGCTGCTGATATTATTTCAAAGATGTGATGACAGCATGCTAGAAATAGAAGGTATTTGTCAAACACCCGCTGAATAACTGTTATGGCGCCAGTATGAACTCCTGTGTTAGGACTTGTTGTATCAAAACAAAGACCAGCCAGCCATTCTGGGACACCTTTCAACTCATGTAGTATCTGAACCACAGCTTTACCCATTAATTCACCAGTTGATCTTGGAAGTTGTAGAATTGTCAGAAGCTCTTCAACCTTCACTCAAGACACAACAATTAACATTCGATCAACTAGCTCGTCTGATTGGCCACCAACATCTGGTAGTAATTTTCCATCAAAATGAGCAACTAATGATGTGCTTGGCACAAACATCTCCTTCTGGTTTACTGATTGGCAAACATTTTTTCTAGCTCTATATATTGTACTTGTTGACAGTGATACTGTTGTTGATTCATCAGCTGGAAAAATTCAACTTTCAACTCCATCTGCCTATTACTTCGACAGCCTTTGTTCTTGCCAAGCTTAACATATCTCTCGTACAATCATTTCAGCTTGGCAACAGCATTGTGTTTCTGTGTCGTTGGGATGTGCGCTATAAACCATATAGCAAAAACTTCATCGATCACATTTGAGCAGCTTCCAGAGAGAGAAAGCTTCTACTCTTCAAGTAATAAAGCAAACGACGCAGAGTGAGCACCATAGTTGGTAGGCTGTTAGAACAAATGACTAAATCAAGAGATGCTAACTGTTGACCAATCAACTAGACATCGATTTCAGATCTAGTTTTGAAAGTCTTTTGAGGTACAGATGCCATATTAATTATTACAATTGAACTCTAAATCTGAAATCTGAAAGAAAAAGAACGCACAGCAGTGTACAATGCAGAATTAATAATGCGGAATTAACAATTTAAATGTCAATAATAGTTCACTACAAAGATAATTTAAAAAATCCACTCCAAAATTACACCATGTAGGCTTACGAACAGGGACGAGACTAGAGTGTTGCCGGTCTAACTCTTAGAGAAAAATTGATTGATGTTTTTATAACCATATACAAAGCACAAACGAACAAATATCTATATATTTGTATAAAGTATTGGACTAATAATATAAACAATTTATATAAATAAATTTTATATATATTTAAACTTGTAATCATTTTATTATGAAAGATTATGCTAACTATATTCAATGCACACAGGACCATTATATAGCTATAAAAAAATGGTCTTGTGTGTATTGAATATAGTTAGCATAATCATTCATAATAAAATGACTACAAGTTTAAATATATATAACATCAGTATATATAAATCGTGTTTATTATTAGTCCAATATTTTATAAAAATATATAGATATTTGTTCGTTTGTGCTTTGTATATGGCTATAAAAACATCAATCAATTTTTCTCTAAGAGTTAGACCGGCAACACTCACGCCTCGTCCCTGCTTACGATTATGCCAAAATAAAGAGTAGTCTGTTAATGTCAATCTTTTTGACTGAAATTTTTACTGGTTACCTAATACACCAATCCTCATCGATGAATGCCCTATGCGGTTAAATTTGAAAAAAAAATTTTTTTTGAAACACTCTAATATAATTTTATAGTAAAATAGATCTTCTGATCACATTTGTGTCGCCAAGGTAAGTAATGACGTCACTAAGTAAGTTCGTACATACATTTATATCAAACATTTTCTAAATGCCTATTGAAATATTGGTCAATGTCACGGACATATTTAAATGTGTTTGCTTTGTTCATTGAAATATTACTCATTGTCAGCCGGACAATTTGAACAGGTGTTTGCTTTGTTCTATTGAAATATTGGTCAATGTACAATGGACATATTTGAAATGTGTGTTTGTTGTTCAATTGAAATATTGGTCAATGTCAGCGGACATATTTGAAATGTGTGTTTGCTTTGTTCTATTGAAATATTGGTCAATGTCAGCCGGACATATTTGAAATGTGTTTGCTTTGTTCTATTGAAATATTGGTCAATGTCACAGACATATTTGAAATGTGTGTTTGCTTTGTTCTATTGAAATATTGGTCAATGTCAGCCAGATGAAATTCCCTAAGGTGGTGTCTACACGAGTGTCTGCAGTGTGCACATACATGCTCATGTTCGTGTGCACACGTGTATATGTCTGTATGTTCGTGTGCACACGTGTACATTTTGTATGTTCGTGTGCACACGTGTACATGTCTGTATGTTCGTGTAGCATGCACATTTATGTGCAAACATGTCTATATATTTATGTGCAAACAAGTCTGTATATCAGTGTGTGCACATATATCCATGTTTCACTGCATACTTGTCTGTGTGTATTTTGTTTGTGTTCCAGTATTCTTTCTATTTTATTTTCACCTATGTCTTTGTATTTATCTGCTATCCTGTGTTTATAATGTGTGTGTACACCAGTGTAGAAATTCTGGTAATGTCACTTGTTCAGTGAAGTTTCTCAACCAGTGTAGAAATGTCTGATAATGTCACTTGTTCAGTGAAGTTTCTCAACCAGTGTAGAAATGTCTGATAATGTCACTTGTTCAGTGAAGTTTCTCAACCAGTGTGAAATGTCTGATCACTTGTTCAGCGAAGTTTCTCAACCAGTAGGCAATAGATTGAACTCCCTGTTTTCCTGTTTACTCATTTTATTTTCTTCATATCCGTTTACTGACTGTGACAATGTATAGATTATTCTATCCGTTTACTGACTGTGACAATGTATAGATTCTCCATATCAGTTTACTGACTGTGACAATGTGTAGATTCTTCTACATTAGTCATCTGTGTATCAATACAGGTGACAGGCATCAACCGGTAGTCACTCATTGATTCTGCGTATGCACCTGTTAGAGTCGTTTGCTCTGTCTATCACTTTAAACTCATGTCTTGAGGGGCGGGTACAGTTTTACTATTGATTTGTTTCGTTGCTCGCTTTAACTCCTGAAATAAATGGAGTTTCCCAGAGCTGTAGATAATCACTACATAACATTATGGTTTCAGAATTGTGTGTTCACCCAGCATCAATAGACTTTTTTAACTAAAAACATGAACATGACCAGTGCCAATACTCACACTTCCAACTTTTGATTACTTCACACCAACAGTGATTACTGATGTACACTACTTCCAACAGTGATTACTGATGTACACTACTTCCAACAGTGATTACTGATGTACACTACTTCCAACAGTGATTACTGATGTGCACTACTTCCAACAGTGATTACTGATTACACTACTTCCAACAGTGATTACTGATGTGCACTACTGCCAACAGTGATTACTGATGTACACTACTTCCAACAGTGATTACTGATGTACACTACTTCCAACAGTGATTACTGATGTGCACTACTGCCAACAGTGATTACTGATGTACACTACTTCCAACAGTGATTACTGATGTACACTACTTCCAACAGTGATTACTGATGTACACTACTTCCACCAGTGATTACTGATGTACACTACTTCCAACAGTGATTACTGCTGTGATATAGAACTAAGAGATGGGATCTCATTCACAAAGTTACCTAAACGGATTAGTAATAAATGGATGATACTTGCAGTGTTCATTAATTAGCTTTTCAGAAATATTTTCGTACGGTTGAGAGGGAGGATGGCAAACACATGTAAGGGGAACTGGGCTAAAATGACTTTACAGTCAGAGAAGATCTCATTGGCCCAATAAGTCAGAGACTGTTAGGCGCCCGATGTCTGCGATGAGCGGCCGTGATCCAGTTTTTTTCAACCCATTTATTTTAGTAAAGTTAATCAAGCGCAACCAATTGACCTTGTTTGAACCAGAGTCTAATATTACACGAGTAGTTCTTCCTCCCTCCACTTCAACATTTCTATTCCAGTTTTCACACCAACAATATGAACATTTGTTATGTATTACCTTTAGTTCAAGTATCACACATATTTAGGTTCAGTCCAAACACAGAAACAGAAAAAAAAATGTTGTATGCTTGATTGTTTTATTAATTAATTTATTTTTCCGTTTATTTTGTCTTCAGTTTTCTTCTCAATATTACTTGAAGTCTTTTGTTTTATTTGTTTACCACAAAATTTAATGTCTGCTACACAAGCAATTATTGAAACTACACAGCCGGCTATTTAAGACACACAGGCAGTTATTGAAGCTACACAGCCGGCTAATTAAGACACACAGGCAGTTATTGAAGCTACACAGCCGGCTATTTAAGACACACAGGCAGTTATTGAAGCTACACAGCCGGCTATTTAAGGTAAACAGGCAGTTACTGAAGCTACACAGCCGGCTATTTAAGACACACAGGCAGTTATTGAAGCTACACAGCCGGCTATTTAAGATAAACAGGCAGTTATTGAAGCTACATAGCCGGCTATTTAAGATAAACAGGCAGTTATTGAAGCTACACAGCCGGCTATTTAAGATACACAGGCAGTTATTGAAGCTGCACAGTGATTATATATAAATTAGAGGGCCACTCAAAACTGGTGTTCTTAATTTATCCCTTCCCCCATATTATTTTTTTTTCGTTATGTAGAAAAGATTTGGGAAAATTTTGATGCAAAATAATCATATTTACTGGTCACTCATTGGAGTCAAAGATTAACATAAATAGTTGAAATTAAACAATATTTTCGTATAAAATTACTTTTTGAGCATCAACTGAAAACTCATCAATTTTGAGCAGTTAGAGTCAATCGATTCATGTATGTTTTCATATTTTGTTTCTTAGTTTGTCTTCGTTGATACAGAAGTGGGTGTTGATTTATAAAGATTAAGAAAGTCTTGGTGAAATACTAGGTCATAAAGATCTACCAGTGAAATATCAATTAATGAAACAAAAATTGGTTCAAATAATTTTCTTCATCAAAGTAAAAATATTCGGTCATGTGGTAGGGACCGTGAAAAAGTAGAAATTAACTTTTTTTTGCGTTTATAAAGAGTTATTAATTAGGCCCACTATACATTTTTATTATTGAAAATGAAACATTTGTTCTGTTCTATATTAAAATGCCACATTCTGTGACAGGCGCTAAGCTGAAGTCCAAATTTAAATCTAAATGTCATATTTCTTTTGAATCTGATTTTGAAAAAAAGTTCCATTTATAAAAACCTTTCGTCACCGAGAGAATATCACTTACTCTGCGCACTAAATTTATTGGAGTGCGCACTAGTCATATTTGACTATTAATTGGTGCTGGTAGCCATGAAAAGAAGCAATGCCATTCATAGACAACTTGCAACAAAGGTCATCACCATGACGACCAGTATAAACGTTGCCAAAAAGCCCAAGCTCCCCATTGAATCCTAAGTTAAGTTGTCTCTGCAACATCGCATTTAAAAAAACAAGCAATTAAGCCTGTTCCATTCTGGACACAGGACGTGTTAGCTCATTTTCATGTTATGTATCAGTACGTTTGTTAGCTTTCAGTAAATATTTGTAAATTTTGGAAATGTTTATAAATTCAATTGTGTAATGCATATATCTGTAAAAAAATATTATAAAGACGTTTCTTTATATTTGAAAAAAAAATTATTTTCTCTTAAATCTAGCTACAAGTGGTTTGTGGTTACTGAAATAGGACTCATAATTGAAAACATTCGAAATTGTAGTCATTTAATCGTCCGAAAACTCCGTCAATTGTTGCATAGCTCTGATACTTTCGATTAAACTCAGAACACAAACTCACTATTTCATTTGATGAGTTTCTTAATAAATCTTGGTGAAACTACGTGCTACAGTATTTCGCACCAAATGAATGGGTTATTGAACGTACAAGGTGTAGAATGGGACTATATATATATAATATATAAGCCCCTTAGGAGCCCTGAAGCCCGGCCCTCAGAGGTCCTATCGCGAAATGAACTTTTGATGTACACATGGTAGGCCAAGACCTACAAAATGATATATACATCATGGGTCTAGGACTTATGGTTGCTGAGATATAGGGCGCTCTTTTATTAATATAGCTTATATAGTAAAAAACGGTACTTTATAAGCCCCCTTTTACGGCCCTCAGAGGTCAGATCGCGAAATGAACTTTTGCTGCACACATGGCAGGCCAAGACCTACAAAATGATATATACATCATGGGTCTAGGACTTATGGTTGTTGAGATCTAGGGTGATGACGGACAAACAAACAGACAGACAGACAGACAAAACGGGGACGAAATATAAGATCGGATTAAAATTACTTGATACCAAAGTTTCGGACCGGTGTAAGTTTAATTTTATGATCTATATTAATGGCGGCTAAATATTTTCACCGGTGTATTTAGCGCAATGAGCACCCCCAGTTTTATTAGAGCCTTGTGGAATGAGTACACTTATTGAACAATCGTCATACCGCTTCAAATCGTTGCATGCCTAAAATATATAAAACATTTTATTTTGAATGCTGCAATGCTGCAGGTATTGTATTGCATCTCGTGTATTCTCGTCCAACGCCCGTCTGGCAGACGCCTCCAACCAACGCACCCTCTACACCTCACAATATGGTACGGTTTTGTCTCTATTTCATTTTTCTAATCTGTTTATTTATTTTCTCCTTATGTTTTACTGTATGTCGTAAATAGGTTTATTTTTTTTTAAATTTAAACAAGACGGAATGGAGGGGAAGTAATTATGCCTAAGCATCACCCACTTCACATCTGTCGTTTCAATCGAGGTTGGCATGACAACACGCATACAAACAATCCATGTTTCGTCAGGCCGTGCAGAATCAACGGGACATCTTTGAACTCTGTTGTAATTATAACTCGGGAAGGCTGATGTCTGGCCTAGATAGGGCCACTAGACCGGTGTGAAGTAGAAACACCGCTCACCACGGTGCCGATATATTAAATAAATGTCTAGCACAAATGTATAGCTCGCCTACGACCGGGCGCAGATAAAATATATCTCGTTATCAGAGTTTGTTGTCGGCAGTAAACAATAACATTAGAGAACTGGCCGAGTAGTAGACATACAGCTAGAGATGCCTTGACTGTGTGCAGTGTTTACATATTAGATGTATTATTAGAACAGGAAGTTTTGATGCACATTATTTAGAGATTTGTGTTATAATAAGAAGTGTAAATATTATAGATTGGAAAACTTTTGGAGGCGGATTGGGGATTTCCGCTATTTACAAAAATCCGCCTCCTCCCTTCCCCCCTATTGGACAAATTTCATTTTCATGTTACCTAAACATAGTTTCAATTTGTTTAAATACTATTTAAGAATATTGATTTAAAAAAAAAATATAAATCGTGGTTTAAAAAATAAACTAGGCTAATGATATTTTAAGCGAAAATATTAGAACACATTCTTTTAAAAATAAAATGAGATTATTTCTATGTAACATAAATTTTGCTGTATTTGTTTATATAAATATTATTCGTTTTTAAGACCCATAAATCCCTGATGGAGACATAACTCCCTGATGGAGACGACTGGCTCCAAGTAATGCGAGACTGTGCCAGAAGCGATCAATCCCTCTCCAGGTCTGGAGCTTTGGTGGCACAGTTTTCAGAGATATATTGTGTTTCAGGTCTGAAGGATGACATCACGGAAGTAACCCTGCTGATGCCAGGTGCTCCCCCCCCCCACCTGGCAAAAGTCTGTTGGGTGGCTGGGTGGGCGCGTTCCAGTGGCTGAGGATGAAGGTGTGAAGTGATCTACTGATGGAACGTTCCAGTGGCTGAGGATGAAGGTGTGAAGTGATCTACTGATGGAACGTTCCAGTGGCTGAGGATGAAGGTGTGAAGTGATCTACTGATGGAACGTTCCAGTGGCTGAGGATGAAGGTGTGAAGTGATCTACTGATGGAACGTTCCAGTGGCTGAGGATGAAGGTGTGAAGTGATCTACTGATGGAACGTTCCAGTGGCTGAGGATGAAGGTGTGAAGTGATCTACTGATGGAACGTTCCAGTGGCTGAGGATGAAGGTGTGAAGTGATCTACTGATGGAACGTTCCAGTGGCTGAGGATGAAGGTGTGAAGTGATCTACTGATGGAACGTTCCAGTGGCAGAGGATGAAGGTGTGAAGTGATCTACTGATGGAACGTTCCAGTGGCTGAGGATGAAGGTGTGAAGTGATCTACTGATGGAACGTTCCAGTGGCTGAGGATGAAGGTGTGAAGTGATCTACTGATGGAACGTTCCAGTGGCTGAGGATGAAGGTGTGAAGTGATCTACTGATGGAACGTTCCAGTGGCTGAGGATGAAGGTGTGAAGTGATCTACTGATGGAACGTTCCAGTGGCAGAGGATGAAGGTGTGAAGTGATCTACTGATGGAACGTTCCAGTGGCTGAGGATGAAGGTGTGAAGTGATCTACTGATGGAACGTTCCAGTGGCTGAGGATGAAGGTGTGAAGTGATCTACTGATGGAACGTTCCAGTGGCTGAGGATGAAGGTGTGAAGTGATCTACTGATGGAACGTTCCAGTGGCAGAGGATGAAGGTGTGAAGTGATCTACTGATGGAACGTTCCAGTGGCAGAGGATGAAGGTGTGAAGTGATCTACTGATGGAACGTTCCAGTGGCTGAGGATGAAGGTGTGAAGTGATCTACTGATGGAACGTTCCAGTGGCTGAGGATGAAGGTGTGAAGTGATCTACTGATGGAACGTTCCAGTGGCTGAGGATGAAGGTGTGAAGTGATCTACTGATGGAACGTTCCAGTGGCTGAGGATGAAGGTGTGAAGTGATCTACTGATGGAACGTTCCAGTGGCAGAGGATGAAGGTGTGAAGTGATCTACTGATGGAACGTTCCAGTGGCAGAGGGTGAAGGTGTGAAGTGATCTACTGATGGAACGTTCCAGTGGCTGAGGATGAAGGTGTGAAGTGATCTACTGATGGAACGTTGCAGAGACAATACGTTTTGTGAAATACGATTAGGTAATCGAGCTTCAAGTCTGGTAATCTGCATATCTGGTACACTAACCATTGAGTATGTTAAGTAAGTAAAGACACTGGGGGTGGGGGTAAAACACAGAAACACACGTATATATGTATACAACGCTATTTGCTATTGGCATCAATGTTCCCTCTAAGGTGTGGCATGAAGTGAGCGATTTAAGCGATGTTGTCCGTCGGAGTGAGCGATTGTACGTGTAGTATGAGCGACGCTCTGAATTCGTGTGAGCGATCAATCACGCGCTCAACTTAGAGGGAACATTGATTGGCACTATGCTTGGTGAAGGATGATTGTGGGTGTGTCCACCGGGCGAGGGTGTGTCCACCGGGCGAGGGTGTGTCCACCGGGCGAGAGTATGTCCGCCGGGCGAGGGTGTGTCCACTGGGCGAGGGTGTGTCCACCGGGCGAGAGTATGTCCGCCGGGCGAGGGTGTGTCCACCGGGCGAGAGTATGTCCGCCGGGCGAGGGTGTGTCCGCCGGGCGAGGGTGTGTCCACCGGGCGAGAGTATGTCCGCCGGGCGAGGGTGTGTCCACCGGGCGAAGGTATGTCCGCCGGGCGATGGTATGTCCGCCGGGCGAGGGTGTGTCCACCGGGCGAAGGTATGTCCGCCGGGCGATGGTATGTCCGTCGTGCGAGGGTATGTCCGCCGGTACCTCTCACGCGTCAGTTCATTAAATTCTTGGGTTGTTTTAAAACGAAAATTATGTGTCACTGTGTACTCCTGCATAAGCTTTCCCGTACCCCCTGGGGGTAGGCGTGCCACTGGTTGCCTTCAATTCCACACTTGTCCATATAGTACAGCTTGTTTCTGTAATGTGTGTACTGATCATGTTTGTTACGGATCCTTTTAATGATGATGCTTGTAGAGGGTGTAATAAATCAGACAACACAAATCACGAAGTTAACTCCAGTGAAGTAACATCAAACAATCATTTAATACTTGAACATGAACTGACATAAAGGTAGAATCAGGAGGAGTACAAAGGCAAACTGTAAATATGCATCCATCTACATAGATGCCCACAGCTAGACTATATTATTTCTCCACATTTCTCCCCTCTACCTAAGCATGATGTAATCATGTAAAACCCAATACTAATACCGACAAAAGGAAGCCACATGAAACAAAGTTCAATCATAGAACATATCCCAAATCATCATAACAACAAAATAAATTATACAATGATTCATCAAATCAATATTGCATGGAATTATAAATCAATACATGCAAACAATATAATAAATATCATCAATCATATATGTATAAACATATTGAATTCAATTAAAATTTCTCATCATTTTAATAATTTTTTTTTTTTTCGTCACTGATATTCATTATTTTATTAGATATTTTTTTTCTATGTGACTTGTTAATTTTTTTTTTCTTTCATGTCACTTGTATATCTTTTCTATTATCTTTTTTTCAGGTGACTTTTTTTTTTTCATGTCACTAGTTATTCTTCTTTTTTTTTTTTCTCAAGTGACTTCTCTTTTTTTTTTTTATCATAATCATCAACTATTATTAAATATCATTATGTCATCATATAAACATATAATACATGTAACATAAACATTACGGTACACAAGATTTCTTACTGCCAGGACATAGGTTTGTTGAGAACTTAAGCTCATTTCAAATGCAACGTGATAACGTGTCAGCAATAACGTTCTCTTTACCAGGTATAGCTTGGACGATAAAATTAAAATCCTGCAGTAGGAGTGACCATCTGGCTACTTTATTATTCCCTAGCTTTTTGGAATTTATAAATGCCAGCGGCGCATGGTCAGTCCGAAGAATAAATTGGGCACCTAACAGATACCTTGCCAATTTTGTAATGCACCATGTGATGGCTAATCCCTCCCTCTCTATTGTAGCGTATCTTGTCTCTGGTGAGGTCAATTTACGACTGACATATAGCACTGGGTGTAACACACCATTGTGGCTCTGTAACAGGGCCCCCCCTATGGCGGCGGCCGAGGCATCTGTGGCCAGAACGAATTGTTTACCTATGTCAGGTAACTTTAATATGGGCCCCTGAGCGAAGGCGGTTTTAATAATCTCCAGGGCCCGTTGACATTCATCAGACCAGATGATTTTGTTTGGCTCTCCCTTTTTAGTTAGATTAGCCAGAGGTTCCATTATATGAGCGAAATTCGGAATAAACTTCCGATAGAAATTGCATAAGCCCAAAAGACTGCGCACCTGTTTCTTTGATGACGGTTTTTCAATATTTAATATCTTTGACACTGATTCACCTATGGGTTTTATTATATTATTTCCCACTTTATGTCCTAGGAAAGTTACTTCCGTCAGTCCTATCTCTACCTTAGTCGGTCTCACGGTTAAATTATGTCTCTTTAAAACTGTAAAAATTTCTCTTAGACTCCTAACATGTTTATCCCAGTCCTCATGAAAAATACAAATGTCATCCAGGTAGCAAACAGTGTCTTGTCTATGGGAAAATAATTTGGCCATCATCCTATTGAAGGTGGCTGGTGCATTTACTAGCCCAAAACTCATGAAATTCCATTGGAACAACCCAAATGGAGTTATAAATGCAGTCAATGGTTTGGCTTCAGGGGTCAGTGGTATTTGCCAATACCCTCTTGCTAAATCCAGTTTAGAAAAATATTTAGCTCTGGCTAGCCTGGTCATTAACTCCTCAGGATTGGGCATGGGATACGAGTCCATAATGGTTATTTTATTTAACTGTCTATAGTCTACACACAGTCTGATGTCACCTGTCTTTTTCTTAACTAACACTATGGGAGCTGCATATGGTGACTCTGATGGTTCTATGACACCCTGTTTCTGTAACCCTTCTAACTCTTTCTTGATATAGTCGCGGTGATGTAATGAGAGGGTGTATGGTCTCAAACGGATAACCTTGTTTTCTGACAGCTTTATGTCATGTTGTATTATATCAGTTTTACCCGGTCTATCAGAAAAAATATCTGTAAAGTCACCCAAAAGTGTCTTAATACTAACCACTTTGTCATGAGTTAGGTTATTTAATGCTATATCCTCCCATGTTTCCTTGTTTCCAACCTCAGGTCCCTCACATGTCTGAATGTCAGCGTCAGGTACATCTTCCTCCCTTAACATGAAACAATTTTGAACCTGTCTCTCAGCGGTCTGAACTAATTCAATTGGTCTATTATAGTATACTTTCAACATGTTTATATGAAAGACCTTTAACCTATTTCTAATATTAATTTCATAATCCACGTCTGTCACCTTTCTAGTAACCTTAAAAGGTCCTTGCCACTTAATGAATAATCTATTGGTCTTGTCCGGTAATAAGACAAGTACATCTTCACCTGGTCTAATATGTCTGAGTTTCCTGTCTCTATTAACCCTCAATAATGTGCTTTTATTTTTTGTTAAAACATTTGATCTAGCCACATCACAAGCCTTTATCAGTCTCTGTCTTGTATCAATCACTAGCTCATAGGCAGTTCTTACGTCAGGGGATAAATCTTTCCTTATCATTAAGTCCTTAAGTAAAGACAGTGGACCCCTTTGGATTCGCACCGTACACCATTTCAAAAGGTGAAAATCCTGTTGTTTCCTGTGGAATTTCCCTATATGCAAACAACACACAGGGTAACATGAGATCCCAGTCTCCCGGATTGTCATCAGACACTTTACTGATCATTTTTTTTATACTGCCGTTCAGTCGCTCACAAATTCCATTACTTTGGGGATGGTATGGCGATGTAAAGATTTGTTTGATCCCCAATACAGAGGTAAAATGGTTGGTTAATTCAGATACAAATTGAGTACCTCTGTCAGATAAAATAACATCAGGGAAGCCTGTCCTACAAAAAATAGTCATTAGTGCCTGTGCTATGTCCTCAGTCCTTATGAATTTCAGAGGCACCGCCTCTGGCCATCTGGAACATACATCCACCACCGTTAAGATAAAACGATGGCCTCTATTGGACAGCACTGGCATAGGTCCAATTATATCAATAGCTAATTTTGTGAACGGTCTGTCAACTACATCGGTTGTTTGTAATGGGGCTTCCCCTGGTACATTTGGGCCCCTTTGATTGACACAGGTCACACGTCCTAACATATCTCTTTACGTCTCTGGTAACCCCGGGCCAAAAGAATTTTCCTAAGATCCTATACTTGGTTCTAGTAACCCCCAAATGACCCGCTAAAGGTGAATCGTGGGCTGTCCTAAGAACTAATTTCCTATACTTCATTGGGACTATAAGTTGATTCACCGTTTTATTCATGTACTGTGTCTTTCTAACCCAAACACCTTTTCTAACTGAATGATTTCCCTATCTCTAAATGATTTTTTATCCCGGTTGATTAATTTTGATAATGACACGTCATTATGCTGTTCAGTAAAAAAGTTCTCTCCATCTATGGTGACCCTGTCAGACATCTCACCCACAGGAATGTCACTAGATTTAACATTGTCAGTCATGTGTGGATTAGGAAAGTTGACTACATTCTCTTCCCTTTGTATAATTTTTACTTCCTGAGTATTAATTAAGCAGTTATCTGTACTACTAATTGATGACTGATTATGGAGTTTTTCCTCCTTAGCCTGAGCCCTTGTCACAGCATTACAGTTTCTAGTAGGATCATTAAGTTTTTTCCATTTATCCAATTCCATGGGATCACACTCTATTACGCCCTCAATATTGCCCACTAAAACGTCATAAGTTGGTTTCTCGATGACTAATGCTTCAACTAGCCCTGTGTAAAATGGACTTCTAAGATTAATGGTGGCTATGGGTAACTCATGTACCGTCCCATCAAATGACGCACATAGACCCATTCTTCCCGTGAATTCACTATCTTTCACCAATGATCTACGGACACACACGCACGTTGCCCCAGTGTCACGTAGCACCTTCACAGGTACATCACCAACGAACCCAGGGTAAAAATGTAAACCATTACCTCCCCCTGAACTAACATTGCCTGTTGTACCCTATCTCTTTGTCTCTGTCTGGTCTTGTCCATGGTTCTGGTCTGTTGTCCTTTTCTCCCCTGACTATTTCCCCGGGACCAAGTGCAGTTCCTAGCATAATGTCCCCTGGCGTTACACAGATAACATAAACTATCACTACCTCCATTTCCCCTTTTGCAGTCTCGCGATCTATGTCCGGCTCTCCCACATGAGAAACATAATTTGTCCCCGTCATGTCGGTCACTGGATCTATTCCTGTTCCCAGGACTTAAGCTACGGCCACGGTTTGGATATGGTAAAGCTTTTAGCAAAGCACAGCACATCCTGGTTATGGTCTGGTTCTAACTTAGATATGGGTTTTTCTGGATGTGCAGACCTATACTTTCTCAATAAATCAGTGACATCTTCTAAAGTTTTTGGCCCTTTTTCTTTCAAGAATGCCACTAAATCTTTATGGCACACATTAATTGCCCTATCTACTAAAATCAGTTCCCTTAAATCATGATAATCTTGTTTCGCCCCAGACAGAGCCACCCATCTATCAAAAAACAAACTAAGGTTGGTGATAAATAAATTGGGGTCTTCCTCTCGTGATGGGCGAATATTATTAAATTTTTCCCTGTAACCATCACATGTGTTACCATAAATCTTCATCAATGATTCTTTCACAACATCATAATTTTTTATTTCATTTTCATTTAGTTTCAAACATACATCCAGGGCTTTGCCTCTTATAAATCCTAAAATTGACGCGGCCCATGTATTCCTCGGCATACCCGCACTAGTAGCTAGCATTTCAAACCTAGACAAGTATGTGTCCATACTGTCAACGCCCTCTGTAAAATAAGGTAATTTAAGTGATGTGGTCACTCTATCACCCGCTCCGTTAACTCCGGGGTTAGCTGACTGTCTATTGTTCTCAGACTCTAAGCGCGCCCTTTCGTTCGCGATTTCTTCCTTTCTCATTTCCCGTTCTGCGGCTCTTTCTTCCCTCTCTCTCTGTTCCTTTTCCTTTCTTTCTTCCCTCTCTCTCTGTTTTTCTTCCCTCTCTCTCTGTTTTCTTCCATCTCTTTCTTTTCCTTTTCCTTTCTTTCTTCCCTCTCTCTCTGTTCCTTTTCCTTCACCTCACACTCCCTCACAGAAACCCAGGTCCGTAACTCCTGGCCTGTAAGGCCAAGTGCTTTACCAGCTTCAACAATATTTAAAATTGATGACATGGCAGTAACCGAAACCAATTATAACTAATAAATGAAAATGTTTGATACTATATATCACACACAAAAAAAATATTCTATAATGTCATCAACATACAAGTAATAACAAAATAAATACAATAATCTTTTTCAAAAAAAAAAAACAAACAGCAAATTAAATGTTTTGGCTGCTCAGGGTGGACCCTATTTTAACCTCTACTGTATTAAATACAGAATTCCACCAAGAACAACAAACAAATAATTACACCAGATTTCAATATTCTAGTAATAAATATATATAAAAAAAAATATGCCAACTTACATATAAAGAAATACACAATAGTAAATTTTGTTCCTTGACTTCGATGGTTGATCCTCGGTGATCCCGGTCCGCGATGTTCGATGTGGGGTTGACTAACACACGGGTTGATCCTTGGTGATCCCTGTCCGCGATATTCGATGATCCCTTGTTGATCCTCGGTGATCCTATGGTGGGGTCCTCTGACGATGAGGAGGTGATTCCCAGCCACACGGTAACGTCGGCCCCGTCAGTACACAGCAACTCTGGCCACTTTAAGCAGTAAAGTTGGCCACTTCAGCAACAGTGGGGTTGGCCTCTTCAGCAAACAGCAAGGTTGGCCTCTTCAGCAAACAGTAGGGTTGGCCTCTTCAGTAGCAGCAAGGTAGGCCTCTTCAGCAAACGGCTAGGTTGGCCACCTCAGCAAACAGTAACGTTGGCCACTTCAGCAACAATAGGGTTGGCCACTTCAGCAAACAGTAACGTCGGCCACTTTGGCAAACAATAGGGTTGGCCACTTCAGCAAACAGTAACGTTGGCCACTTCACCAAACAATAGGGTTGGCCACTTCAGCAAACAGTAACGTTGGCCACTTCAGCAAACAATAGGGTTGGCCACTTCAGTAAACAGTAACGTTGGCCACTTCAGCAAACAGTAACGTTGGCCACTTCAGCAAACAATAGGGTTGGCCACTTCAACAAACAGTTTTCACGGCGCGCACCCAGAGTGGTGGCCGCCACGTAATTCACCGATGAATACTTAACCGGTAATTACAACGAGTCTTAATGTACTCACTCCGCTGCTCCTGAATCCAGCTAAGTCAGTCAGTTCGACGTCGGAGGTGCCAAATATATGTTACGGATCCTTTTAATGATGATGCTTGTAGAGGGTGTAATAAATCAGACAACACAAATCACGAAGTTAACTCCAGTGAAGTAACATCAAACAATCATTTAATACTTGAACATGAACTGACATAAAGGTAGAATCAGGAGGAGTACAAAGGCAAACTGTAAATATGCATCCATCTACATAGATGCCCACAGCTAGACTATATTATTTCTCCACAATGTTATATGTGGATATGGTGGAAGCTGTGGGTGGTTGTGTTGTAACGCCAGACTATTTTACTGATGAGCGAATTAGTGGAGGTGTTAAGATTGCTTTACTTTCTTTTGTTAACTCCAAATCGCGTGTGAAGTCCCTCTAAGGATGAGATGAAATCTCTTAGATCCTATGAACTACCTGTGGGACGGTTTTTTTTATGGTGCGCTTCTTTCATCCCCCCCATAGCTAATAGTGCAATGGTCATTGAGGCACTACTAGACGGGGACTTTAGCCATGACCTGAAATATCCGGAGATCGAACCATGGACCGTCAGGTAGACAGTCGAACGCGTTACTACACGACCATCCGTCCCCCTACTCCCAATCGTAGGGCTGTACACTTACTGTGGTCAATTTACAGTGGTTATAAACAGATGCCATTGTATTCAAGAAACAGGTGTTCGACCTATCCTTTCAGCTTTATTCTAAATAGAAACATTGGCATCAATTAAAACTCACTGTAATCTTCACACACAAAAAAAAAAATTCTTAACCATTAACTGGTTTTTTTTTTTCCTCTTCATTTCGTGGATCCTTAAATCAGCTGAAAGATTTCGACATTTAAACAGACAGTCAAAAAAATATAAAGAGATTTGTAGCGAAGTCGATATAATGAAACATCTGATTAGTATATTAGGTGGTGCTTTGGAAGTGAACCGGAACAAGATACTTTGGGTTGCGGGGTCCAATCCCGGCCTGCCTAGTCACCTACTAATGTCTCCCGTGGTGCCTTCATGTCCATTGTACAATCGTTTATAGAGGGGATGAAAGAAATACACTACACACACACACATACACACACATACACAAACACACACACACAAACACACACACACACAAACACACACACATACACACACACACACAAACATACACACACACACACAAACACACACACATACACACACACAAACACACACACACAAACACACAAACATACACACACACACACACACAAACCGTACCATAGTGGTTTATAGGATCTAAGATATAAACATATCAACCTTACAGGGATTTAATTTTTTTTTTTAACTAACGCTATTATTACATTTGATTGAAAAACCCCACCAAAAGCTACACGTAACATAGTTTTAACCGCACATAACATACATGTAACATAGTTGTAAGCCCACATAACATACATGTAACATAGTTTTAACCGCACATAACATACATGTAACATAGTTGTAAGCCCACATAACATACATGTAACATAGTTTTAACCGCACATAACATACATGTAACATAGTTGTAAGCCCACATAACATACATGTAACATAGTTGTAACCCCACATAACATACATGTAACATAGTTGACTTGACGCGGGGATGTTGAAGATATTTCTATACCTCGCATTGACGAGGGTGTGTAATTGGGGGGGGGGGGAGAGGCGTATGACGAGTGTGGTGGTAACATAACCCGGTGTATAAAATCGCCTGCTGTGGTGGTGGGTGTGGGTGGACGGAGATAGACCTGTTAACATTACGACCCATAACTATACGTTGACAGAACACATCCGTCATTCGATAAGTTACATCGAATATTTTATAACTTTAATTCAATTAAGACATATATATGTTACAAATAATAAAGATTTTTAACTATAGAATACTTGAGACATACCCACAAAGAAGTAAAGAACAGACTTTGTTAATTGATATACATGTACTGGTAAAATTATTGTAATATTCTATATTATGTAGTACTTGTATATAATTGTTCTTCAACTTGTGTTATTAAAAATGTGTTGAGCACTCTCAGACTCTCAGAACCTATTTACTCTTATTTTTTGTATGGAAAAAGATGATAAAATCATTCTGTGTTACAAATTTATCACTTATAGTGAAAAAATATGTAAATTGAAAAAAATATTTAGCTTTAGATGACTTTCAAATTAATTGTCATATTTGTGCTTATGGCATTTATTTAAAAATGAGTAGATATATCTCTTTAAGTTTTTTTTTAGAAATAAAATCATTTGATCATGTTAAATAGTTCAGTTATTATAGACGATTGAATTTGCTTCACTTTGATATAAAGTTAATGACTTTAAAGATAAATTTGACTTTTCTATGATTTTTTTTATTATGGTGCATTTTTTTTTTTGCTTTTTTTGTACACATTACGAGTAATCATGCTTGTCTAACCTATTGATACTTTCAATAAAACTCAGAACCCGATGACAATGCAATATTCTTACTATTTCATTATGATTTGATGTTTCTTAATAAATAAAAACGTTGTAAAACTTAAATATGTATGGCGAATAGGTCATAGCTTTGTCTAAATCAAGGGAATTTACTGGTGCTAACACAGCCTTGTCTAAATCAGGGGAAATTTGTTATTCTTTTTTATTACTTTTTTTCGGGTCTGCCCAAGCCTAATAAAGTCGGACTAATAAAACCAGTGCTCGATTTAAGAAAAAAACAGTGCCGGATGAATCAAAATTCTCTTCAAAATAACAAAAGTTAAACGAGAGCCGGACATGACAATTCTCAGTGTAGGAGGCACTGGCCTATCCCCGGCATCCCCAGCGGCAGCGAGATGCCAACAACTTTTTTGAGGATCTTCAATTTACAATCCAAGGGCCAAAAAGTAATTAATATATTTTCATAGACAAAACCAACAAAAATATTTAAATAAAACATGAGTCTTAATTAACATAGTTAATTGGTTCAAACAAATTTAAAGCTGCACATTAATAGGGCAAGCAATAAATTTATTTTTAACAAAAATTGCAAATTTTTCATGTATTCTCTGTTTGTTGAAATCAAATATTCCATTACCCATTATTATTTCAATTATTTAAAAAAAATTATGCCGTTGTTCCATAATTTATGCTTTTGTTGGTTTCCGTCTTTTAACCACATTGTTGCATACAACTTTGCATCAAAATATTGAAGTCGTGGAACATTAATTGTAATAAACAGCAAGTGTTTGATGGTTTCGACCTCTAATGAATTATGACGTAAACAAACAGATATTCAACTATTTTTGTTAGATTTGTGTATAAACTTGTTAAAACAATATAGGAGTCCCCGGGCCTAAAAATGAAAACGATGCAGTATGAATTGCAATGATTAACTGTCCGAGCAGGCGCGGTTCCAGGGGTAGGCGATATACGCCCCCCCGCAACCTACTATCCCCTGGCCTATATACTGGCCTTCCCGAGGACCAATGCCTAGATCCGCCTTGTGTCAGCGTATTAATATCAGCATCATCAAGAGAAAAATTATATTTAGATTACACTGTTTGGTTTAATTGTATAACATCTTATAGCAGTGAATCAGTCTTGAAAACGTATATTACACTGTTTACGAGCAAATGGTTTTACTCCAGTGTTACCATTAAACATAAATCTAGTGTGTGCAGAATAAAACATTATTTTATCAATGCATCCAGCTACTTAGGTATTTTGATTTCAACTTCAAATTAAACTTATTAAAGTCGGATAATCTAAACTTATAACAACAAATTATTGCTAGGGATATACTGTAGCAAATGACTTACACGCAGTAGACGTAGTATGAGGATCATCTTTTTGAGATTTGACTCCTTGAAATACAGTTTGTTTGTCAAAGACAACTTTGTTTAACAATGTTTTTACAAGATGGCTTTTTATTCATCTTAATTAAAAATTATAAAATAAAAAATTTACTTTAAATCTTTGTCTGGATTTTTATATAACAATATTTTTTTTCGATTAATAACTTGCGCCTTACAATTTACGAGCGACGAATTAAAAGTGAACATAAAATTAGAACCAAAGATTACAAAAAAAAAATATTTCGAACTCTTACTGTACTTTTATTTCTATTGATTCGTAAATAGAAAACGCAGCACAAAATGATGAAGTTAAACCTCAAAATTTACCACTCGCTCGACTTTTAAAAATCAGTACTGGGGCTGGAAAAAAATCCCCAGATGGAAACAACGTCATCCCCGGCAGGGATGTCATTACAACAGAGCCGGGGACTGTCGCTGTTCATCTGGAACCCTGCCCGCACCCGGCCGGTACTATGGGGGCTGAGGTCAACCCTGGGTGCTGGTCGGCCTCATGTCTGGCAGAAGACAATAAAGACTGCCAAACCTGGTTGATACCGGATGATCCAAACAGAAAGACTCCATGCCCTGGGAACAACGCGAAATCTAAAAGTGTCTCATAGGTAATTGCCGCTACCTACGCCACCAGCCCACCCCGCTCTGGAGGGCACCTGAACGCTCTTAGGTGAATGGTGGTGGGAAGCCCGCAAGGGAACTGCTAAACGCTCCCCCGCTGCAGGACGAGCGCGTGAAGTGAACCCCGGTGTACTCGATACGTGGCCGAACGCTGGTATTGCAGAGCCAGCCCCTCGATGGCAGATAGGGGTTTCAAGGAAAAAGGTACGCCAACCCACTCTCATTCCGAGAAATCAGACATATCCGGCGGTAGGCACGCCGGCACTGGTTTATCCTGGGTCGAGGCAAGGAGGCAACTGAGCTGGTCTGCTTACTTGTCAGACCACCCAACCCGCCCTCCCTGGGGCACCCGAAAGGCAAAATGGTTAAGGATCTTTTGCTTTTCAAGTGCCCCGGACTGGCGGACCACAGGGTGGAATACCAAAGAGGAATTTTATGATGCCCTAGATAGGTTGTATGAAGAAGCACCAAGACATGATATCAAATTAGTGTTAGGAGACTTCAACGCTAAGATTGGCAAAGAAACAGTATACAGACCGACAACTGGAAGCTACAGTATACACGAAGAAAGCAACGATAATGGAACACGTCTGATTGATTTTGCATCTGGCAAAGGCATGACCATTAGTAGCACTAAGTTTCCACACAAAAGAATACACAAAAAACATGGAGGTCACCATGGGGTGACAAGAAATCAAATAGATCATGTGCTAATAGACAGGCGACATGGTTCAGATATTCAAGATGTCAGAAGCTTCAGAGGAGCAGATGCCGACACAGACCACATGTTAGTCAAAATAAAGTATAGACAAAAATAAGTATCTTTCACAACACAAAAGCAAAGATAACAAACCAATTGGCTCTTAAACTACACTTTTGCTCACTGGTATCTATCAGCATTTGGGAGCATATGTACACCTCAAGGAGTTTAAGGAAATAAGTCCTAATTCTAACACTCACAGCTTGTAAATAACATCACTTATAACATCACTGACCTTTATAATGCCAACCAGGGTCGTCTTCATCATTAACATACCTTCAGTAAACACAGATATTGCATGGGTTAACTTTGCTACCTAAAAAATAGTGTTTAACTGCACTGTCAGTAATTCAAAAATTTCATCCTCTGTACTAGTCAATATATATAGTTCAAATTAGTCTTAAGTAATTAAACAAATTTATTAACGTAAAAGGTGTTGTAGAATGTTTTTAAGCTAAAGATCAGTTTACTAACAACATTACTAGAAACTTAAGTCACAGGGGGAAATTTTTCCCATGGTTATCTAAAAAAAAAAAAAATGTTTCTCTACTAGAGAAATCAAATCAAGAATGACACCTGGTATCGTTCATCCAACTGAGCAAACTCTTTCATCTTATCTTTTTCTAGTCTGGTCGGCACTTCTTTGATTGAATTTGTCATTAATTTAATAATGTTGGCCAGTAGACTGAACATTGTCTGTGGTATAATCTGTTAGTAGACAAATATTAAAGATTCAATTATAAAACAAAAAGCATGACATAAAATAAAAACATATTTTCAATCACAATAAATGTAATTCAGTTGTTTTTTTCATTAAGGGTTTATTTTTGGTACATGTTTTCCATAATACATGTATAAGCTAAAACACAGCTGAAATATTGAGTCACAATAAGCCAAATCTTTTATACAAGCAAGTTTCATTTCTAAACCACAAATTTTATTTCAAAATCATTATCTTCATTTCGTTTCTGTAACTAAAAAAGATCAATTCATACGATCTTCTCTTTGAGAAAACATTAATGTTTTGTGATGGGGAAAATTTGTGTGTGTTTTGAGCTTTGTTTTAAGTTCAGAATTAAACTCATAGCAAGAGGCATCACTTTTCTGAAAATAATATTAAGACAAATCTTACTTATTGAATATATATAAATACTAAAACATAGCACCTTTTTATAAACTTATTCCCTACCACAAAAAAACACTGAGAATTTTTAAATACATCTAAAATGTAAGAATCAATTCTTCAAGAAGCAAAGTGAAAATCCAAGGGGAAAGCTCAAGAGAATTTAAAGTAAACCAAGGACTTAGACAAGGAGACTCCCTTTCGTGCATACTTTTCAACTTAACCCTAGAAAAAGTCATAAGAAACGTACAGTTGGATAAGCGAGGAACTATAACACACTACCTCAGAAGTGAAAAAACAAAGTCTATGAAAACAGGAACAATATTTACAGAACCCATCCAATACCTTGCATATGCGGATGACATAACATTGATAGGAAAGCAAAGCAAGGATATAGCAAAAGCATACATAGAATTAGAAACAGCAGCTCAGAAAGCAGGTTTAACAGTAAATGAAACAAAGACTCAATATATGCTGTTACAAAGAAATGAAAAAGAAGGAAGAGAAAAATTTTTCAAAATCAGTGATAGAGCATTTGAAAGAGTAGAAAACTTTAAATACCTGGGATCAACCATAAGTGAGAAAAACGATATAATGATAGAGATAAAAAACAGAATAGAAGTAGGGAACAGAATATATTATACACTGCATAAAATACTGAAAAACAGACAGATCTCCAGAAAAATTAAAAAAACCATATACAAGACAATGATCCGGCCAGCAGTAACATATGGTAGCGAAACATGGACGATTAGCAAACAAGCAGAAAATATGCTAAACACTTAGGAAAGGAAAATATTTAGGAAAATATATGGGCCAGTAAAGGACAATAACGAGTGGAGAAGTAGAACCAATTCAGAGCTGTACGAACTGTACGAAGAACCAAATATAACAGCTGAAATTAAAATGAATAGATTAAGGTGGGTAGGGCACATAGAAAGAATGGAAAACAACAGAGGTCCAAAAACGATTTATAAGACAACACCCAATGAGAAAAGGCCTAAAGGCAGGCCAAGAAGCAGATGGTTGGAGGAAGTGGAGAAAGACCTTAAAGCCATAGGAGTGAGAGAGTGGAGGAAGAAGACCCTGGATCGGGAAAAGTGGAGAAGTGTAGTATGGCAGGCCAGGGCCCAAATGGGCTGTAGAGCCAAAGGAAGAAGAAGAAGAAGAATCAATTCTAAACAATATATAAAAATTTAAATGAGAAAAAAAATGCCACACCATAAAAACTAGAACCATTTTAAGGGTAGGCAGGAGCAGACCCGGTGGCGTTTTCATGCAGAAAAATTCGACACCCAAAAATTTGAATAATACAATATCACTTATCTCTATACTTATAAGAGGCATTTGTTGTCTGTCTGTCTGTCTGTTCCCTTATAACTCAAGATCCAGATAACCAAATAATGTGAAATTTGTTACACATACACATAATTACATGGGGAAGGTTATAGGACAGGTTTCGTTTCATCTCGATGGGTAGTTTAATTGTAATTAATTATTTTAGTATTTTACTATATTAAAGTAATCTCGACGGCGCCATAGATAAAATTTCTCTGTGACGTCATTTACCTTTCATACATTTTTAAAAGAGGGGTAACTCCCGGAAACTCCAATTGTAAACATGATGAAATCAATAGTCATATCTATTTACCTATCGTTTTATGTATTCGGAAGATTAAAATTAAAGGTGCACTTTAATAAACCGAAATACGTTAATTAAAATGTTTCTGTGACATTATTAACATTATTAATACAATCTCAATGCATAGTTTAATTGTAATTAATTATTTTAGTATTTTACTATATTAAAGTATTCACGGTATGGGATCGACTTCACTATAAATAAAAATCGCGCACCAAGTGAATGTGTAATTGAACGGACGGTGAAGAAAGGGCTAGGGACGGGAAAAAAAAAATATTGTTGTTGTTTTTTTTTCATGCTGCAAGTACCCGACTTTGCCCGGGATTAAAATAAGGTTTTCTGTTTATTTAAGAAACGTAATTTGACGTTTAATTGTACAGAGAGAGGGAGGGGGGAGAGAGATAAAGAGAGAGGGGGCAGGGAGGGAGAGGGAAGGAGGGGGCAGGGAGGGAGAGGGAAGGAGGGGGCAGAGAGGGGGAGAGAAGCAGGGAGGGAGGGAGAGAGGTGGTAGGGAGGGAGATTAAGGGGGAGGGAGGGAAAGGGAGGGTTGGAGAGAGAAGAGGGAATGAAAGAGAAAGGAAGGGAGGGAGTAGGGAGGGAGATAGAGTGGAGGGAGGGAGAGAGGGAGAGAGAGGATGGGAGAAATGGGAGGGAGTGAGAGATAAAGAGAGAGAGAGGGCAGGGAGGGAGAGAGGGGGGAGGAGGAAGGGAGGAAGGTGGAGAGAGGGGGGAGGGGGTGAGAGAAGGAGGGAGGGAGAGAGAGGGAGATGGGAGAGTTAGGGAGGGAGGGAGAAAGGGAGAGAGGGGGTAAGGAGGGAGAGAGAGGGTAGGGAGAAAACAAAAGGTAAACAGAAAACCTTATTATAAACCCGGGCAAAGCCGGGTACTTGCAACTAGTTTATATATATTATAGAGATATTTTTAGTTTACAGGATGTTCTAAATATAAATATGGTTTAATGATATCATTCTTACTTGCTTTATAATTATGTGCTTTGCCTGAAAAGCAAAATGTGTCTCATGGTATGAAGTGAAAAAAAAAAACTTGAAATCAAATGGGTTCCATGGTAGGGAATGAGTTAAAAAATTACCTGTAAAACTTTCCTGACATAAGAAACTAGTTCACCAGAATTACCAGTAAAACTTTCCTGACATAAGAAACTATTCACCAGAAATACCTGTAAAACTTTCCTGACATAAGAAACTAGTTCACCAGAATTACCTGTAAAACTTTCCTGACATAAGAAACTAGTTCACCAGAATTACCTGTAAAACTTTCCTGACATAAGAAACTAGTTCACCAGAATAATACTGTGAGACACTCAGCAGATCCTGACTATTGGCCTGATTGATTCTCAGAAGTGGAAGGTCAAGGGCTGAAGCCATCTTAGCAAACAAATCGAGAAAAGAAAATTATTTTCAGATGATAAATTCTGAATGATAAAACAAAATATAAAAATGTTCTCTCAAATTGTTACTGAAAGACAGTATACCTTGAGGAATGTAGCTCTGAGCTTTATAACAAGGGTTGGATCTTTCTTGATACCTTGCTGCATGTAAGTTGTGTAGCTGTTTTCAAAAGATGACAATAATGAATTTCATTTAACAACGTAGAACTTCACTTTATGTTTCCAAACCTTACACTATCCCATAAAACTTTCACGGTTAAAAATAAAATTGTTGCATTGTTTTCGGTCAATAAATGTTTATAATAATCTTTTAAAACTATAACATAATATGTATAAATATATGTATATAGCCTATGCACACACAAAAAAATTATGTTTAGGGTTAATATTAGGCTGCAGCTTATCATGCTCATAAATTTGAGTGCAATTAATTTGACTAAATCAGTTTGGTAAACTGTATTTATAGAATTAATATGAATAGTTTATCAGCAAGTATTTACTAATGTATGCGTCTCTCATTTAAGTCAAAATGACAATCTAATATTAAAGTGTTCATACGTGTCCATGATATTCCAAGCATATGACAGATCAGCCACAATATGAATGGTGATCAACACTTCTTCTTTAATGTTGATGGTTCGAATCATCTGATGTAAATATTTCCGAGTGTCAGCCAGAAACTGGCGAACTTGAAGATTGCTCTCAAGCTGATGAAACTCTTGAACCTAAAAAAAAACATTTTATCCTTTTTTTACAATTCAACTTTTTAAAATGAGAATTTAAAAAAAAAAAAGAAATATGGTGTAAATCGAGAGTGGTTTAAAGAAAGGATGAGGAAATATCAAAAGACAGAAAAAAACACTAAAGGCCTGAGTCTAGTGACCAGAGCATGCTCATGGTATGGCTAATTGAATTGTCATATTTTCCATTTAGAAGTAATGGATGCAGGGCTACAATGGACATGTGGAAAAAAAAACCTCAATAATTAGTAGCACCACGACCTGACAATTTATAGCACAGCCCTCGATAATTAGTAGCACCACAAACTGACAATTTATAGCACAGCCCAAATGTCTCAAGAATTATATTTTTTTCCTAATAATTTAAGACAGTTTACCTCTTCTAAGGCCTGAATAAGTTGAACTATTTTACGCCCTGCAGAAGTTGAGTCGTCATAGCTCAAAGAGTTTATTTGTTTACTCATTTCTGCAAACCAGGCTTGAAGATTGTCTGGAAAGTGCATACAAGACAACTTAGTATATAATTAAATCGTAATTCAGATATTTCAATAGACTTATGTTTCATGTGGTACTTTTTTTTTAATCAACACTAAATTTATTAGATTCAAAGTAAAATTACCATTTTTCTCAACTCTTGTCAAGGGTTTTGTTCCAGAATAAACTTCACTCAATTCCTGCATTCTTTCTGCACCTTCCTTTTTGTATTGTTCCCATTTTGTCTCTTTTTCTCCAAGCATTTGTTTGAAAAGCTGTAAAGTTTCACAATTTTCATTATTACTGTAATAACAATTTACATTATTACTGTAATAGGGACTTTTTTTGTCTGACTACCAAACTTTATTTGGAAATAAATAACTTTTTTAATATTTTGAGTATAAGACTTTACAACTTTTACCTGCTAAATTATTATTTTTTTTAAGTAGACACTCAAAAATAATGTTTAACAATTTTTTAATAAATCATAAAACAAGACACTCACCTCCTTTAATTTAAATTCAAACTGAGCTATATTTAGTAACAACTCAAATACAGTCAATGGATTAAACTTGCAATCGGACATCACCTGATCCCTAATCTGTTTAATTCTCTTGATGAGCTCAGCAGCTGAAGATTTTTAACAATGTTTATCAGTGAAATAATAATATGTTGCATCAGTTAGTTTTCAATCATTTTGTAATTTTAGTTTTTAAATTTAAAAAAAAAAATGATACATCTAGCTCATAAGCAACTTGAAGTTATGTTACTTAGAGCAGACATCAATTTAATAGAAAAACGATTTTACTTTCAAAGTCTTGTTGATGATAATTCTAAAAATTACCTTCACTGTTAACCCTGACTAATATTCGAGTACTATGAGAAAGAGAACTTTTACTTTGTCATAAATCAAGAGACAAGTGCTGAGTACATGGATGATGTCAATAGCTCAAAAGGGGTTTAAAAAATCAAGAGACAAGTGCTGAGTACATGGATGATGTCAATAGCTCAAAAGGGGTTTAAAAAATCAAGAGGCAAGTGCTGAGTACATGGATGATGTCAACAGTTCAAAAGGGATTTAAAAAATCATGAAAGTATTTATTTTATAAAGTAATGGTGGTTGGAAAACAGGTAAAACTTAATTAATAACTTAATCAAAAACTTAGTCAATAAGATATCGATAGGTCTTAAAATGGATAATTATTTTATACTTTTGACTTTTTATAAAATATATCGAATTAGCCAATATAAAAGGATTGTAAGTTTTCATTCCTCTAAGTAATTACAATGTAATGAAATTTTAAAAAAAACTAATGAAGAAGTGAAGGAACGTTCATTTTGTGTAAACTGTTTCCAATAGGCTTTAAAACTAGTAGTATTATTGACTTATTAAATCATATTTTATATATCTGTTAATAATCCTTTCTCAATAATTAAAATCAAGGTTTATATATAACAACTCACACACATATATAAGGACAGAAAAATGTGTAAAAATTATGAAAGTTACTTAAAAAGTATTGCTAGAATTTATTTACAAAGTTTTGCATTAAACACTGAGATCTAATTAAGTAACACTCTATCAAAATAATAGAGTATAATGTGAGCTTAGACCCAAAACTTCAAGCCTATGCTCTGAGCATTTAGATCGTAATAGAAATAGAATACATTTGGCATGTGTTAGAACTCAATGTGCGAATGTAATTAGACAAAAAACACAATAAAATATTGTTATAACTCTGCTTCAACCCCCCCCCAGGTCACACCCCTGCCCGAGATGAATGATGCAATCATGACTTATGTACGCCTACACATTATTGATTTGGTTGTTTACCCCCGGCCTTAGTACAAGTGATGAAATAGTGTCATTCACCACCTGCACTTGCACTCCCACACAATGATCTCCACCCTCAGTTTTGGTGGGAAACTGACAAAACCAGCGTGGGAGGACTACCTATAGAAGGAACCGTGCTGTGATTCATCAGAGGGAGTGAAGAGTAACTGTCAGTAACAGACCGGTAGTGACATGCAGAGAAGACACGGAGCGCAGATGAGTGCAATAACAGTTTAGATTGGTCTCTGGAGAACCCCAGGTCTGTTGATGTTTGTTATCGCCACATCGCTTTAACACGTAAACTCGTTCAACTGGATTAGTTCTACGCACAACAGACTTTGTTTTCACCTGGGCCATTATAACCTGTACATTGTAGACTGTGAATAAATCTTATTATTCAATTAACGAACCCACATGTCCTTGAGTGCCTACCTAGAGAGATAAGAAACTCGTAGCAATATAAAAAGGAAACCAGCTATTTAGGTATGTATGCTTGGTTCTTCAACATAGAAATCCATATTGTTTAACCAAAAAACACCAAAATTTGTATGTTAATGTTGAAGACGACCCTGGTTGGTATTAATGTACATTAACTTTCTTTTAAATTATTGGGGTTAAGATATTTTAGCGTTTAAAATTTAAATTAACCTGAGTCGACTTACATTCTTTCAACATGATCAACAGGAGCAAGGACAGATTTTGTGATACTGTCCGGATAAACCACTGGGTGAGAGATGCAAGTAATAGGCTGAATAAAGGAGTAGGTCTAAAACCATGAAATGGTCACAGTAGGTTAGGGGAAGGAGAGAGTTAAGTCTCTCTACTATCGCCACAATAAGTAAATGTTCTCATGACTCAGCAGTTATTGTTCAATTGATTCAGTTTACCATAAAAATTAAAGGTAGTAAAATTCTATATTATGTAAGGAGTATTTAAGGCAAGGGTGACTATTCTCGCTGTGGCCGAATTCGTGCGAAGATAGGGTCCATATTTACTTGTGATTAATATATGTCTTCCTATAAATTGAAGTAATTATTTAATGACTGGTAAATGAAGGTTCTAACTAAATTAAAGTGAGTGTATCTAGCTTCACTAACAATGAAAAAAAGGACATTTCAAATGGCAATCCCTGTAGTATTATAAATATCGCCTTCGACTCATAATCAAGTGGTGTGGGGTTCACTGTAGATTTTTTTATTCAACTTCTGCATTTTTTAAATTATTTATTTAAAAATATTTTTATATGTCAAATTCATGTATGAATGACTAAGCTGTAAAATAAGTTGCCTAAATTGGCTTTGTGACACATTATATAGACCTAAATAATCAAAAACATAATTTAATATAAATGAGTCACTTTAAAGTTTAGCAATTTTTCATAGTAAAATACATTTTGTCCATTTTTGCATGGGTATGGCTAGTTATGAATTAAAATCTCACAGCATAAAAAAATGGAATGATTGAAGGTCAGACTTTATCATTCAAAGGAAAGTAATTTTGTAATACTTTTGTAATAATTATTTACCTGGCTGATTAAAACCTAAAATAAAAACAGATAAAATCAAATAAGCAGCAGAGCTTTAAATAAAGAGTCCTAAGCCACACCACTATGGCTCTAAACACTTCATTTAGCAATGGGGAAGATTAAAAGTTTCTATAGCCACTACATATTAAGGGGGGGGGGGCTGTGTGGTTAGCACAACCCCCAAATGCTTCATATATTTGTAGGTACATGTATTGATGCAAGAACTTTCTAGGCTGTATTAGCCTAACCCACTTCTTGGGCTAGACCAGTCTAGCAGTTAAAAAGTTTGACACATTTAATAGCTAAGACAATTCTTAATTTAAATGTCAGTCAAAAAAGGCTGTGAACCTGTATGTCACAGAAAAAAAATTGCAGTGTCATAATAAAGTATATGACATAGGGTTATTATACAAACTAGTAGATCTATTTACAATGTTTACTGCTTTTTTGTCAAAAATATAATTTGAATGAAATGATACATAAGTTAGGGTGAAATTTAATTTTTTAGAAAACAACTTGCTGAAATCAATATATAAAAAATGTGTTAAAAAGTACAATTACAAATACTGACATTATACCAGCACATGTACTTACATGGAGTCAAGGCAGATGAATGAAGCATCAACCATCGAAGAGTGACATTCCCTTCTCTTAGAACATTCATTAGTTTTTGTATGGAATCTAAGACGAATTCCTCTTTCAAAACACCTTCCTTCAAATACTTTGTCAAGACTGGCTGAAGCTTTTCCACCTTCTGGGCATACTTGAAAGACTGATATAATAGCATTAGATTAGCAATAAGAAAAAAAAACTAACATTCTGACATAAGATAAGACAATATACCTTTAGACTGAAATAAATAGGACTAGAATAGTACTAAGAAAATTAAATTGTACAAACATACTGACATTATTGTATTACACTTGTAATAAGAAAACTGCATTAATCTAAATACATGTATTCCTTTATATTTTCTATGAAATATTTTTAAAAAATACACAATAAAGTTTAAAGAACAAAGCCTTAAAGGTAAAAAAAAAACTCAAGTCGCACACCTGTTCTCTAATGTTGGTCACAGACAGGGTGTTGTTTAAAGCTGTCATTGCCGCTTTATAAGGGTGCCAGGCATCCAACAAGTTAACTGTCATACCCATGTACACACTAATAACCTATAAAATGATAATAAAAAGAAAACATCTTCTACAGCATATCAAACTCAAAGCCAGATGCTTGCATGCAGAGTGAACAAAAGATTCATAAGGTGGCCCAAATTTCCTTAAAAAAAAATTTATTTCTAATTCTAAAACACATTTTATAGCCTCTAAATGCTGCTTTCTTCTCAAAAAAGAAATGCTTGAGACAAGGTAATGCAGCATTTTTACTAGCACCCAATCGCTAACAATGGGCAAAATCTTTTTCTAAACCTTTGCCAAAGTGTGCATGGAGTGGAGGAGGCACTAGGTTTGAACTAGTTTGATAATGAAGACTGAAACATTACCGTTAAATGTATGTTGCAGTGAGTTTAGCAGGCAAAGTTATTTGTTGCTCATTGAAAGTTTAAAAGTTTAAGAAGTTATTTAATTCTACAGTACTTTCTATTAAATGATTTCAATTATTTGTTGTGTGTATTCCTCATGGCAAAACAATGTATCCTACGGGCTCTAGTTTAACATGTCTTATCTACAATTTTAAAATTTGTTTATGTAGGAAATAAAGATTAGGTTCTCACTTTTTAAAAGAATATTTAAATCAAGCCATATTTTCAGTCAAGAATAAAAGGAACAAACTGACTATGGGGCATTTTTACATTGAAATTGCCAAGCTTAATTTTACATCTTGTTGCTGCTTTAAAAAAAAAACATGGTTATAGCTATCACAATTCTATCAAAAATGTTTGTCTACTACATACCCAATTATCTGGGAAATGTTTATCCACTATCTCCCTCATTTTGGCCTGCTGCACATGTAGAATGTCTGGCTGAAAGTACAAGATGACATACAACATACTAGCTTGTGTAGCAAGGGCTGTACTGCGATGTTCAGGCAAAGGATATGCAGCTATCTGGTTATAAATGTCATCTGATCGCAATCTACCAATAACCATGTCTACATACTCAGGATTGATCTGGACTCGGCTTTTGAAAAAAATACATAACTATAAAACATAAACAAAAATACAGTTAAGATAATCTCTCTTCTATTGAAAATTATGTCGTTTTAATCATGTACATTAATAAATCATGACACCTTTGCCCACATTTTACTCAACAAGTATTTTTTAAAAAAAACAGCTTATTTGATTATTGGTGCCCACAAACAAAGAAGATAGAAAATACCTGAAAAAAGATTCTGGATAATGCTGTGGTCTTTTGGCACCTGGAGCATTGGTAAAACCAGTACTTCTTAGCAGCTTACAGACATCATCAATATTGGAATCTCCAGCAGCAGCTTTCTGTGCACTAGATAGAATTATATAAAAGTAAAGAAAATAGATTCCCTTTTTTACAAACTCATATGAGGGTTAGAATTTGAAGAACTCTCAATTCATTGTGAATGTATTGTAAATCACTATTCTGCAAACAAAAACTGCAGTCAATCACTATGTAGGTAAGATATATAACAGCTTATTATTGGTATAATTATTAAAGCAAAAGAAATGTTTCTGATTAATACCTGTATCTGTAGTATGAAACCAAGATTCTTTCCCTAATAATGCCATCAATTCGAGTATCAATGACCAACAACATCACTCCATATAGGAATAATGCCTCACACTGGGAAGGAATGAGGTAAAATAATGCACACATAATGAATAAATAATTTTTCAGCCTTATAAAAAGATATCCTACTTACTTTTCAGTTTTTCAAACAACCACTTGGTCAGTTCAGAAAAAAAGAAATGGCAACGATGGTAAAAAATATCAATAAATGGGTAAAAATGACCAAAGAATATGACTTGAGATTAGAATTTGTAATAAATATGAGAATGTCATCATTTAAAAAAAAAATTACAGAAACAAATTCCAAAAATAAAAAAAAAAATACTGTTAAAACATAAAAGTTTTGAAATTACCATTAGCTGCTTCCCATCTTCGTTAAGAAGAACAGACTCCATGGTTTGCTGTATATACACCCCTTCTTCCAAATCCTCAAGATATCTGAAAAATATAGCGAAAAAAAACAATTCATTGAAAAAACTTGTCACCTGAAACAATTATTACATTTTCATAAATGGAATGATCTTTTTAAATACTAAGATTTTTTATTTAAATCTATTTGATAAAGATTATAAAGCTTTTAAATTAATTAGATGCTCACCGATTAAGATCTGTAACATATTTATGGACACTAGAAAAAGCTTGATAAAAACGAGTTAGTATTTCAATGTTGTTTTCTCTAAATTCTTCATCTAAATCTTGCAGCTCCTGATAGCCAAAAAAATATTTAAAAAACAAAAATTGCCTTAAATGCAAAGTCAAGCTTTTTTTTTCACTTGGTCTAACGTTTAAATTTTGCTAATACAGTACTTATATAAAAAGAAAAAGCTAAACAAAGTAGTTCCTACAAAAACATTATTAAGGGATCATGAATTGTTAAACATTATAAACTAGCAAAAAATAATGTTTTTTAATTTTAAACAAATGTTAGATAAAAACATGTCTTGGGCTATTGAGGGATGAGTCAAATTTATAAGACTAAATGAATGATTTATCTTATTCTTATCTTTCATTTTTACTCACAACTTTAGATTCAATCCTGCTGTCAAAGAGTTCTGTGCTGTTGAAGTAACTAAAATCTGCTAGAATATCCCCGTATTTTATTTTGTCTGCTTGAGTTTCTAAACGAAATACAGGTGGGACAAAATCTGCAAGTCTTAAAAGTTCAGCAATTATAGCGTTACCACGTGAGACAAGACGTAGAATATTCTGTCCACATTGATTGTTTTCTGCCAAAAAGTCAGCCATTTTTTAAATATTATGTTTCCTGTATACTGCACTGCATCTAGATTAAACCATGTTATGATTCTCTGTGAAATACAAAATCATTACTTGAGTTTTAAACATGACTAAAATTTAAATGTGGAATGTTGTGCAATAAAATTACACCATATGATAAAAATTGCTGGTAAAATCCGCCTAGATGGCCATAATTTACTTAGATAGTCAAATATAAATAAGTGACGAAGTATTTAATGTTTATTAATAGTAAATGGCCCATCTTCGGACAACTGAATTTTTGGTTTACTAAAGAATAAAAGAATCAAACTACTCTTAAATTTCTTCAGTGTAAATTATTTGTTTTCAGTCTGACATATACTTTGAAGTTTGATGTGATTTCTTCTGTATTTTATGTACATATGATAAACTTTTTAAAAATTTTATTCTCATTATTACTATCTAATTGTATCCAAAATATCTCATTGTTTGATTTATAAAAAAAAAAAAAAGTCACAATATTATTTGAAATTCTTGTATTTAATTTTTTTGTATTGCTGGATGACATTCATATTTTCTGACACTTTTGTCAAGTTATGAAGTTCAACAGTCTGCTACATGAATATAAAGTATCTAGACTCAAAACATTACAATATAATCTGCATATGTTATATGTGATGATGACCAGCTGGTCATGTGACACAGTGTACCACACCTCAAAAGTGTGTTACCTTTGCTATTCTGTCTTCACAGAAAAAAAATGTTCTCTGCAACACAACAGGGTCACTCAACAGTAGTATATGACTCAAATTAAATATGACATAAATTACAAAAACTAAAATTGAAGCAAATGCCAAACCGATAATTGGCATTATTAACTAGAATGCATATTAACCATGTTTTTACGACAATAATTAAAATTATTGTTTTGTATTAAGTACTGAAACTCTTTTATTAACTTCATTTACTAAATTGTCCTGATAATCTTGGTTACTGGTTAGTCTTAATATTTGATTCAATAATTTAAGATTGAGATGATTACTAATAGTAGATGAGAAGCGAGTTTAAAAAATAGTTCACATATCAGAGCAATTATAGTCGATTGTATACTTAAGCAGTAGGCTTAACCTTTCAGTCTTAGTCCGTTCAGTTAGTGAAAATGAAGTGGTCTTTAAGTCTTTAGTTGTTTATCAATATCATGATTGTCGTGACACGCCCCTTTTCAAAAAAAATTTGTTGAAATACTCTAAATAAAAAAAATAAGATTTAACAATATTACATCGAGAAATCAGGGCTATTCGCTAAATCATAGCTTTAATAATAATAATGTACTAACTAAGTAGCACACAAAAAATTTCCTGACAGTTCGTTTTATATTACAACAGTCTGTTGTTCTTTTTCCCCAGTCTTTTGTTCGGAGTTATTTCTCTTGCAGGAAGTCTGTTCAAATTTTTCTACTTTTTGATTATAGTCACAACGCTAGAGGAATAAGACGTGCGCCGCAATTTAGATTATTTGTGTGTTACTTAAAAAAAAAACATTTTTATTTAAGATTGTGCTACAAAGTGAGTTTCATTAAGTGTCTCTTGAGTGTTTGAAAATATTCCTCAGTCTTTTAAAGTGATTTTCAATTTTAGTTCCTTTTGTTTTACAAAGCCGTCTACTTGTGAGTGGCAGCAATGGACCCTGAATAAAATTTGGCCATGCCAATGATAAAATTTAAAACGATGTATAATTTGTTGATATTAAAAGTTTATTGTTGGGTTATCCACAGAACTGCATAAAGTAAGATCTCAAAGATGGAGGTAACTCCAGCAAATTTACAAGCCATGTCTGGCTATCTTCAGCAAACATTGTCCCCAGATCAAGATATTAGAAGAAATGGTATGTTTCCAGGATTTATTGTTTCATGTCTGTCTGCCCCTAAGATAATTTTTTTTTATCCTCATGCAATGTCTCAATGCGAATCAATTGAAATGGTCAGAAAAATTACCTAAAAAAAAATGTTTCTGCCTGTATTAGTAATTTAGTATATTTCATTGTATTTTAAGTAAGTTGGTTGAGCGTGTGAAGTAACAGGCATAAAAAAAATGTTGTGTTTACTTTTGAAATCCTGTTAGTCGTGTGGTAAAAATGCTGGACAGTCGACCTGAGGGTACCTAATTCGATTGATGGTGAGGACCAATGAATCTCCTGTGGTGCCTCCATGGCCATTGCACTATTGGCAATGGTGGGGATGAAAGAAGGGCGCTGCAAAAACTGTCTCATTAGTGGTTTATAGTATCTAAGAGATTTCATCTCATCCTTACAGGGACTTCACACACTTTTGAAATCAATGAAATATAGGAAGACAAAATATTTATTCTAAGTATCTTCTGATTTTTAGGTAGTAATTTTTCAGTCATTTTTGTTCTATTCAGATCAAATTCTTTGCAATTTAACTTGGGGCTGACTGTTAACAATTACTAGTTTAAGTAATGTGATCAATTTATGCTTATTATGTAACATTGAGAATATATCACGTTAAATAAACATATTTTTCATTATATTTACAGCTGAAAAATTTTTAGAATCAGTTGAAGGTAACCAAAATTATCCTTTGCTGCTATTACATTTGATGGACAAAGGAGATGTTGAAGCACACATTAGAGTCTCAGCTGCCATTACATTTAAAAACTATATCAAGAGAAATTGGAGAGTGGTAATTTTCACAGTGAAAATATAGTCTTATGCATGTAACTAATCTTAAAAAAATAATCTATTTACCATTTAAATTGTATTCTTGCTTAATTCTTTAAATCATAATTTATTTTATTAGACATATCACATTAATTTTTATATTAAGTTTCATTTTTTTAACAATAGTAATAAATACTTGGGAGTATTTAAGTATCAAAGTATAGAATATTTTAAATAACACCTTGTTGATTAAAACATGTATTTTACTGTTATTAATAAAATCTTAAGCAGGCGCATTACTCATCCAGGTATGAATGGATCTTTGGTGAATCAGTATAAATATCTTATTGGAAGCTAATCTTAATTGGCCTGTGCTGTTCAAATTTATTTTATTACTGAAATATCTATCTACTTTAAAATGACTATTTATGTATGAAATTTTATGCTGCTGTATATGTATATTTTATCAGCTACATTTTTTGTGAACCATGATATTATAATAATTTGAGCATAATGCATTATTTAGTATAGATACTTTTTAAAATATATATCTAATTTGTGCAAACGTAAAATTTCAAATACATGAAATAATTTCATGCAATAGTTTTTATAAGTAATTCATCAGGTCAGATGAAGTGTAGAATTCATTTGTTTCAGTAGATATGGCATATTGAGGGATTGTGTGCCTAGCACAATACCCCATCATGTTAGTTACCAATCTAAAACTGTGTTAACTTGGGAACTTTCACAAGGGCCTGATAAAATCCTGAGGTTGGAACAGGCTAGCACTTTATACTGCTCAACCATCTATCCCCATAATTGTTAGTACCAATGTTCAAATAGTTGAAAACTTTAGACATTTATCAAGTTGATACATGAGTTGTAATAAAAAAAAAAACAATAATAAATGTCTTTAAGAAAACTTATCTCAAAGCAGCAGCTTAGAGGTGTCCACAGAAACTCCATTATATGTATAAGTTGTGTCTATGCTGTGTATTTTTTAATTTTTTTTTTTTTTTTTTTTTTTTTGAAGAACAATTTTATTTTGATAAATTACTGTTTAACAGAATGAAGGGTTTTCTGACAAAATACACAAAGATGACAGAGAAGCAATTAAACAGTACATTGTTGGGCTAATGTTGAAAAGTCCTGAACAAGTTCAAAAGCAGGTGACTAAATTATCACTGTTAACTTCGTAGCTTATGAAATACATTGCTTATACATATTCTCCAATTTTTTTTTTTTTTTTATCTTCCTAAAAGTTAAGTGATGCTATCAGTATAATTGGTAGAGAAGATTTCCCTAAAAAATGGCCAGGGTTGCTGGCTGAAATGATTAGCAAATTTGAAACTGGAGACTTTAATATAATCAATGGTGTCCTGCAGACCGCTCATTCCATCTTCAAAAGGTAACAGTGTTGTTGACTAACAGTGAAATAAGTATTTATTTCATTTCATCATTGCTTATGAATTTGTATACTTTGAATTCTTTTGTTGTTTAGGTATCGACATGAGTTCAAATCTCAAGAACTGTGGGAAGAAATCAAATTTGTTTTAGACAATTTTGCTACAGCTCTGACAGAACTTTTTAAGGTTTTATTTATTGATTTTTTTTTATTCTGATTATTATAACTATTAAGTGAGATGCATTATACATTAAGATTAAAATGAAAGGTTAGATGGTTCCTAAATGAGAAACCTGAAAGATTTGTATCTTTCCAATCCTTCACTTTTTATTGCAACTAGAACATTTTTAAAGCAAATATTTCAATTGTGTACATTTTTACCAATGTGAGGACAAAGTTTCTAAATACATGTACACATGTTCTTATGGATTTTTCAGTCCTGATTTTTAATTTCTCACCATTTTTTTGACTGAATTTAAGCAACTAATGAAAAAAGTTCTTGTTTTCCCAATATCTAGTTCGGTTTTTTGATAATGGTGTTAGTTTAATTAGCGTAAAATCAAAGATCCACCCCTGTTACCATTTTGGTATATGTCAATTAACTACACATAACATTGATTAAATATCTAGAGATCTCATAACTTGTTCATTAAAATTGTATTATTAATCTAATTCAGGTATATTATTGGTAACACAGTAGTTTAGCCTGTGTAGAAATGACTGGTGGCACCTAAGGTTTAGTAGCTTAACTAGTATACAACATTGAGTCGTGCAGAGTTTCGATGTTTGGTGACATTCAAATAAGTCTTTGTATTTTCGTTAAGTTGCTTATTACATTTTTTTTCAGGCAACAATGGCTTTAGCAACAACACATGCTAATGATCCAAAAGCATTGAAAGTCATTTTTGGAAGCATCTTACTTATCTGTAAAATTTTTTACAGCCTCAACTTTCAAGTAAGTTTAAAAATGATAAATGATTGCCATAGTCTACAACAGCTTTGAACGTTTTATTTTTACTGCTTAATAAAACTTTATTTTAAACAAATGTACAGTTCCATTTGTGTTGAAAATGAGCAAGTGATATCTGTTTAATAATCACTCTCACATTAATCCTTATTTAACAGTAATTTTTAGCTACTATATTTCTGTCTTATTATAAATTACAGGTGTGAAATTTTGAGCTTTAAATGACTAATGTTTAATTGTGTATTCCCTCAGATATATTACATTAATTTAAATTCTTTTTATAGGATCTGCCAGAACATTTTGAAGATAACATGAAAGTCTGGATGGATTATTTCTTAGTTCTTTTAAGTGTCGACAACAAATTACTGCAGACCAGTGTAAGTAATCGAAGTTCATTTTAAAATACTATGTAAGACTTACGTTATTGACAGGAATGGATATTTTTAATTATTACAGTGACATGTATCAGTTAAGTCTAAGAAATTGATTTATATTTAACAAAATCAATCACCACCAGTGCTCCAGATGTGTACACTCGCACACAATTCACAGAGCTTGCTGATACTTATTTCAACTGATCACACAAATGTTTCCTTAATTATTGCTGTGTTTAAAAAATTTCATTTCCTTTAGAATTTGCACAGCCTTTAGAAAATTAGAGGGAATATTAATCACCATTAGGAGTTCATTTTAGGAACAGTAACCACCCTCAAAATAGTGAGAATAAGCTCCTTATAGTCCCTACATCTCTCCTACATAACCGTCTTCAACAATAAATGTGTAAATACATTACTTATAATAATATTGTCTTAGCACAAATATATTCTTAATTTTTGTCTTTAAAATCTCAAAGGATTTATTTTTTTAACATTATAATGTTAGTCAAGTTAAAACATGTACACAATCAAGTTAAAACATGTACATGTATTTACATGACATGTGTGATTACTAAGTCATTGTTATAAAGTGGCAGTCTATTTATTCATGTTAAGCTGTAGTCATGTTAGAATGTAGCAAAGGATCTATCTTGTTTTCTGCAGGATGAGTCAGAAGCTGGACTTCTAGAACAGATAAAGTCACAAGTGTGTGACAATGTGGCCCTCTATGCTCAGAAGTATGATGAAGAGTTTTCACCTCACTTACCTGAGTTTGTGAAAGCTATCTGGGGTCTGTTACTCAGCACAAGTCAGGGCGTCAAGTATGATTTGGTTAGTGATTTTGGTTTCTTTATATGTATGTGTTATCTAAAATTATGTTTTAGTAATTTAGTTTATCTAAATTACAAAATCAACTTCAGAGGCGTATTTATTTTTATTCAAGGTATTTTGATTTTATTTAATCGAGACTAAAAAAAAAACCTCCTGTTGTGCTCTCTTAGAAACAGCTTTTTGTCAATTCAGTATGACGGTTGTTAAGTAATTGTTAGCATATCACAGGTATAGCAAATTAAGTCTTAGCCTTATAATTGTTTGTTTTTAATAATAGTATTGCAATCTAATACTTTTTAACAATTGTACATTTTTTTTTTCAGCTTGTAAGTAATGCAATACAGTTTCTGGCATCAGTAGCTGAAAGGCCAGCATATAAAGGTTTATTTGACAACACAGACACGCTGGCCAGCATCTGTGAAAAAGTAGTAGTACCTAACATGCAGCTAAGAGGCAAGTTCAGAGTAGCTTCCCTTCCATAGCCAAATCATTTCACTAGATGTTTTTTTATGTTCAGTATTTTTTTTTTATATAAGTAAGTTTCAGTTTCATATTTTATATAAGTAACGGGCATTGGAAAAAAATGTATCTATAAAATTTTTGGTTAAGTCAAAAAAATTTTTTTACAGATGCAGATGAGGAACTTTTTGAAGATAATCCTGAAGAGTATATGAGACGTGATATTGAAGGTTCAGGTTGGTTGGTCTTTTTTTTTTGTAAACAAAATGTTCAGATAATTATTGTACAGCTGTTCTTTAATGAAAATATTGATTTTGATTCACTACTACACTACCCTCATTTAGATGTTGACACAAGAAGGCGTGCTGCGTGTGATCTTGTTCAAGCTCTGAGTAAATCATTTGAAGGACCAGTCATTCAGAATTTCTCTCGTTATGTTCAGGCTCTACTGGAGGTACTCTTAAGGTTTCTTTTAAGATATTATTTTGTTTACATATACTGTTTTGAATATCAAATGACGTAATCTTCCTATATATACTTAAGTCTATAGTCACACTATTCTTTTGGCAGAATTATAGCAAAAATCCAAATGCTAACTGGAAGAGTAAAGATGCTGCGATTTTTTTGGTGACATCTCTAGCTGCTAAAGGTCAAACTCAAAAGGTAAACTTACATTACAGACAGGAAAGTATAATTAGGAAAGAAGTTAATGTTGAATTGTCAAGATAACATATATTCACCCATGTTTTTGCATTTATTTCTTCTTTTTTAAAACTAATATTGTTTCCACTTTCTTTCTGTAATTAGCAAGGTGTGACACAGACAAGTGAGTTAGTAAACATCACAGAATTTTATCACTCGCACATTCTTCCTGATCTGAAATCTAATAATGGTGAGAAGCTTGTACAGATCTATTTTGTTTATTTTCCTTGTTACGGGTTCTTTCAATTTTAATCCTTGAATTGTTGCTGGCTTGTTATCAGACACACAATGCAGTTATGTAAATACATATAACTCGAACACTTGTTCCAAGAGTTTATTAACATTACTTGTGACTGTTTCTCAGTAAAATTACATTTTCTTCAATCTCTAAATCACAAACTAATTCTTCTGTCTCAATGTACTGCTCGCCCCAGAATGATATGGGTGGGGAATAGGGCGAGGGACATTTCAGGCATCAAAGCCTGACTCAGAGGTTTTCCAGAGTCCTATAGGGCTTTGATTTTGGTCAGTGGCCAAAGGTGCGAAGTCACACATTTGTCCAGCGCATGGTAGATTTGATCTGCGCTCTGCTGACCACAGATCTACAGGGGGTGGGGATGAGGGGGGGGACCATGATATAGGGGGGTAGCTGTGTTATTGAGTACAGTGATCTTAATATTCCTTAATTTTTTTCATCTTTTATCTTTATTTATTTTTCAGTGGATGAGATGCCTATCCTGAAGGCAGACATTATAAAATATCTTATGGTTTTCAGAAATCAGGTATTTAAATCATTCTTTTATCTGTTCTTTAAATTGTGCAAGGAAAAATTGTGAATGATTGTCATATTTATATTTTATCATCACAGTTGCCTCCTGCTGTGCTGCAAGCAGCTGTACCTGATCTGATCTGTTTCCTTCAAGCTCAATCTGTTGTCGTTCACACTTACTCTGCACATGCATTGGAACGACTTTTTATGGTCCGTCATAATGGAATACCTGCGTAAGTTCATGCTTGTATCTATATTGCTTTCTTCTGATTACAGAGTTTTGTTATAAGAAAAAAAGGTTAATTAAAGGATTTTCTTCCAACAGAATTACAAGTGAATTTGTACATCCCTTGGCAGGTGAACTTATGACCAGTCTGTTTGCAGCAATGGAAAGACCTGGCTCAACAGAAAATGAATACATAATGAAAGGTGTTATAATTTTGCCTCTTCATTACTGTGGGCAAACTAAGCTTTAGTATCTCTTGTAATACACAAAGCTGAAGCCCAAACGCTATTTGGAAAGGTCATAAATTATAACTCGGTTATAAAATTAAACGACTTCTGTCAACAAGAAATGTCTCCTAGTATATGATTATCAAATGACGTAATCAAATTATAAAATACAAGTACATTGTGCTGGTAAAACGTGATAAAAATTTTCAGTGTTTATTTGTTAAACAAAGAAATAAACGAAATAAACATTATTACTGGAGGATTTTTTTTTTGTTATAGTACGTACAAATGTGTGTATTTTCATCAATAAAACTTAAGTTATTGCATTAGATATACATATAAATCACTAGTTATGGATTTCATCGTCTGAAATATCTGTAAGGTCTATGTTACATGTATTATCTGAAGAAGGGCACAAGCACTAGAGTTGTTTAAATCTTTTTATTAGTTTTGTGCACATTTTGCCTTCCATAGCATCACATGGCACACATTCTAGTTGGTTATACTTCATTGTCTTTTTTTTTTCAGCCATTATGAGGACAATGTCTTTATTGCAAGATCAAATTATTCCCATGATACCAGAGCTTTTAATGGGTTTTAAAGCCAAACTGTTGCTTGTTAGCAAGGTGATCGGAAATATTTAATGGACATTATTTTTAAAATATTTTTTTTAACTAAAGTATCTATCAGCTTTCTTATATGATTATTTCTATCACATAGTAAAAGTTTTTGTTTTTTCACACATTTTTTTTTAAATGTTGAGTTCTTTTTATTGTATAGCATACTTCTAGCTCTCTTTCTCTCTATATATATATATATCTATAATGTTTGGTATGTTTAATGTGATTGTGTAATTAATGAAATGTTCCTCATTTATTTATGTCAGCATGTTTTGTTTTTTTCCGCTTAGAATCCAAGCAAACCTCACTTCAATCATTATCTTTTTGAATGTCTGTGTGTGGCCATTCGATCCTCTTGCAAAAAACACCCCGAAGCTGTCACTCTATTTGAAGAATCTTTATTTCAGCCGTTCACAGAAATTCTTCAGCAAGATGTTCAGGGTATGTTATACTTCTTAACTAGACACTAATAGAAACTTTGTTTCACTGGTGACATTTTGGAGGAAATGTTAATAAATTATGACTTTTCAAACATTTATTATTACTTTTTTTTTTAGAGTTCATACCATATGTGTTTCAAATATTGTCTATGTTAATTGAGCAACATCAGGGAAAGATTCCTGAAACATACATGGCATTATTCCCTCATCTTCTGGCTCCAGTGCTCTGGGAACGTCCTGGTAATATACCTCCTTTGGTGAGACTTCTCCAGTCCTATATCAGTAAAGGTTCAGAGCAAATTGAAGCTGATAAATTGGTAAATGACTCGTTAACTAGCTTAATTCATGTTTACCTGTATGATGATTTTATTTCCTTACATAGTATTTTTAAAAATTTATCTTCTGTACAGAATGGTCTGCTTGGAGTTTTTCAGAAACTGATTGCTTCTAAAAGCCATGACCATGAAGGCTTTTATCTACTTAACTACATTATTGAATTTATGCCCAAGTAAGAAAATATAAATGCAATTTAGGCCTATATGTATTGTTGTATCCCACTTGCGTTCCCACTATAATAAGATGACACAACTCCTTGTAGTATAAGAGAATTAACTGAACTTTAATACATGATATTTACAGATGAGAATTCAATTGAATAATGTATAAACACTTGAGGACATGAGTCAATAAATCACATGTATCTACTCTGTATAATCCTATAATTCAATACACGACTTTATTACAACTATACTCTTCACTGCACTGTTACTGGTCATGTAGTCCATGTGTCACTCAGTCTCTCTCTCTGGTTTCCTGGTCTCCTCCTTTCTACTACTGGTCCTCCTGCCTTACTTATAGGTAGTCCACCCCCGCATATTACGTCATTTTTCCCGCCAAGACCAGAGGTCAAATTAGTGGGCGATTCGCACCAAACCCAAGATAGTTATTGCGTGGGTGAATGACACTATTTCATCATACATGCTTGACCTTACTAAAACCAGGTCACAAGCACCAAATAAGGAAATAACACAGTAATTAAACAATGCGTGGTCACAAGGGATGAAACATAACCAAATAAGGCAATAACACAATACTTAAACAATGCGTAATCATAAGGGATAGGACATGTATGCTTTTATTATTTTTTTTACTAATCTTTAAAAAAAAGCCACACTTTACATTCATTTCTAAGCTTTTTCATGTTTATCCACAAAAATTATAACAAATTATTTAGATAGAATAAAAAATAATTTGCACAGTTTCTAGTCAAAGAATTACTACTTAGTATCATTAAGTTTATTAATAATTAAGTTTTACTTAAATCTTTGGTTTTTATTCAAAGAACATTTTGTACCTATCTTTTCATAAATGCTTTATTTCTCTGACTCACTTGGTTTAGACTTGTATAAAATGGCTATTGTAAAAGGATCATTTTGAGAGTTTTATGCTTTTGAAAATTTTAAATCAGTTATTTCTTGGCAAATGATTTTTTGTTATTCTTTCCAGAGAAATCATGACCCCTTACATAAAGCAAATATTTGTGCTGCTTTTTCAAAGGTTGAGCAGTTCCAAAACAACAAAATATATTAAAAGTAAGTACTCATAAACATACTTAAAATAAATACCTAATGTGGTTCACTAAACTATCATACTAGTTGACCCTGCAAAATCTTTGCATAGGAGAGACTACGGTTCAACTTTGAGATCTATTTTCTTTTATGTTATGAACCAATTGAAAAATTAATTAGTTGTTGTTTCTTTTCCTTACAATAACCTAAAGGATAAATTATTTTAAATACAAAAAAAAAAATTTTAACCTAAGCATTGAGAGAATTTTATTAACAAAATTTATAACAATGAACACTCCTATTCTTATTATTGATCATTGCAATAGTTTATTTTGGCGATTTTAAAACGCTGTGTTTAAAAAAAAAGTATTAATTGGAATATTTTAATTTTACTTTTTAATATTTTAGACTTTTACGTCTCATATTTAAAACCACAGAAACTTTTTTAAACTGTAGATTTTTTTTTTAAAACGTGTATCGAATCGAGATACTAGCAAGAAGCCATGTCTTTTAAACAGGAAACAGTATTCTTGATTCTTTTTTTCTTTTGTTTGTAAAACAGACATATGGACAAAATGGAGACCATTAATATTTATTTAGATTGTACATTTATCTGCATTACTTAATACATACATATGTAATTCCAAACTTTTTGTTAATTCCAGGCCTCTTAGTATTTTTCTGTCTGTATACAGTTAAATACAGTGCATCCTCACTGATTGAAACTATTGATGGCTTACAGGCAAAGTATGGAATTTTTTCCTATATTTGATATTGGTTTGCAACTAAATAGGTATTCATTCCCTAGGCAATTTACACAGGGACATAACTCTAAATTGTTATCATACACGAGTTCTTAGAAAAAAAAAATATTCGGACTACTAATTAGTTATCAAATGATTACATCAATCTTATAAAAAATTAAGAAACAAGAATTGCTCTGGTTTTGCCAATGTATAACTTATTAACATTTTTTTTATCTTAAATGTACTTGAAAAAACAAACTCCATATTAGATGACTAATAGAGCTTTGTACATATAACAAGCATGCCTGATGTACTGATTATATATATAAACATGTTAATGTCCTCCATAGATTGTTTTCCTGAGGCATTCTAGACCCTCCTGTCTTCTTTTCCTATAATGCACATCTATTGATTTTTTATTATTTTCAATAGTAAAACAACCTAAAGTAGTCTTTCTTTCAATGGATAGCTTATAAGCAATCCTTTAACTCTTGTCAGTAACTGACTTCACAATATCAGTCTATAAATCTCGTGACATTATTACTAATGGTATTGTATTGCCAATCTTCTTTATTTGCTATTGATAAGTCAATTCCTGATTCAATCTCATCATCAGATATTCTAAATGTTAATTTACAACACTTCCATAATTTAGAAGTCAAAAGCTATAAAATAAACATTTTTAAATAATTATAATCACTCAACCAGTTGGTAACATTAGTTTGAAATTTAAAAAAAAATTGTATTCACCCAGTTCACAGTAAAGTTGGTGTAATGTACTAAAAAAAATGGAAAGGGGTTTTGATTGGAGTCTATAGGCTTCATTTTGTGCTTGAGTAACAGGATGAAAAGGATTTCTTTAGTCTCCTTAGTGGGGAATAAGTTAATTACTCTAAAAATGATTTTTTTTTATTCGGTGATTAAGTGATGAATTATTTTAATGCATAAAAAAGTGGTGTCTTCATTTATATTTGATTTAAAATTTGGTAATTTCATTTGAAATAGAAATAAGTTTTATGAGAAGCAAATTTCTAATTGTATTTTTTTCTACTATTTTAATTTTTACCAGAATGTTTGTAATGGTAGTAGAAAGACTTTTCCTACCAGATTTACAAAAAGTATCAGGCCATACATCTAAAAAGATTTGCGCAGTTGGTGTGACAAAGATTTTAACAGAAGCGGATTCAATGCTGTCTGGTGACTACACTGCTCTTTGGTAATTACTTTATTTAGAGTAGGAAAAAATCTGAGACAATTCATAGTAGGTTTTATATAAATGAGTGTAATCAATAACTTTTTTTAATTTATTACTTTATTTCAGGCCTAAATTGCTACAAGCTTTAATTGGATTATTTGAACTGCCAGAAGATGATTCTGTCCCAGATGATGAACATTTTATTGAGATAGAAGATACACCAGGTAGTTTAAAATGCATTACGCTGATAGAAGATACACCAGGTAGTTTAAAATGCATTACGCTGATAGAAGATACACCAGGTAGTTTAAAATGCATTACGCTGTGAACCTTTAGGGTGATCCTTGAAGCAGTGGATTCTCATTATATTCATATTTTATTTTATTTTTCTGCTAGGTTATCAGACATCATATTCACAGCTTGCTTTTGCGGGCAAACAAGATCATGACCCTTTGTCGGGCTTTACAGATGATCCAAAAATTAATTTAGCCAAACATTTGGAAAAAATGTCTGTTCGTCGTCCTGGTCTGGTAAGTCTGCAGCATTGACTTTTCAAAACTTCTTATAAATTGCAAATAACGGTATATACAGTAATGTGATTGTTTTTTTCCCCATTTGTATATAGCAACTGTTAAAAATGTATTACTCTATCAAGGAATCAGACTATCAGCTGGCTAGAAGTTTGTAATTTAAAATCAACCAATTCAAGCTCAGCAAGGGGAAAATACTGATGGGAGGGGAAGGGGGTTGATGTGGCTTTGCCCTTGATGATAGACTAAGTTATGTGCTGTTTGGAGTGGAAGTGGGGTGGGAGGATTACAGTTAGGTTTACATTCTAAGTAATGCTGCAGTTCCCAACCTTTTTTGCGACCTTACTCCAAGGGTGAAAAAGTATGTTCACTGGTACTCTTCACGTTAGTTGGCTAATAAAAGTAGGAATTTTCATACAAGGAATGTGATTACCTTCTAATGTGATATTTGGGCTTGCTTTTGTGTCATCAAAGATGTGATTCCAAGTTAGATGCTGCTGACAGCCGTCTGTTGCGTTGGCAATCAAAGCAGAGAAACAATTTTACAAAAACATTCTAGATGGTAAAAGGCAACAATGCTGCATTATCAAGTCTTTGTATTCTTGAAGCATATTGTGTCAGAAATGGCTCAATTGGCTGTCCATTCTTTCTTTTAAATTTCAGTCTGCTGCAAGTTCAAATAGTTTCTCATGTCAACAGAAAACTCTGCTTCCTCAACAATTTATTCAAAGAAAGGATTCAAAATCCATTTGTTCTGGGCACCGTCCTTTTCAATATCAGGAAAATATCACAGAACACTGTTATTAGAACTATCTGAAAGATGTTTGAGTCTTCACCAAAGCATGTAATGTTGGGAAGATTGTGGAATGTCCATCAAAAATTATGTTTCTCCAATTGATAACCTTTTATGAAAAACTCCCAAGTAGTCAATGAAAGAAAAATACATGTATATTGCTTTTTTGTTATTGAAGTTTAAATTTTAACTATTGGGGAATGCATACTACAGGTTGACAATGGCAAAAGTAATGTGCTATTGGACATAAGAGTACCATAAGGGGTTTGTTTGACAGTGATTTTTTTTTTGTAACTTGTCTAGCATCAGTAAAATGTCATGGTATTTTTTGTGGTTGGGACTTTTGGAAACTCTCGAATTGTGCAACTATGGTAATTAAAAGTATAGTTTAGGAAATAGCTATCTTATTAGTTAAGGTAGAGAAACTATTTATGGTAAGGAACTATTTTATAAGAATTATTTAAAAGGAAGATTAATAGATCCTGGGATTTAAAATACTTTGGAGAAGGACTATTTATTTTAAAATTGTGCGACATTTACTCTATTCTTTTCTAACTATAATTAGAACAGCATGTTATTATTATTTTAATCATAACACTTTCTAATTTTAAAAAGTATTTTAACCATTTTCAATACACATACAAAATTCTAATACAAAGGGAGTAATTGAGCTGTACAAATATGCAAAAATTCAGATGGTGTTACCTTCTTTGTTTAATTTGTGAATATATTGAGAATTAAGTATATATTTGAAATTTTATATTCAAATAAATTTGGCATTATTGAATAGTTCATCCAGTTTTCCATAAAACTATGAAAATATAAAAATTTATCAATAGGATAAGTTTCCGCCTACACTTAGTCAAAATTAATTCCTAAATGACGCTATATAGTGCTATGCATTAGTGTACATATTCTTTAATAGATTGACCAACAATAATACCATTAGGTAATTTTTTAAAAAAAAACAATTTTATAGAATATAGTAATGAATACATGTATAATGCACATGCAGAGAGTAATGTTTCCCCAAAAATCAATTATATTTTATTTGAAAATATTCAAGTTATATTTTCTTCACTCTAAGTTATCAGTAAATGGATAATAAATTTATTCAGATTTGACTAAGATATATAGAGGTTAACATAATGATAAAGCATTAAATGTTTTTCATAATGGTACAGTGTGTAGTAGTACGATTCCTGTGATTCAGTTTATTTTTAGAATAAGTTTTCAAATTGTCAATATAGTGTGGTAAGTCCACCATTGACAAAGTTGTTACAATGAATTAAAGCAGTTTAAAAAATGGAATGCTGTCCATGGGTTATTATCCAAAGGTTTCATTACTTTGAACATGTCTTCTTTAGTTGATGAATAAAGATATCTGAGACAGGACTTTTTAAGATGTTTTTAAAAGTTTTAAAATATGACTTTTTACAAGTTCAAATATTTTTTTATTTTTAAAGATATGTTTATAAATATAGCATCTACAGTGTTAAAACAATGCATTTTTTTTTTAATAAAATATATATATGGGGTAAGGGAGTGGATTCAGATCAGCATGGGCCCAGAATGCAGAAAAAAATTAAGGCTCATTAAAGGACACTAGAAAAGTACATGTGAAATGAGGTTGGTTATTCAGAACTCAGTGTGCTTGACTGTTGCGCCCTCTTTAAAATCCGCCTGTGCAGTGTGCTCTGTAATATACATGTATTTAAAATTTTAGTTTGGATTACCTATCAATAATGAGCTATTCATTTTTTTATCATGTGGTTTATGAAACCTCATCATTATTATATAAAAGATATTTTCAGGTGTATTATTTTTTTTTTAATGTGTGCAAACTCCATTGCAGTAATTTAACTCCATTAAATATACTGCCTATTTGATCTTTTATTCTGCTTATTCTTTACCCAGATACAACCCATGATCAACTCTGGTATGGAGGCAGAAGCAAAAAATTTCCTAAATCAGTACTGCAGAGTAGCTAACATTACTTTAGCTTGATGCCCACCTCAGAGTTTGCTTTTGTTACAGATTTAGGTGTGAACAACTTCTCCTGTTATTTTTTTTTAATAGTTTCTGAACAGTTAAAACTTGTGCATTGAACAATTATTGAAATTTATAGTATTGTAAATTTTAACCATTTAACAATGTAATAGATTTTATGAAAAATGAATTCTGAACCATTAACTTGCATTTAACATTTGGAATAATTTTTTTTTTTGTTAAAAAGCTGTTATTACCGGTTATGGTACATTAATGGTGTGTTCCTGAAATATTTTTATATTTCAGTATTGTTTGTACTTTTTTTTTGTAAATAAATATATACAATACATACATTTTAAGTTGTTCTTTTTGAATAAAACCAAATTTCATAGATCTCTTTGGATTAAACTTTGAAAATAAGTTTCAAGCTCTTAACACTTTGAACCACAAACAAAAAAATATTTTTATTAAATAGTTTATTAGTCAAAAAAAAAAGTTTTTATGAACAGTAGTACATGACATGGGGGTGATCTGAAAAAGAAAAAAATACACTTGATATGTTTCGCTTTTCTTGAGTAAACAAAATGGGTTTTTTTTTTAATATACTCTGAACATTAAGATAAATATTTGCTTAAGTTATTGTTTCTAAAGTCTACAGGAAGTACTTTTCCGGGTTTTCTCATGATTTATACTTACTGAGCATGATAGAAATATGAAGTTTGGTTAGTCAGATTTTTTAACATTATTTACTGACACATAGTGATATAAAACCACAAGGAGAAACAAAGCAACTCCTAGGCCATTAGCAAAGATAGCAAGCTGCACATCGGTAATCATTATGATCTGCAAATAATAATGGTCATAAATGGTTAAATACTTTCTAAACATTTTTTTAAAACATAAATAATACCTGGTATTTAAAGATACTGGCTAAAGATTTATGCTAGACTGAGCAGGTTCTACCCACACAGAAAATTCTTAACTGCCATCCTGCTTTTGGATAGTAGTTAGTGAAAATGCACATTTAAATTTTTTTTTAAGTCAATAAAAAAAATACTTGTATATTTTTTAGCATTAATGGACCATGAGTGTCAGTATTAGTGTAAAACTAATAACATTTTTAATCAGTTATATATAAAGATATACATTTTTTAAAACCCTACCTCAATATCTATTAAAAATGTAATATATAATGGCCTTCTAATATTTTTAAACAAATCAGCTTTTTATTGAGATTTTATTACTCAAAAACAAAATATTTATCATTTTAATTTGTAATAGAAAAGGCCATAAACCAGACATATCGAAGACAAATACTGCCTTTACAGCAGTTTGGTACGCCCTGCGCATTTACTGTAGTACAGTAAATTAGTTCATATAACACTATTCATGGAAAGCCTATGAAGATCAGTTTGGAGTAGGAGTCTTGTAGGAGAACAAAAATTTTTTAAGTAAACCTTTTTTTAGTTAATGTCTTAAAAACAGTTTTATTGGAAGATAAAACGTCATGGTATCAAAACATGTATAAATTAGTATAAAAGCTAAGAAACAGGAAGTTTTCAGTGAGGGTAAAGGAGACCTGCTGAGTATACCTGGACAGTACAATTAATGGGGATGGGATAATTAATTGAAGATAATGGAGCACATTATTAACAACTGAAGTGGGTGGTACTTCAACAGTCAAAAGAAAAAAAAAACACATCAGTAGAACTGCTGGGAATTAATTAGTTTTTACCTACAGGCACTGGGAGATCTTAATCTGATAAAGGCAGTATAGAGAGAGTTGGTGGTGTGCACAACAACATATAGCTTAATAACTTATTCTAATAAATATTAACTTTTAATCATCTTTATATTTAGTTTTTCAAAAGTTTTTCTTAGGATCATGACTCTCAATACAAAACTAAAGCAAATTAGTATCAGCTATAGACTCCATGATAAACATGCAATATAAATGTTTATAATGACTTTTTAATTTTTTTTTTTACAAAATTAGCACAATTTTACAGTGTATTTATTTCATTTTATATTATTTTTCGGATATAAATAGGTTTGATAAGACTTTGGGAAAGACACACTTAACACAGAATATAAAATAAGCTTTTAAATTTAAATGTTTAGAAAAAAAAAATTTTACATAACATATCTCAAAATAATAAAAAATTATGTAGCAGCTTTTGCATTTAATTGTTTGTATTCAAAAAGGCTGTTTTAATGACTACATTTTCTGGATGACCATACAGGTGTACATTTAAATTTACATTCTGTTCAGATAATAGTCGAAACGTGAAACAATCACATTTTTAAAAGTAGGCCAAATTTTTTAAAAATTAAGCATTAATTTTATTGCTGATAAGTTAGCATTAGTACAAAAAATAACATAGAAACATGTTAGGAAATAAATTATACCTACTTAAACCCTTTAGCGGAATAATTCTACAAACATCACGCATTCCAGACACTATAATTATTACATTGAAGGATTTTATTTAATTGCAATAATGTGCGAACAATTTACTCTGGACAGAAATTTTTATCTGGCAAGACAGACGGCCAAAGTTGCAGGATATGATTTTTCATATTTTAGATGAGGTTAAAATTTGTCTCAATATTCAAATATTTTACATTTGCCTTGAAATCAAGAGAATTTGTTGAACAAAAATTTCTGGGAAAAATCAAGTCTCTTTATCAAGGAACAGACTGATCAGTTTTATTTTTATAGAAATAAAATTGTATTCTGATAAAAACCCAAGATTTTCGTTAATTATTAAAATAAAATATAGAAACCCAAAACTTGTCAAACAGTCCTCTAAACTCCCTTGGGGTAAAACCTAAAATTCACAGCCCTGCATGTATTGAGCTTTTGTTCATGAGGTTATCATGTTTATTTCAGTGGGGAGAAGTGGAGTGGGATGGATTGGACATTGATAGGGATGGTTCAATGAAATATCATAATATTATTAAGAAGTCACAACAGGTGGGGTTGGGTTATGGCCATGACAGCAGTAATGCTGACAGGCCCCTAAAGTGTAGCCATTGATTAAATAATAAATGACTTGAATATTGTTTACACTTCACATTATCTGTTTTCCAGAAGGCAGTGGCTACGGTTCGGTCCGACCGAACCCGTATTTTTTTTACTTCGGGTACCAGCCATAGATAATATTGCTCCACACCCTATCCCTATCCCTAACCCTAGCCCTAATCCTGAAAAAAAACAAAAATTTATATATGCCATGTTCCTTATACCCTAATATAATGGTTTTGGCTGGTGCCGAGTCACTGCGTTTCCAGAAACCCAAAGAGCCCATGACAAATGGTTGCATGACCTATCATAGGCCGTATGGATGCCGAAACGTCCCTGGGTTGGGTATAACTTAGACAGTGTAGCTCACTACTTCAGACTGATGGGTCACAAACTTTAATGTCATTCAATTTTTACTTTCAACTATATAGATAGATTCTACGTTCTATCAATTATTTATGCATAATATATTGACAGTGAATATCGACGTTGCAATGAGTTGAATGACAACGTCGACTTGAATGTTTAATTATGACATGACACGTAATTAAGTTTGTATTCTGAGATTGCATCCAGTACGCATAAAAACGTACATTTGTTTTAAATTTGCTATTGAGCGGATATAAACTGCTTTTTAAACTTACATTTTATTAATATATACGCCTCTGTATATTTTGCAAAGCAGTTTTTGCGAAGAAGCACAACAGATTAAATAAAATACGATACGTGTAAATTTAGCAAACTTCCTGTGACTAAATTTGTTATTTAATCAAGAAGAGTTACTTAAGCCTTAAGCCAACTTTTTTTTTTCTGTTACCAATTTTGGCAATATACTGTTAGTTATATGCATAGATATAAACTTGTATGTAAACTTTGTTAAATAAACTTTCTTTTCTTAAATTCGATGATCATTAAAAATCTGTCAACTTAAATGTCTTAAATAAAGCCGTCAAATATCTAAAAGGATTAAGTAAAAATCTGACATAACACCAGACTGATAGGCCTATTATAGTATAGGGGCGGGCCTCCTACATATTAAGCTATTTCAAAATGTTTTTTTTTCTTGTTTCAAAATTTTAATGGCTACAAAATACATCCAAGTGAGCTAATAAAATATGCCATATTCCTTTTTTTAGACACCACAAATGTATTTAACTGATGGAGAATCAGACCTGCCTTAAGCTCTTTTTGTAATTGCGACAAACTTACAGTGTGAGTTTACCAACAAATCATGGTATTCTCAGCTGGCGGTGATGATGGATGTGGTCGGAAAACAACACCTTTCCGCTCTGACACACTCAAGGATACTGTCGCAACCAGCAATTTCTGGCAAAGGGATAAGAAACACACCACCTCTGCCTGTGGTGGCAGAAAAACAACAACATTGCCTTGTCATTCTGGCTGATCAGCATTAGGCCTACATACACCCTGCCGAAACCCTTTCATTATACCATGCCGGCAGATGTGGCGGAACACTCACACATACGCATGACAGACTCGCTAAAGCAACATCAATAAAGCTGATGTGAAAAACATACAATACCATGCCATGCTAGCAGTGGCAAAGAAAAAAAAAAGTGTTCATTTTCCAAAAGAATGTCATTGTTGACGTCAAAAAACTTCACACATACAACACCCTCCTCTCAATACTTTTCAGGCCCTGTCCCACTCTTTCAGTTGTTGACATAATTGCCTAGGTTATCATCTGCTCGGGTGCATCACCTTCCCAAAAAATATTAGCATCAATCCCATTATTTTTATAATTTACCAATGAGCCCTACAAATTTAACTTTTTTGTAAACAGACATTTTAAATCTGCCATACTTTGGTATTTTTTGTCACTGGAATGGTGCAGGATTTTCAGTCTAACCAGACACCATAAAAGATAGTTGTACCACTGCATGAGGGGGGGGGGGGAAATTCACTTCATAATTCCAAATTATTTGATGAAAGAAAAAAAAGACAAACAAAAATATACTTACAATACAAAACAAATAACAGAGCCTATACTTAATGGGGAATATTAATTTATTTCATAGAATATATGTACATTATGTACAACATTAATGCTCATGACATCAGGTCATTAGTCATTTTCAAAATAAAATTCTTATAGTTAAAATGTACAATATAAAAATGCATGTTGCAATCTAGTTAAAAACTCCCACTCCCAACAAAAGCCTGTGAGAAGTAGTGCTAATGGCCAGTAAGCAGGTTAAACTTACTGCCTATATTTAAATTTAAGTTAAGCAGTAAAATTGTCCAAAATAAAAAAAATGATTGAGGAGATAATACTGAAACACAGAATTTTCATGACTGCCGAATACAGTTGGGTTTAAAAAACAGTTATGATCTATATAACAGTCTTTGGTAATGTGGATATATTTCTGTATCTGGAATATGAAGGTAGAACTCAATGGCAACTAAACATTCTATTTCATACTGTAGAAGCTCCTTCCTGTTCACTCGAAAATCATCAACCACTTGCTGCACATGAAGAAAATTAGAACAAATACCATTATTATAATACACAGAACTCTTTGAGACAATGGGTTAGGGAAATTATCTTCATTATTAATCAACCTTTCTTAGTTTATTTAATATTTTCTGTTCTCACCTCAATTAATCCAGTAAGAGTTGGGCCCTTGACATCATTTAATTTGCAGGATAATAAGAGACAAGCCCCAGCACAAAGTTTTCTGTTCTGTTTTGTAATCAATTGCTGGAAATAAAAATACATGTAATATTCTCTCTCCACACAAATAATTCATTAATTTTGTTACATAAAATATTTTTATGTCATACTAAATCCATTTATATAAATCAAAAATGTTATATTTAAACACATTGTTTTGATTAAAAATTGGATTTTTTCTCTATTCTTTTTATCGATTTTTGAATAGCATTTGGCGGCAAGCTTGAAGTAAGCTTCTTTCTAAGTTGGAATTTTTACATCTGCAATAAGCTAATATATCAGTCGAACTCTTTTTTATTTTACAACTCTTTATCTGTCTGCACTTTTTGCCGACATATTTTAGAGTATTGTTTTTACACTGCTATCATATTTATCTTTTTATGTGTGATGTTTGGATCATTCATCTATTAACAGCAGTAATGCACAACAGTTGTCAACAGGGTTGTCAACTTGAATATTAATCTAGGTTTTTAAAATTTTTTTGAGCCTACTAGATACCAAAAAAAAATGCTAAGTAAATTTATATAATAGATCTAGATTTTTTTCTTCATTTACTGGACTTTGATTATTTCCTTCATTTTTTATCTAATTGTAGATATTTTAATCTATTTAGGATTTTGGAGAAAAGTTGCAAATGCTTGTACAATGATGACCTACTTAAAACATGTTATGAAAAAAAAAAAATTATAAAGCAAGCTATGCTAAATACAATATTCAAAGTGACTAAGATAGTTGACTTCAATTATTGGTTTGAACCAATTATTTTACTTCAGTAATAAAGAATCACAACTGGTAATGATAAAGAATCACGACTGGTAATGCAATAACTTTTTTGTATATAAACTTTCTAACAAAGCAACAGACAAAAAGTATCCAGTATTTTTTTTTCTTCGGGGTACAAAATACTTGAAACTTTTATCCCACATTTGTACATATTTAAAATCCAATTTTAAATAGGTTTATATTTGGCATAAGAAACATTGTTAAGATAGTAAGATAGAGATCTTTAGAATGGTTGGTAACATGGTTAAAACTATAATATTAATTAGAAATAGAAATTATACCAACTCACTTTCAGGATAATTTTTTCAAAAAAGACATATGCCTGAGCAACCGTCCACAAATCAACAGAACACTGAAATAATTATACCATGTTATGTTATGTATAGAAATAACATACAAATAATGAAATATTCTAGTTATACATATTAAATATTTATTTATGAACAAATAAATTACAAAATTTTATAATGGATATGCAGAATAATTAGACCTTAACTCAATACATGTAATATGAATGATTTAATATGAATCAGACATTAACTAAAATGTTCAAATTAAACAACTTAAAAGTACCTTCACATGAGCAATATGATACAGCTCTCTTTTCAAACTGAAAATGCAAGAAAGCAGATAAATACATGTGTTACAATTATCATAGTTGCATGATACTAAACCTTATGTTAAAAATATATATTTTCTCTTACCTTCGTAATTTAGAGAGAGTCAGTTGGATGTTAGGAAACCTGTCTTTAAATTTTTCATTCAGTTCCTTTTTTAACATGGATGGTTTGACATAATCTATTATTGAAGTCTGAAATGGATCAAATGCTATATAAACATTTCATGTAAATATGTTTGTAAAAGTTGTTGATAAAAAAAAACAACTTAATACTATATTTAAAAAAGTAAAGTTTTCCCTTAACAGGTGAAATGTAGAATTTTTCTGTTTCTGTAGCTGAGGCATATGCAGAGGTTATCAGGCAAGCACAATGCCCAGCCATTATTACTTCTCCAATTAATGTCAGGTACTAATTTAAAAATAAGTGGACTGGGAACTTATCCAGAACATGATAAAATCTTCGGCCTCTCAACATAGATCAAACCTAGGATTCTCAGGTTGACAGCCAAGCATTTTACACCACCCAACCATCGTTCCACTTGTATTATTACAAGCAAAAGATCTTCTATCTTAGAATTAATTATGATTTAAATTTGACTTATGGATAAAACTAAAAATCACCAAGGATATAACAAAAGTAAGTTTCCATTCTCACTCATTACATGACAAGTTCAGCCTGAAGTAAGAAAAAAATATTTAATGTAAAATAGAAACAAAACATGTTATACTACTATACTTACCAAATAAGATTTAAAGGTCAATTCTGTTCTGTAACTACCTGACTGTAATTCTGGATCATCCAACTTGTTAGCATGATAGGCATCATTAGAGTCTTCTTGTACTGTAATAGCCACCAGGTAGAAAATAATTCACATTTTTTCTTATAATGGTGAATTAAGGTTTAACTTTCTTAATTCTAACATAATGCCTACTCAAAATTAATTCATATGAAAAATAAGAATTAAGCAAATTTAGAAGCTAAAATATAGACAACTATGACTAAGTAAAAAGTAAAAAAAGATATTAAATATAAAAATACCAAAATTTAAGATAAGCAAAAGAAACCTTTACCAGAAGTCATTTTTTTCTTCTATCTTATACACATACATAGTGGCGATGCAACAATAACTCATTTTGGCCTAAATAACGAATGGCTGAATTTTAAAATCAGCAGAATATTATCTCCATTAAAATAATTCAAAATCTAATAAGTAAGTGAACAATTTTTAAGACTGCACAATAATGAGACTAAAGCTAATCTTTGGTGCATCTGTTATATAAACATTTAAATGAAATATAACTTTAGTCAACTTATATTTTTTAAAAATACACCAATCAAACTGTACAAACACAAATGTAGCTAAATTATTGGCTATTGAAGTTTGAACATAAAATTGCAGAATCTAAGTTGACCTCAGAATATTGAAAAAATGTAACAATATATTTATTTTCTCCCACAAGTAAAATAGGTAACTTTTCAATTAAAAGGTTAAAATAAATTCAAAGAAAATATTGTGGTCAAGCAAGACAGCAATTAATGTTGGTGTGTAAAAACTTACTAAAACTTTCCAAAACAAAACATTTTTGAAATCAAATCCTCATGCATTTTGCGCTTGCTTTTTTTTTTGTATTGCTAAAGTGTTTCAAAGTCCATCTTTTGACTCACTTTTGATTTCGACTTAAATCCTTTAAAATTGTTTCCAAAACTACATTTTATTAAAAGTAAGTCATGAAAAGACCAGTAGATATTCGGAGTCAAAAGAAAAAACTTGTAATGACATGCAGTGATTAGTTTTCCTAGTCGTGTTTTACTGTGTGGGGATAAAAAAAAAAGCAAGTGAGAAGAGAAATGTCATACCTGTTTCTAGATGACAATGCCACTGCCAAGGGTTATTATGAGGGTTCCACAAGTGTTGGGGAGGGGTGCCATGTTGGTGTGGGCCATGTGGACCCTCTGGATCTGTCAGTGTATGGGATATATTCTCTAAATAGTTTAAGTTAACCTTTTACATTCTGAACACCGTAAGTAATCCCCAACCATCATTTTCAGTTTCAAATCAAATTATTGTTACACCAACAAAAAAAAAAATACATGTTTCTTATACCTTCTGCATTCCCAAATGGTGCTGTAAATAATTTTTTTTTAACAGTTATATATAATTTTGAGCACATTTATTGGGAAATACTGGAAAAACAAGTTAATGAAGCAAAGGATAATGACGTAGATAATGTTACATAGTGAAGCAATAACTATTCAAAGAGCCTATGACATAAGAAAGAAGTGATCGAAATAACAGATTAGGGTTCTTTTTTTTTATTAAGAGAGTTCTAAAGCAGTCACCTGATGAACCAAAAGTTATAGTATTTTAATAAATTAAATATTTTATGAGTTTAACTAATAGCTACAGTGGTTTAGGAAATAACTCAGATAAAATACATTTGTAATAATTTAACTAATACTGACTGAAACACACTTAAACTAGGAATTACCAAAAGTAATGTATATGTTTTAATAGCATAATATTTAATGGTTAAATACTAGGAAATATTAATTATTTAATGTATTAGAGGGTGCAAAAAAAGCAACTATCTATATTAATATAAGACACAGTATAATTAGCATTCCCAATTATGCTTTCAAATTATAAGATTAACAAAAGGTGGTAGCATCACTTCAGCCCCCATCCCCCCATCCAATTATACATACACAAAGAGAATGATGCTGTTTTAATTATTTCACTTGGTCCTAAAAAAAGATGAAAGCAGTTTTTTTTTCTTTTCTTATTGCTTCAATATACAGAAAACACATACATATGTAAAATGATTAACACAAAAACAATTCTTAATATTGCATACGAAAAATCTCAAAATTATGATGGGATAATTATCCTATGTTTAAAAAAAAAAGGAAATACTATTTCTTTAATGAAACAAACAATATCCACATAAATATATATTCAATCATAACTTACAAATATTTTTTATATTTACTTAAGAGTAATATATATTTTAAAAAGGCTGTAATAAAAGAGTAATATTGGCAAGGAGATCTGTCTATAGAAAAACAAGGTAAGAAGAAAAAATTATAACCACTACCAAGGATTTCAAACTTTAAAAAAAAAAAAGGAAGAAAAGGAGAATGGATTGGATGGTATGAAAAAAATATTTTGCACAACAGAAACATAAATTAAAAGCTTGAAACTTACTACTCAATATCTGATCCTTGTGCTCAGTATATGTTTTCTTAACATTTTTTCGATTAGATGCCACCAAAAAACGGCTATACGAAACTTCCTGTGGAATAGTGATAAAATATGGTGATAATAACATTCATAAGAACCCATTAATCATAAATCATCAACAAGATTATTTTTTTTCTTCATTATGTCTTGGTATTTGTCTTAATTAACATGCAAACAGACACAAAGAATGTATGAAGAATTAAAAAAAAAAAAAAGCTTAAAAATAGAGTCAGAAGTTTAACAAACAAACAAAAGGTGCAGTTATTATCTTTAAAAAAGTAGGTTACAATCTTTTCATATGACAAGTCTATCATATTTGTGTCATAAGCATGTGTTAGCATAAATAAAATGTTTTATATATAACAGCAGTGCTCCACAATATTTTTTAACCCGAACAGATCAATTGCTACAAAAAATAGGTTCCCTACTTAAGTCAAATAATAGTTTCAATATTAACAAAAAACATACATTCATGTTTTGATTCAGAAATCTAAATAACAAATTTTTTTAAAATATGGAATCAAAAGTAACAGAACAAGTAAAACAATTAAGCCTGTTCCATTCTGGACACAGGACGTGTTAGAGCATTTTCGTATTATGTATCAGTACGTATGCTATCTTTCAGTAAATATTTGTAAATTTTGGAAAATGTTTATAAATTCAATTGTGTAATGCATATATTTGTAAAAAAAAAATTATAAAGACGTTTCTTTATATTTGAAAAAAAGTTATTGTCTCTTAAATCTAACTACAAGTGGTTTGTGGTTACTGAAATAGGACTCATAATTGAAAACATTCGAAATTGTAGTCATTTAATCGTCCGAAAACTCCGTCAATTGTTGCATAGCTCTGATACTTTCAATTAAACTCAGAACACAAGCTTACTATTTCATTTGATGAGTTTCTTAATAAATCTTGGTGAAACTACGTGCTGCAGTATTTCGCACCAAATGAATGGGCTATTGAACGTACAAGGTGTATATATAATATATAAGCCCCTTAGGAGCCCTGAAGCCCGGCCCTCAGAGGTCCTATCGCGAAATGAACTTTTGATGTACACATGGCAGGCCAAGACCTACAAAATGATATATACATCATGGGTCTAGGACTTATAGTTGCTGAGATATAGCGCTCCTTTATTAATATAGCTTATATAGTAAAAAACGGTACTAAGGCCCCTTTTACGGCCCTGAGAGGTCAGATCGCGAAATGGAAAAAAGTCATTTCTTGGCAGGCCAAGACCTACAAAATGATATATACATCATGGGTCTAGGACTTATGGTTGTTGAGATCTAGGGTGATGACGGACGGACGGACAGACAGACAAAACGGGGACAATAGAGCATTTTTTTTTCGAAAATGCTCTAAAAAGTGGCAATCAGCGCCTACAAGATGTAAAGGGATAATTAAGTTATGGTTTGAAAATTAATGCTATATATTTCGACATATGCTTTAATATCTTATTTCTTAGCCACTGCACACTTGGCACACCAGTAGCAGAGCACTGTATTAGAGTGCAAATTAAAAATTAGGTAGCAAGACATTAGAGAAATTAAGATTGTGCATTAAGACCTACAGTGTACCCAGGACAGCTAGGCTACTTAGGCCCCTTTTACGGCCCTGAGAGGTCAGATCGCGAAATGGAAAAAAGTCATTTCTTGGCAGGCCAAGACCTACAAAATGATATATACATCATGGGTCTAGGACTTATGGTTGTTGAGATCTAGGGTGATGACGGACGGACGGACAGACAGACAAAACGGGGACAATAGAGCATTTTTTTTTCGAAAATGCTCTAAAAAGTGGCAATCAGCGCCTACAAGATGTAAAGGGATAATTAAGTTATGGTTTGAAAATTAATGCTATATATTTCGACATATGCTTTAATATCTTATTTCTTAGCCACTGCACACTTGGCACACCAGTAGCAGAGCACTGTATTAGAGTGCAAATTAAAAATTAGGTAGCAAGACATTAGAGAAATTAAGATTGTGCATTAAGACCTACAGTGTACCCAGGACAGCTAGGCTACTTAGGTGAACTTATTTGTTTATTTGACAATGAGAAAGGAATTGATAACTGATAACAGCAAACAAGATATCTTTGATTTGTAGGAGGACAGTAGTAGAAAGAAGACAATAGAGCATTTTTTTTTTTCGAAAATGCTCTAAAAAAATAACAAGCACAATGTGTTGCTCAAAAACAAAAAAGAAGAAACTAAATTATATCAGAGTCAGACCAAGTCTAAATCATTTCTGTTCTATTGTAACTAGCTGTAAAGTCCTATCAGGTTAACTGTTGTGATATACATGTATCATTAAAATTTTTATAAAATACACATACTTAAACTTAACTGCAAATATAATAAACAAACCTCCTCTTGTTTAGCTCCATGCTGGAGTCCCACAAAGAGAAGTCCTTCTTGAGATGAATGTGATCGAGATCCTGAATGACCTGAAAGATGACGAACACGTCCTTCTTCTTTCGGCCTGATTAGTAAGTAAGCAAAAATGTTGTTAAAATATTTTATTTTGCATCTGACAGTTAAATAAGTTTTTATAAGGTAAAATAAACAGAGGAATGAATTACTTCTGAGATACTTGTGTAGAGAACGACAAAACTGAGCAGATCCCTAAAGGAATGTGATTCCCAGAAACCAAAAATATTCTGTAAATATAAAATAATATATAAATATATATAAACAGTTAATTATTTAAACATCATGTTAGAAACATTTCAATATATATATCATCAGTCCAAGATGGAGAGTTAACCCAGTTTTAAAGTCATCTAATGGTATTAAAAAACATCAAGGCTTCCTTTTCAAAGTCAGAACATTTTGGAAAGATTGTCTTGAGCCACAGATTAAGTAAATCAGCTATGACAGCTTTCAAATTATTAATAATCAGATTCCAATGATTAAGAATAAATCAGTGTCTCGCTGGGTCAGAAATGAGTGAATGTAGATGATGTAAAAGATAAAATGCAGACAATCCTAATAGCAGATGAGTAGCATTTCTTTTAACTGACATCACTCATGTAGAGAGGCTATCTATGTAAACATACAACTCTCTATTAAAATAATGAATACTTTCAAAAAGATAAAGCTGTTATCGTCATTTTCATTTTAATTGACACATAGAGAAAAAAAAACTGTTTGAATGGCTACCTTTTATCTGTCAGATTTGAGAACAGTTTAGTTTCACATCCAATGGCTGTCAAGTCTGCATTACTTGACTCTGCTGATTCACCTGATACTAAACTTGACCTGCGACTTCTGTCACCTTTAATTTTTTTTTTTAAATGATAACATATTACAATGTTTACAAAATTTTATCTTCTTTACTCAACTACTAATACAATAAAAAAAATTTTGTATGCTCTTTTTATAGTGCTGAACATAACGTTACATTCTATATACAGAATATTAAAATAATTTTACTGCTTTGAGCTAAAATAAAACCAATACACAGAAGTTATGATAATAATACAGTTCATGTGGTGTGTTTAAAAAAAATAGAAGATATTGAAAAAATGTATTAACAAAAAACTCTATTATATGCAATACATGTTTCATAATCTCAATGATCTATTAGTAATTAAAAAATGATAAAATAATGCTAAAATTAGATAATACAGTAAAAATACAAAATATTGAAAAAAAAAAAAACATGTATAAATATGTAACATTTAAAAAAATAATTAAAACAAATGATCAAATCCATTAAGCATAGTTTCTATCAATGTTTATGTCTAACATAAATGTAAAAAAACAGATATTTTATAATTTAGAACACAACTAAATCTTTACGTAGGCAACGACCATTGAAAAGAATTTAAGGTTACAAGATTTAGCAAATATTTTAAAGTGTAATTAGAGCATAAATATGTTTCATAATGATTTAGAATGTAAATTCGAATAACCGAAATTTAAAAAAATGGATCTGATAAATATTTTAAAGGGAACAAAAGGAATATAAAATTATAAGATATATATATGTGTGTGTGTAAATATACTTATGGCCCTTAAGAAGAATGATTAAGAGAAAAAAATATGAATATTAAAGAATGGCCACATGAATATTATTTTATAACAAAATTATATCAATTAAATATTATTGATCCATTTCTTTTTTTTTTTTTATGAATACACAGTTAAAAACTGTTTCTACACAACAATAGAATACTGGCACCAATTTATTTTCTTTAAAAAAAAAAACAATCAGAAAAATAAAAAATGGGGTTTCAAAAGTTCAATAAATCCCAACTGTATTAAAACAACAACAACAAAAAAAAAAACACTTTTGACAATCTAGAGAGTGGAGATATTTTATTTGATTACTAAGAAATTTCTATTTGATAAACATGACACACATGCTTCAAATGAATTTCATCATCTGGTCTGGTCCACACATGCAGTTATACAGTGAGAGAGTAAAATGCTGGTGCTACAACACCAAATATTTGCCATGTATCCAATAAAATTATAATCACCCAATCCCTGACCCTCTCCAAAAATATGCCTCTTAACTGCGAGTGGAAAACGATCAATTGGATCAGAGTGTAAATGTAATAGGCGCCTTGTTTGCTTACCAGGTTTGTCCCCACTTGAATATGAGGATGCCCTGAAAAGAATGAGATGAATACTCAGGTAAATAAAGAGATTTGTTTTGATATTTATATATTACTTTAAAGCTTTTAATAAGCCTTTAATAATGCAGTATATTCCTTTATAAAAGTGTAAAGTTTAGATAAACAAGCTCAATGATATTTTTACTAAAAATCAGAATACAAAGCTCGTTTATCAAAGCTGGCTTTTCTATAAGAAATAATAGAAATC